>OX418220.1:34064447-34076947 GCA_948455865.1 Conomelus anceps
TTCACTCCCTTTTCACTCACTGTTCACTCAGTATTCACCTAGTGTTCACTCACTGTTCACCTAGTGTTCACTCACTGTTCCCTCTAATGCTCCCCTAGTGTTTTCTCCTACTCAGCTATACCTTATACTCTAGGAGGGGAGTGGTGGGGTAAATGATGATACAATAATCATATTTTTTTTATTTTTTATTTTTTTATTGAGAAAAGCAAACTTTGACAGAAATGTATATCTTTTTGTAATGCTTGCATAATCCAATTGTGCAGGATGTTTACCCTATAATGTGATTGTAGATAATGATAAAACTGTTGGGATTGATTGCTTAACTTGGGTTAATAATAATGTAAGAGTGAAAATGTATAATAAGTTAATTTGCCAAATGACAAGCCCTGGTGTAAATAAGCAGCTGGGTAACCATATTGTAGACTTTATTACCTGTCCAGATACAAGATTACAGGAAACCTTTACTTCTGATTTAGCTAGAATGCATGGCATTACACATTTGGAAGCAACAATTTATAACTATAGCATAAGAAATAGCTCCAACTCTAAGAAATTCGATCCTATTTGAGATAGCTTGCCACTCTTAAATGACAGTAAAAATTATTTTGAAAATGCTCCAATATATTCTGTATCCTTGTCTAAGATGTGGTCCAAACTGACAGATAGTTTAAAGAATAGCTGTTGCTTGGTTTATAACAATCTTTTACAATATGTTTACTGGGAGAATAGCAACACCAAGAAATTGACTGGAGTACAAGTAAAGCTGCCCACCAATCCAGAACATCGAAATAAAATAATATCCTATATCATTTATGCATTTAGCTTCAATTTACTACCCATTAGATCGAGGTAGCAGTGGTACTGTGCATACATTGTCAGAACAGGCTCTGCGAATTTTGAAGCATAGAATATTAATTCAAACGGATAAGTAGTATTTTTGTTTATTATTATTAGTATTTATAATATCTTAATAATTTACATCATTAACTTGTCTAATATAAGTTAAAGTATTTAAATAAAAAGTCAAATTCTATTTTCGAGGTTAGGTGTACCGATATTGATAAATTTTCTTGTAATAAAATAGTCTCAAGTTGACAATTGTAATAAATTAAGCAATATTTCATTAAACATTTAACTAAAATCAATTGAAAACAATTTTTAGATAGGAAAATGAGTCCAAACAAGGCATCTAAATCTAATTGTTTAACTAAAACTCAGGTAGCTACGCGATCTCAGCAATTATTAACAAAAAAATCTCCAACAGCTCTTAAAGCTACTGTAGATGTAGAAGAAAAGGTTGCTAAACTATTGAGTGATCACACCAAATTGAAAACAAAATTAGAAACATCGCTAAAAAATTCTGAGGAAGAACGAATAGGGTTAGTGGATCACATAAAATCTCTGGAAGTTATTGTAAAATTGCAGCAGGAAGACCATAAAACTGAAATACTAAATCTCACGAGTCAATGTAGGTCTATGTCAGAGGAAATCGAAATATTAAAATCAAAAATAAACTTGGCTAATGTAAGATCTGAACCTCTGATCAATACAAAAAAAGTAGAACCTAAATCAAATGGGGAAAAAATTAATAGAAATGGTCAAACAAAAACGTATAGTCAGGTTTTGCAAACAGCAACCAAAACTAAAGTAAGGGAAAATAACGATAGGAAAGGTAGAGTACTGCTCTTGACATCCAGTCATGGACGAGACTGTAGTGACCTACTAAATAAAAGATTAAAAAATAAGTATGAAGTTCAGAGCTTTTTCAAACCAAGTGCCCCTATAAACGCTATCGTAGAGTCAGCACAGGAACAAACTAAAGATTTTGGAAAAAACGATTTTCTAATAGTACTGGGTGGCTCAAACAATATAAATGAACCTAATCTAAAACATCTTCCTGAAATAAATGAAAAAATTAAAGAGATTGTGCCACTCAGCCAAAAAACTAATGTAATAATAAGTACAATTCCGTATAGGTTTGATAGGCCAGAGCTAAATGAAGCCATTAAGTCAACAAATAAATCAATTCATAATACAATCAACAGCCTAAAAAATAAGAATTCTAAGCAGTTGGGGATTTGTTTTCTAAATGAAAGGCTGAAAAAACATAACTTCACTAATCATGGTCTACATCTAAATCAATCTGGCAAAGTAATATTTTGTAATAGGCTGGCAGAGCTGATTGAAAGTCGTTTGCAATCTACTGTCAATAATTCTACTAAACAATCATCTAACGAACCTTTTTTAGTAAAGTGGCTCAAAACCGGGAAGGGAAACTAGTTTCAGATGATAAATTCATATCTTCAATTGTATTAAAGGACGTTAATCGATTAGGAAATCAGGATAGCATTAGTGGAAGGAACTCTTGTAACAATCTGATGGGCTCCCAAGGTTCTAAGAGATTAAGTAGATGTACTTCAATATGCAAAAGCAACGATAACGTAATAAGGGATGATAGGGAAGTACCGGTACTCACTGTGTTCCATCAGAATATTCAATACATTCGTAACAAAATAGATAGAATCGAAATATTTTTTAAAGAAGAGGCTCCTGATATAGCTATTTTCACAGAGCATGGTTTAAAAGAAGATGAATTGTCACAACTTAATATTCCAAACTATTCATTGAAAACGTCGTATTGCAGGACATCTCATCGAAGTGGGGGAGTAGCTATCTTCACTAAAAATGCTAAGAATATGCAAACATTTAATTTAGAATATGTAGAGAAATTTGCTGTGGAAATGGATTTAGAAGTTACTGGTTTGAGAGTAAAAATCGACAATAATTTCGAAGTAGCGGTGTTAGGTATTTACAGGTCACCAAATGGGGAATGGAACAATTTTTGTGAACTATTCAATAGGCTTTTAGAGATTACTACTACTCGTTTTACAAACGTTATTGTAGCGGGAGATTTCAATACAGACTTTGCAACACAGAATAAAATGACAGAAGATTTAAAGGATATTATATGCATGAATAACTTGGAAATAAAAGTTCATGAATATACCAGAGTCACAAGAACATCACAAACAATAATTGATAACATCCTTACTAATATAGATTACTCTAAAACAAGATTAGGCGGCTCGGAACTATCTGATCATGACTATCAAATCTTAGAGGTGGGGTTGCAAGGTCATAAATCAATTAAAAAGAGTAGAGTAATGAAAGAAATTCAACAATGTGAACAGGGGAATATCGATTGTTTGAAGCAGAATCTGCTACAAGAAAACTGGAGTAGGGTTTACAATAGCAATAGTTTAAATGACAAATATGATAGTTTCATTAATATTTTAAGGTTTCATATTACTATGAGTTGTCCAGTTAAAAAAGTCCCTGTAAAGAACAAATTAGACAAGATTGAAGAGTGGATAACTGATGATATCCTTGCAGAAAGAAATAGGGTTAAAGATGCATATGATGAATTCAAACTATCTAGAAATATGTTAAGTGAAGATAATTACAAAGCTCTAAAGAAAAATTATACAAGAGAAGTGAAAAGAGCGAAATGTAAGAAAACAGCTGAAATTTTGAATAATAGTGTGTACTTTAACACAGCAGTGTGGGATGTAATAAACAAAAATAGGCAAGTAGCTCATGTAGATGCTTATACTAGTGTCCCCAGAATAATTAACGAAAATAACAAATATATTGATGATAGTGTAGACATTTGTAATTTCTTTAACAGATATTATCAACTGGTTGCTAAGGATCTTCAAAAATCTCTTAATACAGGTATTAGTGATGCAAACATGAGGAATACTGAGGGGATTCAGAACAAATTAAAATTCCACCCAGTATACCAAGACGAGTTGTCAAATATCATTGATAGTTTAAATAATAAAAAAACTGTAGGAATGGATGGGGTATCCAGTAAAATTCTGAAAGAATGTAAAGATCAATTGTTAGACCCCTTGATTCATCTGATCAATCATTCATTAGAACAAGATGTTTTTCCAGATAACTTAAAAGAGGGGAAGATCTTGCCAATCTTCAAAAATGGTGATAGAGAAAAGGTAGAAAACTATAGGCCCATTAGTATTTTAAATGTAATAAGTAAAATTTTTGAAAGAGTAGTTCTAAATAGGTTACTTCTGCACCTTCAAGAAGCTAACTTTATCTGTGATGAACAGCATGGCTTCCAGAAAGGGAGATCAACAAAAACAGCCATAATTTCTCTAGTTGAAAAACTAATAGATATAATAGATTCAGGTGATAAAGCTACTGCAATCTTCTTAGATCTGTCAAAGGCATTTGATTGTGTTAATCATAGAACTTTATTGGAAATACTGCAAAATGTAGGTGTAAATGGGGTTGAACTGAAATGGTTTGAATCATATCTTATTGGGAGAAAACAATGTGTAGAACTAACTACAGTAGTTGGTAATAGTATAGTAAAGAATAAATCTAATAAATTAGAGGTGCAAGCTGGAGTGCCTCAGGGGTCAATACTAGGTCCATTGCTTTTTTTTGTTATATGTCAACCGTTTACCTAAAGAATTAATTAGTGGTAGAGCCCTCTTATTTGCTGATGATACATCACTCATTTTCAGCAATTCCATTCTAGATAATTTAGAAATAAGTGCCCATATAGGTGTGCAGTCCATTGTCCAATTTTTAAATCAGTTGAAATTAACTATAAATAGTCAAAAATGCCAATACCTTCAATTCAAAAACAAACATAATTTAAATGAAGATAGGGCTATAAACGTGTTTGTAAACGATAATAAATTAGACCAGGAAGAAAAAATTGCATTTCTAGGAGTTATGTTGGATAGACGATTGACCTGGACTCCATACATTGAGAAAATATGTAGTAAAATTTCATCTGGGGTATTTGTCCTGCGACAGCTCGCTAGATTGAATGACAAAAAGTTACTTTTTACAGCTTACCATGGGCTCTTACTGTCACATATTAGGTATGCTATCTTAGTATGGGGTAATTCATCAAAACAAAATCTTGATAGGGTGTTTAAGATCCAAAAGAAAGCGGTTAGGTGTATAGAAAGAGTAAATAGATTAGATTCATGTAGGCCGTTGTTCAAGAGACTTGGTCTCCTAACTGTACCCTGCTTATATGTGTATGAAGCTACTTTATATGTAAAAACGAATGATATTAACCAAAATCTTGATGTACATGATTATAATACAAGAAGCCGAGGAGATTATCACTTGGTGAGTCACAATAGTAGCTTATTCAAACAAAAACCTAGTTATATTGGTAGGAAATTCTACAACAAGCTACCGCAGTTTTTGAAGAGTCTTGAAAATATAGAAATATTAAAAAAACAATTGAAGAAATATTTAGTTGATAAAGCTTTTTATAGTGTACTAGAGTTCCTTTCACATCAAAATTAAGCCTCACCTCAACTTATTGAAGTAATTATGTTATCTAGTTTATAATATTGTTGATCTGACTTGTCTTATACTCCTTAACTGGAGTCTCCAAGACGTAATCTACAAAAAAAAAAAAAAAAAAAAAAAAAAAAAAATTAATTATGTAGAAATTTGCGAGGATACAGACAACAGGGGATAATATAAGTTTCAAACAAAAGTGTTATATTAAGAGTGGTGAGACATATTTCTCCAAGTCAACCACCACTTTCTCTCCTATTGCCAAAGAGGTCAACCTAGATGAGCTAGGTCTTGTTAAAACCAGTAATCTTATACCTCAAGTTTTAAGAAAAAGAACAAACATAACCTCCAAGCTTGCTCCCTATCCTGTTAAAGAAATAGATCCCTTGTCTCCAATCACAGTGCTATCTGCTAGGAAGCGTAAGCTAGAGCTGGACAAAATTAATCTTAAACGTAGGAAAGTTGAGTTTTTAAAAGCTACAGAGTCCATAAAGAAACAGCATAAACAGCTAGTACAATATGAGAATGAAATCAAAGATTTGAGAGAGCAGCTTGAACCATATTTTTATTCACATTGGAAGAATTTTGAACCAAGTGGGGTGTATCATGTGACTGCATTTACTGTGAATAATAAGGAAAAGTTTACATACATATGTTGGGGTTCTAGGGGAAAAAGATAGCTTGAAACAGGTTTACTTTGTAAAAGGGTACCATAAAAAGGTTTTTCTCAATGCATACAAAGAAATAGAAGATCTTAAGAAAGTAGGCTATTTTGTGATCCCCTACAATGATGAAAAAGATATGATTTGCTTGCCAAGAGGAGAAACCATTTGTCTAATTACCATTAATGGTATGACAAGCTACAATGGTTACACATTTCCAAAAATACAAACAATTGAATTTTCGTCCGATGTGTGGAAAAACTTGGAAGACACTTCCTTTACACAGTCAGAAGTGGACCAATTCAACAGCATTACAATGCTGGAAATTAAAGGGGAAAGTAAAAGTAGGACAGTGCAAACGATTGGAAGAGTTAGCAGAAGGTACAGAGTTGGTCATTGTTGCAATTAGACAAGTATAGGCTAGAAATAAGAATCGGTATATTCTACAGTTTGAGAACCTAGAAGCATTGTATATCTAGAATTATTGGGTGGAGGAAGAATTTGAGAACTCTAATATAGATTTAAATTATAAAATTAGAATTAGGTTGAATGTTCTTAAGCATACCCCCCAGTAGAAATAAGGAAAGAGTTGTTTTTTTTTGTATTTAATATATTGCATTGTAACTGGAAAAATGTATTATTATATGTTGTATCAATAAATGGAGAAATTATTATGAATCTGTCTTTTGTGTTTTCCACAAATCCCTACAATCCTATCCTTATAAATTAGATTAACCTAAGACATATTTCTCTAAGTCACCTGTTGGGTGTTGACTGTTGGCTTATACTATATATGAATTAGTCACTCCAATTGTGCACCAAGTAAGCCATAAGGGACAAAAGTGGTACACCAAGATATCCAAAAGTGGTACTAAGTGGGAGTTGAGTGTGCACTACTACACTGAGTGGAGCACTGAGTGTGCAGTAAGTGGGTGCAGTGGCTCAGTAAAAGAGCTCACAGTGAGTGCGAGCTTATCTTACAATTAGCTTGAATGCTTACATATTAGAGCTGCTAGAGCACTAGCAGGAGCACTAGGTCACTAGTGCTCCCCTAGTGCGCCAATAGTGCGCCTTTAGTACACCACTAGTGCGCCCCTAGTGCTCCCCTTCCCTGGGTAGTTAGGTCATGTTAGGTTAGGTTAGTTTTGGTTAGGTAATGTCAGGTTGAGTTATGTTGGGTTAGGTTAGGTCATGTTAGGTTAGGTTAGGTTGGGTTAGGTTAGTTAGATTTAAAAGTGGCGCGCCACTTTTAAATCCAACTAACCTAACCCAACCTAACCTAACCTAACATGACCTAACCTAACCCAACATAACTCAACCTGACCTAACCTAACCAAAACTAACCTAACCTAACATGACCTAACTACCCAGGGAAGGGGAGCACTAGGGGCGCACTAGTGGTGTACTAAAGGCGCACTATTGGCGCACTAGGGGAGCACTAGTGACCTAGTGCTCCTGCTAGTGCTCTAGCAGCTCTAATATGTAAGCATTCAAGCTAATTGTAAGATAAGCTCGCACTCACTGTGAGCTCTTTTACTGAGCCACTGCACCCACTTACTGCACACTCAGTGCTCCACTCAGTGTAGTAGTGCACACTCAACTCCCACTTAGTACCACTTTTGGATATCTTGGTGTACCACTTTTGTCCCTTATGGCTTACTTGGTGCACAATTGGAGTGACTAATTCATATATAGTATAAGCCAACAGTCAACACCCAACAGGTGACTTAGAGAAATATGTCTTAGGTTAATCTAATTTATAAGGATAGGATTGTAGGGATTTGTGGAAAACACAAAAGACAGATTCATAATAATTTCTCCATTTATTGATACAACATATAATAATACATTTTTCCAGTTACAATGCAATATATTAAATACAAAAAAAACAACTCTTTCCTTATTTCTACTGGGGGGTATGCTTAAGAACATTCAACCTAATTCTAATTTTATAATTTAAATCTATATTAGAGTTCTCAAATTCTTCCTCCACCCAATAATTCTAGATATACAATGCTTCTAGGTTCTCAAACTGTAGAATATACCGATTCTTATTTCTAGCCTATACTTGTCTAATTGCAACAATGACCAACTCTGTACCTTCTGCTAACTCTTCCAATCGTTTGCACTGTCCTACTTTTACTTTCCCCTTTAATTTCCAGCATTGTAATGCTGTTGAATTGGTCCACTTCTGACTGTGTAAAGGAAGTGTCTTCCAAGTTTTTCCACACATCGGACGAAAATTCAATTGTTTGTATTTTTGGAAATGTGTAACCATTGTAGCTTGTCATACCATTAATGGTAATTAGACAAATGGTTTCTCCTCTTGGCAAGCAAATCATATCTTTTTCATCATTGTAGGGGATCACAAAATAGCCTACTTTCTTAAGATCTTCTATTTCTTTGTATGCATTGAGAAAAACCTTTTTATGGTACCCTTTTACAAAGTAAACCTGTTTCAAGCTATCTTTTTCCCCTAGAACCCCAACATATGTATGTAAACTTTTCCTTATTATTCACAGTAAATGCAGTCACATGATACACCCCACTTGGTTCAAAATTCTTCCAATGTGAATAAAAATATGGTTCAAGCTGCTCTCTCAAATCTTTGATTTCATTCTCATATTGTACTAGCTGTTTATGCTGTTTCTTTATGGACTCTGTAGCTTTTAAAAACTCAACTTTCCTACGTTTAAGATTAATTTTGTCCAGCTCTAGCTTACGCTTCCTAGCAGATAGCACTGTGATTGGAGACAAGGGATCTATTTCTTTAACAGGATAGGGAGCAAGCTTGGAGGTTATGTTTGTTCTTTTTCTTAAAACTTGAGGTATAAGATTACTGGTTTTAACAAGACCTAGCTCATCTAGGTTGACCTCTTTGGCAATAGGAGAGAAAGTGGTGGTTGACTTGGAGAAATATGTCTCACCACTCTTAATATAACACTTTTGTTTGAAACTTATATTATCCCCTGTTGTCTGTATCCTCGCAAATTTCTACATAATTAATTTTTTTTTTTTTTTTTTTTTTTTTTTTTTTGTAGATTACGTCTTGGAGACTCCAGTTAAGGAGTATAAGACAAGTCAGATCAACAATATTATAAACTAGATAACATAATTACTTCAATAAGTTGAGGTGAGGCTTAATTTTGATGTGAAAGGAACTCTAGTACACTATAAAAAGCTTTATCAACTAAATATTTCTTCAATTGTTTTTTTAATATTTCTATATTTTCAAGACTCTTCAAAAACTGCGGTAGCTTGTTGTAGAATTTCCTACCAATATAACTAGGTTTTTGTTTGAATAAGCTACTATTGTGACTCACCAAGTGATAATCTCCTCGGCTTCTTGTATTATAATCATGTACATCAAGATTTTGGTTAATATCATTCGTTTTTACATATAAAGTAGCTTCATACACATATAAGCAGGGTACAGTTAGGAGACCAAGTCTCTTGAACAACGGCCTACATGAATCTAATCTATTTACTCTTTCTATACACCTAACCGCTTTCTTTTGGATCTTAAACACCCTATCAAGATTTTGTTTTGATGAATTACCCCATACTAAGATAGCATACCTAATATGTGACAGTAAGAGCCCATGGTAAGCTGTAAAAAGTAACTTTTTGTCATTCAATCTAGCGAGCTGTCGCAGGACAAATACCCCAGATGAAATTTTACTACATATTTTCTCAATGTATGGAGTCCAGGTCAATCATCTATCCAACATAACTCCTAGAAATGCAATTTTTTCTTCCTGGTCTAATTTATTATCGTTTACAAACACGTTTATAGCCCTATCTTCATTTAAATTATGTTTGTTTTTGAATTGAAGGTATTGGCATTTTTGACTATTTATAGTTAATTTCAACTGATTTAAAAATTGGACAATGGACTGCACACCTATATGGGCACTTATTTCTAAATTATCTAGAATGGAATTGCTGAAAATGAGTGATGTATCATCAGCAAATAAGAGGGCTCTACCACTAATTAATTCTTTAGGTAAACGGTTGACATATAACAAAAAAAAGCAATGGACCTAGTATTGACCCCTGAGGCACTCCAGCTTGCACCTCTAATTTATTAGATTTATTCTTTACTATACTATTACCAACTACTGTAGTTAGTTCTACACATTGTTTTCTCCCAATAAGATATGATTCAAACCATTTCAGTTCAACCCCATTTACACCTACATTTTGCAGTATTTCCAATAAAGTTCTATGATTAACACAATCAAATGCCTTTGACAGATCTAAGAAGATTGCAGTAGCTTTATCACCTGAATCTATTATATCTATTAGTTTTTCAACTAGAGAAATTATGGCTGTTTTTGTTGATCTCCCTTTCTGGAAGCCATGCTGTTCATCACAGATAAAGTTAGCTTCTTGAAGGTGCAGAAGTAACCTATTTAGAACTACTCTTTCAAAAATTTTACTTATTACATTTAAAATACTAATGGGCCTATAGTTTTCTACCTTTTCTCTATCACCATTTTTGAAGATTGGCAAGATCTTCCCCTCTTTTAAGTTATCTGGAAAAACATCTTGTTCTAATGAATGATTGATCAGATGAATCAAGGGGTCTAACAATTGATCTTTACATTCTTTCAGAATTTTACTGGATACCCCATCCATTCCTACAGTTTTTTTATTATTTAAACTATCAATGATATTTGACAACTCGTCTTGGTATACTGGGTGGAATTTTAATTTGTTCTGAATCCCCTCAGTATTCCTCATGTTTGCATCACTAATACCTGTATTAAGAGATTTTTGAAGATCCTTAGCAACCAGTTGATAATATCTGTTAAAGAAATTACAAATGTCTACACTATCATCAATATATTTGTTATTTTCGTTAATTATTCTGGGGACACTAGTATAAGCATCTACATGAGCTACTTGCCTATTTTTGTTTATTACATCCCACACTGCTGTGTTAAAGTACACACTATTATTCAAAATTTCAGCTGTTTTCTTACATTTCGCTCTTTTCACTTCTCTTGTATAATTTTTCTTTAGAGCTTTGTAATTATCTTCACTTAACATATTTCTAGATAGTTTGAATTCATCATATGCATCTTTAACCCTATTTCTTTCTGCAAGGATATCATCAGTTATCCACTCTTCAATCTTGTCTAATTTGTTCTTTACAGGGACTTTTTTAACTGGACAACTCATAGTAATATGAAACCTTAAAATATTAATGAAACTATCATATTTGTCATTTAAACTATTGCTATTGTAAACCCTACTCCAGTTTTCTTGTAGCAGATTCTGCTTCAAACAATCGATATTCCCCTGTTCACATTGTTGAATTTCTTTCATTACTCTACTCTTTTTAATTGATTTATGACCTTGCAACCCCACCTCTAAGATTTGATAGTCATGATCAGATAGTTCCGAGCCGCCTAATCTTGTTTTAGAGTAATCTATATTAGTAAGGATGTTATCAATTATTGTTTGTGATGTTCTTGTGACTCTGGTATATTCATGAACTTTTATTTCCAAGTTATTCATGCATATAATATCCTTTAAATCTTCTGTCATTTTATTCTGTGTTGCAAAGTCTGTATTGAAATCTCCCGCTACAATAACGTTTGTAAAACGAGTAGTAGTAATCTCTAAAAGCCTATTGAATAGTTCACAAAAATTGTTCCATTCCCCATTTGGTGACCTGTAAATACCTAACACCGCTACTTCGAAATTATTGTCGATTTTTACTCTCAAACCAGTAACTTCTAAATCCATTTCCACAGCAAATTTCTCTACATATTCTAAATTAAATGTTTGCATATTCTTAGCATTTTTAGTGAAGATAGCTACTCCCCCACTTCGATGAGATGTCCTGCAATACGACGTTTTCAATGAATAGTTTGGAATATTAAGTTGTGACAATTCATCTTCTTTTAAACCATGCTCTGTGAAAATAGCTATATCAGGAGCCTCTTCTTTAAAAAATATTTCGATTCTATCTATTTTGTTACGAATGTATTGAATATTCTGATGGAACACAGTGAGTACCGGTACTTCCCTATCATCCCTTATTACGTTATCGTTGCTTTTGCATATTGAAGTACATCTACTTAATCTCTTAGAACCTTGGGAGCCCATCAGATTGTTACAAGAGTTCCTTCCACTAATGCTATCCTGATTTCCTAATCGATTAACGTCCTTTAATACAATTGAAGATATGAATTTATCATCTGAAACTAGTTTCCCTTCCCGGTTTTGAGCCACTTTACTAAAAAAGGTTCGTTAGATGATTGTTTAGTAGAATTATTGACAGTAGATTGCAAACGACTTTCAATCAGCTCTGCCAGCCTATTACAAAATATTACTTTGCCAGATTGATTTAGATGTAGACCATGATTAGTGAAGTTATGTTTTTTCAGCCTTTCATTTAGAAAACAAATCCCCAACTGCTTAGAATTCTTATTTTTTAGGCTGTTGATTGTATTATGAATTGATTTATTT
>OX418220.1:34081947-34444447 GCA_948455865.1 Conomelus anceps
TTTAAATAGGGGGAGTGCTTATTGGTTACAGCTACTGAGCACTGAAGGGCACTGAGCACTGAGTAAGGGTGAATTCAGCAGTGTAATTGTCCTGGGGTCTCAGCGGTGTTGTTCGATACAGTTCTGGAATGGCGTTCATCCTGTCCTAATTGAATCAGACTTTGTTGAGAGGGTGGGCGAGTGACTGAGTTGTGAAGAGGAATTGATAATGAAGAGGGGGTGGGCAGGTTGAAAAACGGTGCAAGGATTGGCTAATCGGATAGAAATTCTCGCGTTAAAGTTATTCGAATCGATCGGGAACGGTCCAAGGTCCAGGGTAAGTAAGGATTAGAAAGAGACATCCTCGACGTGGCGCTAGCGCTTGCTTTCCGTGGCGCCCTGCGGATGAATTTGTGGCAGCGGATCGGTTAAATGTGACGGCTGATAAGGTGGGCACAAAAGCAGAAGAAGAGGATCAGTGTTGCGTGACGGCTGGAAAAATGCAAAACACGTTTCCAACTTGAGAGCAAGAGTTTTGAAAAGAGAAGGGAGAGTCAAAGGAGTAGTTGGAAACAAGGAAGAGTTGTGAAGTTTAAATGTCGAAAGTATGGTGCGCCGTGTAACATGCAGAACATCAGCGGCAGCAGCATTATATATTGCTGCCGTCTCTGAGTATTGGATCAGGGCGGCCTCCATCCAACCCCCGGTCATTGTGCCCAGTTGTAGTAGTAGTAGTAGTAATGATAGTACCTAAGAACAGTGAATATTTGCACTCACCCATTACTCCATCACTACTAATATCACTAGTAATACCTTCGTCGCGGCACCTCCTTTCCACCTCCACTTTCCACTCCTTTCACCTCCTTTTCTTCATCATCACTTTCGTCATCATCTTGTCCTTTTTCTTCTTATTTCTCTCTTTCCTCTTCCTTTTAATCTCCTTCTCTACGGTCAAGTGTTGATGAGGAGGATATTCTTGAATATCCTCTTCCAAGAATGGACATTTATATGTTCAAACTTCGCCGTTTCATGTAGATACATCACAATCATATTATCGCTATCAAATTGCATCTTATTCTGTATTTATATCGTTCATTAATTCTTTAGTTTGTAAAATTCATAGAACAATAATTACAGTACTTATATATTTTTAACTATCATAATCTAGAATCTAAGACTGTGCATTTTGTAATCTACATGAATATAGTAAATAATCTAATCTAATCTCTTTCTTCTTCTCCATCTTCAAAGTGTTTGGTGGAATGCATCAGTTGAAGAGAATTAAAAGATACCTGCCAAAATCTGTGAGAGTTGCTCTGGTTAATGCTTTGATAGCTCCATTTCTCTATTATTGCTGTGTGGTCTATAACGATCTTACCAACGAATTGGATGTGCGGTTACAGCGGTCTCTCAACTATGCTGTTCGTTACATATATGATGCCAGACGAGATGCACACATAACACCATTATTTATTGATCTTGGTTGGCTCAAATTAAAAGAGCGTAGGAAATACTTTTTGCTTTGTTTATTGTTTAAAATTTTAATTTTGAAGGAGGGTCCTGTATATCTGTCTGATTCCTTCACTTTGTTGAACGATGTGAATCCTGGTCGCCGCACAAGGTCTCATCGCTTCACACTTCAAATACCGCTGCACCGCACTGCCATATTTAATAACTCCTTTGTTGTGACAGCGTCTAGACTATGGAATGAGCTACCTGAAAGAGTGGTATTTTCTAGATCTCTCTCCACATTCAAAAGGAGACTCTATGTTCATTTGAATTCTTATCAGTGAAATTGATTCTACACAAATCATTCAATAGGCTTTATCAATAAGTATATTTTATCTTTCAACATTTTTTTTTTCTTTTTTTTCAAGGACGGATGTTTTCTCTTTTGCTCAAAGTGCAAAGATCGTTGAAGTCTAATCAATTTCCTTTTATGTTTGAGATGGTTTTTGTTATCAAGAAAAAAAAATGCTCTTGAATAGTCTTGTTCTGTCTTCACTTCCCCCCCCCCCTCTTAGTCATCTTCATCATTTAAATCATGGTGTTTTTATCATTCACTTATTGACACCTTTCTAATTCTTATTCAATTTTTTTTTTCTAACCCTTTTTTATATTGAACTAATAGGTACTTTGTCTATCCATCTAATTTATCTAATTATTTGACATTTTATTACATGGATCTTTTACAGTGTAAATGTTATGCAATTTATTTTCATTTTAATTTATATATTTTTCTTTTATTTTCTTCAATTTAATTTATTCTAATTTTGTATTTACGTTCAATGTGCAATGGGTCTGTCAAGACCTAGTACAGACAATAAATAAATCAATCAATCAATCAATCAATCTTCTTAGTTTCATCGTTACTTTCCTTTTCCACTTCCTCACAAATCTTCCGTCAACTCTTCTCACTTCTCTATGTTGTTTTCCTATCTGTGTTCTCTTCATTTCTTTTCTTGCTTCTTATTTTTTCGTTTCCTTCTTATTCTTGTTTTTATATGTTTTCTATCTCTCTCTTCCCCTCCATTTTCTTCTCATACAGTTCTTTAATTTCATTTTCTTCTTATTTTTCCTCTCCTTTTTCTTTGCCACCACAACCTTTCAATTCTTATAACCTTCCTATCTCTCTTCCTTTTTCAATTTCTCTTTTTTCATGTTCTCATTCTTCATTCCCTCTTCATTTTTCTTTTTCTTCTTTTTCTTTCCACTTTTCCTTCCATTTCTGGTGTACTTCCATTCAGTTTTTTTTGCTGTTCTTCATCCACCCCTTTTTGCGTTCTTCCTCTCTCCTCTAATCTATTTTCTTCTCATTCTTCGTCCTCTTTTTTCTTCTTCTCCTTCATCTTTTCTCTCTTCTTTTTCGTACTCTCCGCATTATTTATCTTATCATCCTCAAGAAACGACACTTTCTTTCATCTGCGTCACCTTTCTCCGACGAACTGATTCCTCGACCTCCACCCTCTCCTCACAACCATCATCCCACTACCTCATCATTGGCATAAAAGCAAAGTTTCCGTCACAGTAGCCTACTGTACATTCCGTATTTCTGCTGTCGCGACTGTCACCTACCCGCTAGTTAGTAATCACCCGCTTCCTCACCAGCCGATCACAGCCAATCTCTCCTTTTCCAATCTTTAATGATGCAGCCCTCCATCTCTCGTTGAAAAGTCATAACCGTTACGTCTTGAATCGCTCACTTATTAGCAAAACCCGGCGAACTGGTCCCAAAAAAAGACTAAGAACTGATGAGTGAGAACTCTAAAGATAACGCACACTCTTCTCAGCACTTTGCTTCTTGAAGAAAGAAAGTTTTAATGCGAATTTCCTTCTTAAATTTTCAGATCACGACTCTGAGGGAAAGTAGAAAGGAAGATCTGCCATTACTGGACACTTCTTGACTACTGATTTCTTAGGTTCTTTCTAATTTATGGTCGCTGAGAGATGTCTAATTTATCTCTCATGAAGCGCTGCTATCTAACTGGAGGCAGTAGAGTACAAAGATCTCATCTCGCTACTTGAACCTAGATCCGGATTCAAAAAGTGGAATATTAGGTGAATTAATAAAGCTCCTTGATCAACTTTGCTTTAGCTTTAGCCACTCAAATATGCATGAGAACCTACCACTCTTTAACCACTTTCATAGCTCAGATCTCAGAATAAAAAAGTTCATAGTTTGTCATTTAACTTTAAAATCAGGGTACAGAGTTCCACTCGGGGGTTCATGCTTCATGTGCATGAAACTTTTATAATTTTTAATTTCTTTTTCAATACAATCTATCACTGTTTCAACAAAAATCAGCATGGTTCCCTGTTCGTAGAATACAGTTCCACTCAATTTATGGTTGAAATTCAGTAAAATAAACATACATTCATACGGTGTCAACTCGCTGTCTTCTGTTTGCAAAAAGGAGCGCATATGAAGGAGTGTGGCTGCAGCATATCTGTTTCTTCTCATCAGTGCAGAGAATAATAAAATATAATCCATTGTAAGTCCTTGATTAATTATATTGAAAACCGGCCGAGAGTGCCTTTTCACATGACGAACCGAAGTAATTAGAAAAGTTTAGTTTTTGTAACCACCAAAGATATGGAAAAATCATGGGAATAAATTTAATCATGTGCAGAACTTTGATTCTCCAGTCATATGCTTCCTACATGACTGCAAGGCTCCTACTATACGGTACGCGCGTAAATCCTTGCGTTCCAGACAGCGTAAAACACCGCTACGGGGTCTACCATACGATTAAAAATTGTTTTCTTCTATCAGTTGTTCCTTTAAGAATAGATTTCTCCTTTGTGTGTCCTTCAGCGAGTTTTTACAGGAATGAGACCTATTGTATTCTAGCATCAGAGAGCCCCTATATTCCTAATTTCATCAAAATCATTAAAGCGTTTTGAGATCCGTCGGACATATATACATATATTTACACCTGACCATCATTTTGGCATCCATACATTGTTGATTTACATTCGTTTGGACGTCCGTGTGTAATTGAGCATCCGTATGCGGACGCCCGATTACATTCCTTAATAAAATCGTTAGAAAAGGTTCAAATGGGTTAGGTTTGCCCCATGCCTTCTCAGGCATGCAAACGTTACCAATGCAAAAGTCTCATGTGGGCATCAAAAAATGTATAATAGTGAATCTTGTAGTACGTTTCAGATAATTTTGCATTGATTCAATTCAATTTCTAAATGGATGATGGAATAGCTGTAATCTTTCGCCCTCTTTATTTCTGTAACAAAGCAGTCCGGACCTACATTCATTCTAATTTTCATATCCTCATGAGAAGTTGCTTATTCAGTCTGGCAGAATCATTTTGAACTCTTGAAACACTCTGGGGGTCAAGCCACTAGTTATGAACATTATTCTACTTAAAAATGAGAATTCATGACATTTACCAACACTAATCAGCCTGCAGCACATACTCTCTATAGTAAATCTTGAAAATTATCAACAATTTTTTAAGGAGCTCGGGTTCGTGGGGGGGGGGGCTTAAGCCCCCCCCCTAAGTGCGCCACTGCTGAAGACACTTCGTTTGATTCCTTTTTACTCAAAACCTTCAATATCTTATAATGAACAGTTTTATTAAACAAAATAATCATCCCATTTAGGTTATGAAATTAAATAACATTATTCGATTAGCATTCATCTGTACTATGTTCTTTTTACCACATGATTGGGCTTGTAAAAGACTCACAGAAATTCTACTATTGTAGGACTCTCATTTTTTGAACTCATTGAAAATTCAGATTTTAAGCCTTGAAATATCAATATTTCGTGCATACTGCTGACTCAAATATCATTTTTTTTAATTTCTCATTTTTCATGTGGCCATAAAAAATTATCTGTTTGTGTTATGGATTAAAACTCACCAGTTCTGTAATGAGTGGTTACACCAAGAACTCAGATTTTCATCCTTCAAGTATTATTACAGTGTTTTGTGCACTGCTGACTGAAATATCGACTTCTCGTTTTTCAAATGATCATATTGGTGATCGTAAATGATTTCAGTTGGTGTTATGGATTCATTGAAACTCACATGTATTGTAATCAGTGAGTTCTTATACATCTGGTATTCTCTTTACTTCCATCTTGTGGAAGTGGCGATTTAAAAAAAATCAGTCAAAAATTTCCCAAAAATCAACTGGCAACCTTGTAATTTATACAACCTTTTAATTCATATTTAATGTAAATTAATATAATTAAATTATATTAATTTAATTTTAAAATTAAATTATATCAATTTAGTTTATATTTAATTAATTCAATATTTAAGTGAGTTTTTTTGTGAAGTAATACATGAATCGAGATAATGTATAAAGAATACAAATTGAAGACACATGAAAACTAAAATATAGAATATAAAACAATTTAAAAATACTATTGTTCTTATATGTATCCTATGTTTATATTATTCAGTCATACCTCAATTCAGATAGAAGCAAAGTTTAATACTTGGATAAGAGCAATTAATAAACAAAAAGAAGTTCCGTTCAAATGTGAACAATGCAAAACCGTGTTGTATTGTTGATGCAACATGACAGAGTTGCAGACTCTTTTTTCAGTAGAGTTGTGTCTTGGCTATGTCAAGCACTTTGAATTGTCTGACGCCGGTCTCAGGCCAACCAGACGTATATAAAAACAAACAAACTCTGAAATCCAGTAGCTCAGCAATCTGGCAACATTGCTGGATGTCAAATAAGCCTCAAAGTGGTAATAGATATTCAAACCGGAGTTCATCTTGAAGTCAAAATGTATGAAAGTATACTCTGGAAGTACCATTGTCCGAATTTTGAAAGGAGTTTGAATGATCGACGGAGTGGATAAAAAAAAATCGATTTTAATTTTTATGTTTTTCAAAAAACTGAAGTGAAATATCGAGGTGGAACACATGCAAAACATGATATACTTTCATGAAAAACCAATATACTCACTCCTTGATTTCAAGGGGATGCCAAACGTAACCAATTTGAAAAGATGCCAAAATGATAGCCAGATGTATATATACAGAAATCGCTCGTTCAATAATATAATTAACTAGCCCATGAAAGTCCAGACCCATTATAGCCATGCACTCAACATAATCTAAGCATAGCTGATTATATCCTACTTTTTGTTACAATTCAAAGACTGTTGGGCAGTCAAAGGATCTTGCAAATGGGGAAATTCCAGCATAAGCTCGAGAACTGTACTCTTGAAACTTGTGCATGGGTGAGTAGTTGTGAAAAGTGAATGACAAACCTAGGAAACTGGAAAGATGATGGAAGTAAGTAATCAATTTCAAATGTAGAGCATTTTCAGTTATTCAATATGGCATCCAGAGTAATGCCTCAAAATAAATCAAACAGAATCACCCCAGAAACTACATGCATTGTTTAAGTTGAAGGCATTGACTGTGTAAGTGAATATGGCAACCACTTCACTATGGTCGATGATGAAATTTTTTTAAAGAAATACTAGTTCTTGGATATAAAGCATTACTTTCATGAATAACTATTGAGTGATAAAAGTTTATGATTTATAATCATAATAGTTATCAAATATTTTATAAACTGATCCATGAACATGAACTAGAGGAGGCCAACTTCCCAATAATTCAGATTTATAATAGATGAATCTAATCGATTGACAGTGAGATTAATGCCAGAGTGAGATGCTTCTTATCTCGCTGGATGTTGTCGCTCTAGCTTGTTCCAAAAGCTCAGCCAAAACTCGGACGATCGCCAAGCCAAATGCTTTTCACAGGTTCCATTCCCATCTCCTCACGTGTTCATCTTCCTCTATCACCACTTCTTCTTTTTCTTCCTCATCACCCTAAACCTCCTTTATCTGCTTCTCCTAGTAATCCTTCTCTTCTCTTTCTATAAATCGCCTCTACCCATCTACTACTTGTAAACGGTTGCAGGGCAATTATTTTGCCAACCGAATGAATAATACACACAGAACGTGTTTTCTCTCTTCTCGCAAATGCATTTGGAGTCATACCATTCCGTTTTCCTCGGAAATAAAATCCGTTCAGACAATGCGGTCTAAGCGTGCAATGTAGTTGGTATTCCATTTGGCCCTGAATAACCAAACTACTTGTTTTTGTGCCACAAAATATTTTTGTATTGTTCTAGCATTGATTTGTATTAATCGTACCCATTCAATACATGCTAAATAGAACAGAGCAAGAATCTACTACACTAGGTACGATTTAGTGGTCAGCTTAGTGGTCACGTTAGTTTCGGGCTCTTTCGGAATAGCTTTGGCATTTTTCGAAAATCTATCTCATCACCCAGACACAATTCTGTTCACATTACTGTATTTGATTCTCGAATATCTAGGTCAATTAACACATGCACCAAAATGGTACGAAGAAGGTAAAAGAGGGAATGATGAAGAAGAGAGAGGGGGAATAATTTGTAGAAAACAGATAGAAGAGAAAGATAGAAATAATAGGAAAACAAAGAGAACATAATAAAGGATAAGTTAAGTAGGAAACGCAGAAAAATCTGAAAAATGAGAAGCAGGAGAAAAGTAAGAGAACTAGAAAGAGAAAGAACAAGAAGAGAGGTAAGATTAGGTGACGGAGAAGAAAATAAGAAAGAGAAGTAGATGAATATGTAAGTAAATTAACACAACATGCAGTTTTCGTAAAATGTAGGTTCCCGCTGAGTCACGCAAACTTAGGTCCGGGAGAATGTCATTTTAGTGTAGTAAAAATAGAATAAGTCTTGGAGTCAATAAGTTTACACACCTAAAAAATTAGATAATACTTCATAGTAATACTTCATCTATTGCATCATCCCTCACAAGCTCTGCTTAAACAGGAATGCAACAATTATTTAATTAATGATGTTTTATGTAGATATTCATTATTATTATAAGAAGTGGTGTAATTTTTGTTTGAATATATAAATGTTCTATTCTGTATTATTGACAACAAATAAATTGAACTGAATTGAATTGAAATATGTGTAAAACATTTTTGTTTGAATGAGATAGTTCAATACAATTTATCCTGCCAATTTAATGGTCCGTATGCGTATCCGACCGGACTTCCAGTATGTATGTTTTTATAAACTACGATTTTCTTTGACATGTCAAAATGTCTATTAATTTTAGCTCTATAAGAAATATATTTCTTGAAAAAAGGATTTCCTTCACGCGCAAATAAACATAGTACCTCAATTCAATACGATATGATCATATCATGCAATTCACTAAGATTCATTCATTATGACCACAACTGTGCAAAATCCTAGTTCAATGGCTGATGTGAAACCATTTCTCATGATAGTTACATAATTAAAACCACTATTTCATCAGCATCACAGAAAATAAAACTTTGTTATGTTATTAAGCTATTCTCAGCGTATTTTCTCTTCATAGACTCAGTGATGGATAATGATCTACTGGCACTAAATGGATTTGCACCAAGCGCATGGAATGATCAGCAAAATAGTGTTGAGTATCATTTTTGTTTTGTGGCACTTGCAACGTCTCGTTTCTTCTATTTTCAGCAAGGCAAAATAGGCCAGCGAACGATCGCAGACTCTTTTAAAAGCAGACCGCTTGCCAAGCTAATGACGTCATTACGTGTTTCTATCAAAAAAATTATCATACTGAGGTTCCTAGAAGATAAAATCAAATTTTATTATCTCTGTGATTGAAGATATCTATGGTGATTTCTTTTATTAGGTTGAGCTTTGAAAAAAATTATTAGAAAATAAAATGTATAAGAAGATTTAAAAATTGTCAAATAGAAGATTTTTGAAAAATCATGCTCTAAATGTAGCTTAAAGCTGATAGTGTACTCATAACTTCGAGAAAGGCAAAGTTTTAAAGAAACTGTAAAAGAATGATTTTCGGTCACTATAGTTTGAGTATTGAATATTATATGATAGTCAAAATCTTTTTTTAAGCATACAAAAGAAAACAGAAAAGAGATTAGTGATCATTAACAGATTTCCAAAAAGGAGGAGGTTCTCAATTCTTTCTGTATTTTTTTTTATTTATTTATTTTTTTGTTTATACATAAATCATTCAAACACTACCAAACCAATTTTGATGATTTTTAATGAAAGAGCATCATCATTCAGAGGTGGTCCCATCCAAGTTTCGCAAGGATCGGCCAAATACTTAGCCCAATTTTAAACAAAAAGGAGCATTTATCTATGTTTCATTTCAATCTTGTTCGAATAGGATAGTTTCACACATAACCGCCAGTAGAATAACCGGTGTCGTTTACCAGGTTGATCTTTGTATCATATGGAGCGCTACACTCCTACCCAATTTTCGATCGTTATCGTTATCGGTTATCCAAGGCCGGTTATATGTGAAACAAGCCTGTAATGTCCCGTTTTGACCAATCAAGTGAACTTAATTTGAATTATGAAGAAAGAAGAATATAATGTTTTTTTTCACATACGAATTTAGGTAAGCAATAAATAAATGGGAATTGACGTCAAAGATCAAACCGAAGAAGGTTCGACCAAAATGAACAGAAGAAAGAAAGAAAAACATGAGTGAATAAAACAAATTTTAAAACAAAAAAAGAAACCGACTTCAGTGAAATGATACTCAAACATTGAAAACTCACGTACTAAAAAGTTTAAAATAAAGTATTTACTTAAAACTGAGAAATTTTTTCAATTTCATACAAGTAATCTTTTGAAGTCGGCGCCAAATATTTTATGAATTTTTTTGAGGATGAAGCCCACATAGGTCTGAGACCTGTGCGTGGGTAATAAGTTGGATTGATTGATGATTTGGAGTTTTAGCTTTCTACAGTTTAAGGTGGGTTCCGAACCACCGGGAAGTGATTGATAAGAAATTCTATCTATTATCAAAACTAACACTGTATTTAAATTAAATATGTGATTTACACTCACTTTTACTGAAATACAGTGTGAATTTTGATATTAGATTGTTCAATTATTTCATCATGGAAAACATCACCGAGTAATTCTGTTATATTTTAGAAGTTTATGGGAAATTTGGCGCCGACTTCAAAAGATTACTTGTATGAAATTAAAAAAATTCTCAGTTTAAAGTAAATACTCTATTTTTAACTTTTTAGTACGTGAGTATTTAATGTTTGAGTATCATTTCACTGAAGTCGGTTTCTTTTTTTGTTTTGAAGCTTTTCAGTTAAATTTTCAAACTTTGAAAACATGATAAATTTCTTAAAGCCTACATTATGAAATATTTATCAAATTAGCAAGCCAATAATTAACTTATAACATTCAAACTTAAGTAGGCCCAACTAAAAATCCACCTATAAGAAAAGATAAAATAAGGAAAATTCTACAATGCTTTATTTAATGTGGAATATTGTATTTAAGAAAAATACAATACTTACAATACTCCCTTTTTTATAGGAAGATTATAATAGCAAAAGGCTTCTTAAAAGTGAAATGGCTTTTGATTCATTTTGATGTGGTCCCTTTCAGAATATACCTACACTGAAATAGTATGCCTATATTACGTTACAAGTGCGGAAAATGATGTTTACTGAAAGTATGATAAGTTAACGCAGGAGACGAAGTCGAGTGCGGTATTGTAATGCGAGTATGGTTAACATCTTCCCGGACGAGTTATGTATGATATTTTTCGTGATATTAGTCATCTATATTTTTTTAATATGAAAAATATAAACTTTGAGCTAGTTCAACAAGCATCATCAAACATAACCTCAAAATAGCCTATTGTACGAACATGTATTTGATAGCGAATAAATATTCCTAATCCATCACAGCAGTGAAACTAAAAATACTTCTGAGATCAGCTGTTTTTCCAAATACTTGTCAAGTGGCGAGTTTGATGAAAAATTAGTAACTTTTAAGAATATTGTTCAATTATTTTTTTAAATTAACGATTTCAAAAACATTTTTCACTCCAACTCATGATTGAAACTAAATAACCTTATTCCCATGACTCCATAACATCAACTAAATTATTTACAATTTTCATATGAACATATTAACAGAAATATTATATTCTTCTTATTCTCGATTCAAATTAAGCTCACGTGATTGGTCAAAACGGAACATTACAAGCTTGTTTCACACTTAACCAGCTTTGGGTAACCGATGTCGTTTACCCGGCATGATTGCATTGCAACATATGATTTCGAAAATCGTCAAGATGTGAAGCGCTCCATATGGTACAATGATCAGCCTGGTAAACGACACCGGTTATCCGACTGGCGGTTGGGTGTGGAACTATCCTTTTCAAACAAGATTGAATGAAGACATCGAAGAATGTTCCTTCTTTTTTAATATTGGGCTAAGTATTTGGCCGATCCTTGCGAAACTTGGATGGGACCACCGCTGTGCTATGCTCTTTCATTTAAAAAATCATTGAAATCGGTTCAATATTGTTCGAATGATTGATGTACAAACATAAAAAAAATACTAAAAAAACAGGTTCAATATGTTCTCTTTGGAAGTCGGTTAAAAAATGAAAGCAGCCTGGAAACTCCGCAAGAAGAACCAAAGAGCTTAACGTGATCCCTGAGGGTCCTATACGTGGATAATAATAATAATAATAATAATAATAATATGAACATTATAAATGATTTAGTTGATGTTATGGAGTCGTAGGAATGGGTTTATATTATAATAGTTTTAATCATGAGTTGGAGTAAAAATGTTTTTGAGATCGTTAATTTAAAAAAAAAGTAAAATAACTGAACAATATTTTTCAAAGTTATTAATCTTTCAGTGTTAGTATATTCTGAAAATAACCGCATGAAAATAAATCAAAAGCCATTTCATTTTTAAGAAACTTTTCGCTATTATAGTTTTCCTAATACAATATTATTCTACGTTAAATAGAGAGTCGAATTTTACTTAGTTTATAAACCTTTCTTATAGGTAGTCTTTACTTTATCTCTCACACTCACTCACTCCCTCTCTCTCTCTCTCTCTCTCTCTCTCTCTCTTTGGTTATCAACCCGAAGGTTGGTTGGCAGCAACACGCCACTCCGTCCTTCTGTCAGCTATCCTCTTCAAATCCTCATAGGTCTGGCACCTACTTTGTCTATGTAGGTAGATTTACTTTAGTTAATATAATTATTATATTGATCATATTGATTCGCTAATTTGATAAATATTTCATAATGTAGGGTTGAAGAAATATCTCATATTCTCAAAGTTTAAAAATTCAACAAAAAAAGCTTCAAATAAAACAAATTTAAAACAAAAATAAGTCGACTTCAATGAAATTATACACTACACAAAAATTCACGTACAAAAATGTTCAAAATAAAGTATTTACTTTAAACTAAGAAAATTTTAATTTTAATACAAGTAATCCTTATGGTCGGCGCCAAATAATTTATGAATTTGATGAGAAATTTATGTAGTATTTTAAAAGTTTATGGAAAATTTGGCGCCGACTCCAAAAAGTTACTTGTATTAAATTTTTTATTTTCTCATTTTAAAATAAACATTTTATTTCGAACTTTTTAGTAAGTGGGTATTTAATGTTTGAGTATCATTTCATTGAAGTCGGTTTCTTTTTTTTTAATTGTTTCATTCTTGAATAATGATTTTTTCAATAATCTTGTTACATGTTATTTTGAATATTTTAGGAGTTTGATAGCTGATATGACAACAAGACGCTTTATTATCACTTACCTCGTAGTTCGGAACCCACCTAAAAAAACATTTTGTAGGTTCACCATCCATTCTCATCAGTCACTTATTGTCCTCGCAGCACGCACACGTCTTGAACTTATGTAACGAGAGAAATTTGATTATAATCTTCTACTAAATGGACAATAGAATAAGAATTTTCTGCCACAATAGTTCTTGGATTTTAATTATTTTTAAACTTAAATTTCCTACTCCAAATCAATGGGCTCGACACGAAAATAATAATATCCAATATAATAGAAGGAGAGGAATGAATTGGAAGTTGGTCAAGGTCGAGTCATATCTAAAATTAGAATATCAGTACATTGACCGACGAGCGTCGTAGGAGACTCTAAAAATAGATATTTTGCTATTTGCTGCCAGAGATTTTGAAGTTATGAACCAGACTAGACCTCTGTAGTTGGCTCAGTCTATAATATTTTTTATTCACTTCAAAAGAAAAATGAAATAGAACTCTAGCGATATAGAAATAGATAGCAATATGTGGAAGCAATTGAGTAACCTAATCAAAAAAGATACATGGAAGTGAATTTAGGGAAGTGATAGCCGAGGGCCGTAGCAGGTATCTGACCAATCAGCGATAAGCTACGAAACTCCTGGACGCTCTTTGTAATCGGGCGATCTATTGAATTGACTAGCAAAACAGACTCTGTTCTCTGCTGTAAAATCACTTCGCGATGGCTCGGAACCCACCTAAAACTGTAGGTCCAACTCATCAATCACCATCATCCAATTCATTACCCACGCACAGGTCTCAGACCTATGCGGGCTTCATCCTACAAAAAAAGTATTCCACACCTAGGTGCATGTGCACAATTTTATAAGTATAACAAAACGAATTCCTCCCTCGTCGTCACACAGTATTCATTATTGCGGTTAGATTGACTTCCACTAATGAAATTTAAAAACCTGCTTATTATAAAATGTCAAAAAATTGCAGTAAAAAGAGTTAAGTGTTGTAAATAGGCTCGTAGTGTGTAATGATATTTTGATTTTGTATCATTTTCACATTGTGATTTTTAAGTTATATTTCTTATAGAAATATACACGTACACTTGCACATTTTTATACTTCAATTCACTATAAGTAGTATACTTGAACACTATTGGCTATGTTATAATTCCAATTTTTTACATGATTTTACTGTATGTATACGTTGCAACAACACACTTATTGTTTCATTCTAATCGTAATTCTAAGTTATGATTGATCTGACATAAAAGTTTTAATGATATTCATATAAATCTGATGTGTGTTATGTTAAGGTGTTCTGAGAAAAATGAATGAAACGTAATATCACGAATGTCTTCTGGGTATAAATATTGAAACGGGATTGTACATTTTTGAAACGATGTACTGTCGAAAAAGAAGAGCAAACAACAAGCACGTCAATGCAATGTAATATTTGACAATATGTCACAATCGAGAGACATTATTAGTAGCTAACATATCGCTTCTCTTTGAATTTCGATTCTGTTTATATGAATACAGCTTGATGAAAAATTTATGATTCTGAAATCCAATTTGCGTCCGAAAAAGTTTTATTCTATAGCCTATGCTATCAAATTCCCATTAGCATCTGACGTACTGGGGAATCTGTTCAATAGGCTTGATCAAATTCATTCCTTTTAGTAAAAAATAACCTACTGATGTAT
The DNA here is from genome assembly GCA_948455865.1 of Conomelus anceps. Taxonomy (NCBI): domain Eukaryota; kingdom Metazoa; phylum Arthropoda; class Insecta; order Hemiptera; family Delphacidae; genus Conomelus; species Conomelus anceps. Next base: position 34,096,737 of record OX418220.1, read on the forward strand.
GGAATGCTAGAATGAATTGTGTCATGATTTGTAACAGGATATTATTGCAGAATTTTGTAGAGAAAATTGCGACTTCATAAATGAATGTTGTAAGTCAATATTTCAATGATGATGATTTTTTAACGAATATTTTTGCAGGCACCCAGCCAAAATATTCTTTAACGGACTTCCAAACAGGAGGAGGTTCTCAATTTGACCTGTTTTTTATGATTGTACACCAGTTACTTGAGCACTATTGAACCTATTTCGGGTTTTTAATGAAAGAGCATCATTTTTTTTTTTTTTTTTTTTGTAGATTACGTCTTGGAGACTCCAGTTAAGGAGTATAAGACAAGTCAGATCAACAATATTATACACTAGATACCATAATTACTTCAATTAGTTGAGGTGAGGCTCTTAATTTTGATGTGAAAGGAACTCTTGTACACTATAAAAAGCTTTATCAACTAAATATTTCTTCAATTGTTTTTTAAATATTTCTATATTTTCAAGACTCTTCAAAAACTGCGGTAGCTTGTTGTAGAATTTCCTACCAATATAACTAGGTTTTTGTTTGAATAGGCTACTATTGTGACTCACCAAGTGATAATCTCCTCGGCTTCTTGTATTATAATCATGTACATCAAGATTTTGGTTAATATCATTCGTTTTTACATATAAAGTAGCTTCATACACATATAAGCAGGGTACAGTTAGGAGACCAAGTCTCTTGAACAACGGCCTACATGAATCTAATCTATTTACTCTTTCTATACACCTAACCGCTTTCTTTTGGATCTTAAACACCCTATCAAGATTTTGTTTTGATGAATTACCCCATACTAAGATAGCATACCTAATATGTGACAGTAAGAGCCCATGGTAAGCTGTAAAAAGTAACTTTTTGTCATTCAATCTAGCGAGCTGTCGCAGGACAAATACCCCAGATGAAATTTTACAACATATTTTTTCAATGTATAGAGTCCAGGTCAATCGTCTATCCAACAAAACTCCTAGAAATGCAATTTTTTCTTCCTGGTCTAATTGATTATCGTTTACAAACAGGTTTTTGCCCTATCTTCATTTAAATTATGTTTGTTTTTGAATTGAAAGTATTGGCATTTTTTACTATTTATAGTTAATTTCAACTGGTTTAAAAATTGGACAATGGACTGCACACCTATATGGGCACTTATTTCTAAATTATCTAGAATGGAATTGCTGAAAATGAGTGATGTATCATCAGCAAATAAGAGGGCTCTACCACTAATTAATTCTTTAGGTAAACGGTTGACATATAACAAAAAAAGCAATGGACCTAGTATTGACCCCTGAGGCACTCCAGCTTGCACCTCTAATTTATTAGATTTATTCTTTACTATACTATTACCAACTACTGTAGTTAGTTCTACACATTGTTTTCTCCCAATAAGATATGATTCAAACCATTTCAGTTCAACCCCATTTACACCTACATTTTGCAGTATTTCCAATAAAGTTCTATGATTAACACAATCAAATGCCTTTGACCAATTTAGCGGTGGTCCCAACCAAGTTTCGCAAGGATTGGCCCAATATTAAACAAAAAGGAGCATTCAGCGATGTCTTCATTTCAATTTGGTTCGAATAGGATAGTTTCAGTAAAAGAGAATTGGAAAGAAAAAACAACACTGCAAGACCTACAGGCTAACTAGGCTCTAATGTATAATGTTTTATGGTGGCCCTGTTCCAAGCAGAAAAATCCTGAACTCCTAATAACAGCAATTAGAATATAATAACTAAATACTTTTACATTTTCTGTTCTGTATATTTGTCCGATTTGTCTCGACTTGTTACTGGTTCAGTAAAGTTCTGGCAACAATCGAAAGTAATAAATAAACTTTATTAACATAATCAAATCAACTAAAAACACTAATAAGTAATTTTTACTCAACAAATCAACAAAACAAATGAACAGTTCAATAACTTTAAAAACTAGCAGCGAATATCTCTACAACAAGAAATATTACTGTCCAATACTATTCAAGACTGTCAGGTAGGCCGATCAATAACAATTGATAAGTGTCCAATAAACACAATTATTATAATCGACGCACTAGTAGAAAGAAGTTGTACGTATAACAATCACTGGCATGGACGGCTATTCTCACTCTTAACGCCAGAACTCCCTTGTTCCTACCATCGTCATTGGACCTAGACTGTCAAAGACTGATTCAGTACTAACTCTCCACAAGCGACATTCTAAAGATACATTGTTTCCGAAGAGTTCCAGAACCAGCATTATCGACTCCTTTCTTTACACAGTAGAATCCAGAATCCATCTTGAGTTTTCCAGAATAACGTAGAAAAAGTAGAAAATTCAACTTATGATAAAGATTGATTTATTGATTGATTGGCTGCCGGTTTTTTTTTAAAACTCAGTTTAAATAATTTAATTTAATATATTTTAAATAACATGACATTATGTTACCATAATAGCTTATCAAAGGTAACAGGTAAGGTAAAAGTAACAGGTAAAGTAACAATTAAATCAATATAGGCTAATTGACATTCAATTAAACAAGATGATATTGAATAAAAATAATTTATATAAATTGTTTTAATGAAAAAGCCTTGCCGTCTTTCTCTTCCTAAACTATCGTTCAGAAAAGATAGTTCTACATGATAAAGTGAATCTATGATAGGTCATTAAAATTAAAGAACGTTTTGTGCTAGAGAATGAGTGCGTTTCACAATACCGCTGCCATTGGGGGAACTACTTTTGTCTTGTGATTTGAAAATTGGCTATGTATAACAGTGGTTATGAATATATCCGGAAAAATGTCAGTGTGAAAACTAGTACCTATTAATAATGTGTTTAAGAGGTAAGGAAACAAAATGCTTTATAAATTTCAAAATTGACAGTAACGCCATCATAAACAGACACAAATGCACCACTAAGGCTCTCAATCGCCTCCACAACTTTCAGCCTGTGAGACCAAATGAAAAGAAAAGGATCATGAATCCGGAAATTGAGAACAGGGTCATGGGAAGGCCGCACCTCGTCACCAGGCTCGTGCGGAATTGTACCATATTCTCTCCAAGGTGAGATGTATCATATGGCTTGACTGAACCTGTCCTATAATCAAATCCACATCCCTTCATTTTCAGAAAAGTAGCGCAGTTTGTTTTTAAATTTCCAACAAAATTTTCCCTACCTCTCATTTTTCCATAAGTATATTTTTATTTATCACTATTTTTATGTAAATTGTTACACTGCATCACTTGCAGCGAATGCCTAATATACGTTCACATCAAGTTGACGTGAATTTAGTTTACAAGCACGTCTTGTGCAGTCTGTAAGATATAGAGGAGTATTTCTTCCCTAATCTGTTCCCTAGACGCCTGCTCTACCTGCTCCTTCTTACACACTCATTCTTCCTCACTCCCTCATTCTCTATAACACTACGCAGCCGCCTAGAGCCTCAACGTATTCGTGACTATATCACGTCGCCTCGCATGCATAAATATCTCAGAAAAGCCAAAACCAAGACACGATCTGTGGATAATGCTTTACTAGGAGAATTATAATTTCGCGTTTATGCTAAAGTACAGCAGATCTCGGTCGTTCCCCCTCACCCCCTCACAGCAATCCCTATCACCATCCAAGAGGAGGTGCTGGAATAATAAACCTTATTGTTTTCAAACTGTTGTTGTTGAATTTGTGTAGGAAAAACATTCCCTGAACTTCATGCTGTTTACGCATATATGATCTTTAACGTGATGCGCATAAATCTACTGTGTATCTAAGTTATTAAATTTAGCACAAAACTTTTACAAATCTCGAATTTTAGGATTTTATACACTTTTAGGATAACGATTCTATTAGAAGAGAGAAGATAATGCAAGGTACTTCTGCAAAAACATTTCTTATTTTGAAATTCCTTATAACCGCAAGAATTTCTTTCATATTTTATGTTGCGTAATTTCCAATGCTTTTTTTCTCTCAGCTCAATTTGAAAAGACTCCATACTATACTTTAATATTTTTCGGACCTTGCTTTTTATAATTCATTTCTGGAAAGCAACATATTCTAATTCAATTCAATTTAGAATAAACAATCACAATTTAATCATTAGTCACCAATTTGACTTTCCTAAATGTCTCTATGTCTAATAGATATAATACACATATGATTGATAATATCGACGATAAATCCATGATTTCAGCTTTCAGTTGAAATTAGATACATTCCATATTGGATAATAAGAAGACATAAACATTTTCTCGTTGAGAACTTCTATCGGTTGATTGGTAGAAGTGTGTCTATATAATTTCACATTCTTCTCTCTCCTAATCATTATTACAAAAAGTTATTGTAATATGCAGGCCCACAGAATCAGCGGTTTCGCTTCAAAGCTTCAAAACTCACAATTCAATGGAGTCTACAATGTAGATAACAATGAAAAAAAAGTCTATAGAAGACGTTTTGTAATATAGAATTTCTTGAAAAATTGAGGCTAATGATCGTTAGGAGTTTTGAGTTCTCAAGTACACCGACAATAATAGAAACTGAAAAAATGCTGCTGCACACATTTGGAATGGAAGATATTTGTCGAAGAAATTCAAAAATACATTATGAGGCGTGGTGGGGAAGGAATTTATTATATCATATATAATGATAATGGGGAAGAATTGAATGAGATGAATGCTAATGCAAACCGGCAGTGCCTGCTGACATGGTTAAGCAGGGCGTTTGTACCTTCTATTGTGTGCTCGTACATCATTTACAGAAGATATTTGCCGGGGAATAACTGTTCAGATTTCGAGAGGCAGTCGCATAGCATTGTTGTGTATAGGGTTATTCATCTAAAACGTAAGAGTATGGAGTCGATTTCAACTTAATTAACTGTACTCTGGGGCCATACAATTCTACCAATTCCGGAGCAGACAGAATACGCCCTTCCTTCGTTCACCGCAATGATTGCGCGTTGTTTCATTAGCATGAGACTGCAGCAAGGTGATCAATAACTCACGCTAGTTACATTATTGCAAATTGGGCCGTATGTTCTGCCTAATGTATGTGTGAACTGTGAGGAGGCATCGCTGCCACACAATCTTACGAAACTGAAAAAGGAGTTTCGGCGATTATCTGTTGGAACTCGCGTAGTAAAGCTGTGCACGAGGGTTTTGTTCGTCATTTTCTCTGAGTTTCTCATATTGCAGATTATTGATGTATTGAAGCATTATTTATCGCCCTGAGAACTTATTTTTCATCAATTATTTTGTAAAATATGCCGCTCAACTTTGAAATTATTTGGTTTTTGGTAGCGATTTATATTTCCACCGACTTATTTTGAACTATTGACAAATTTGCATAACTTAAACTCACATAGGGGAATTGAATGGCATAACCATTTTATTATGCAATTGAACATTAAGTTTTCAGAATATTCTTTTGAATCTTGAAAAATTTCGAGCTTTTCAGAAAATTATCACAAGAAACGTAAGTACAGTATTAAGTATTGAGATAATAATATGCAATTTTATTACCTCAGCTTTGTATTAATTGCATAGTGAAATTAAAAGTTTGAAATAAATTGTAGAGAAACAATTGCCTTGCAAACCCAAAAAATTATGATACACAAGACTATGCAATGGACTACTTTTTTGAAAAAAAAATATAAATATTATATTTCAAGAAGTGTATTTGCTCAAAAAATCAAAAGTGAGTTTAAAAAATAAAGGACATTTTATTATATCAGGAAGGGTATTAACTCAAAACATTAAAAGTGATGCAATGTAGCCTCCCCCGCATAGAATTCTAGTGTTAAAATTTTTCTCCTGTTATGAATAATGACTTAAAAAAGTAATTCTTCAACATGCTTTATAATCTTCAACTATTGAGTTTTGAGTCTGTCGCCTCCTTACTAACACCGCAAAATCAGAAATACAGTACCATACAAATTATTTTTAATGCTTTATTGAGAAGACATTTGTAATCATAAGCTCAGAAATCTGATATGTCGCTGTATCTTATAGCTGTTTGACTAGGTATGCTTGCAACAACAGGAGTTTGAACAGTAAGGTTGTTTAGACTTCCTTTGTGGAAGGAAAGCTCAAAGTACGGCGGGCTAATTCCATTGATTAAGAAGCATTGTTCTCCGAAGTTATCAAAGTTCAACCATGGTCTCCTAAAAGGAAAACTATAGCAACGACGTCGATACCATTGATGTACTGATAATATAGTTATTCGATATTCAACATTATTAGTCTAGCAGTTAGCATAGCATCACTGACAACTTACTTGGAGGTCTTGAATTTGATTGTCTATCAGTCAGGAATGAATTTTTCAAGTAGAACTTCAGCAATAGGAATTTTACATTTTGCTTCCAGAACTCATAGCAAATAATAAATAAAATGTGAATACTGTACATAAAGTACCGTGGTACTTCTGTCGTACTTTGTTTATAGAATCAGCTATGAGTTCCTAGATAATAATAACAATAATTATTTTTAAAAATAAATAATAATAATAGTAATAATAATAATAATAATAATAATAAAAAAATAATAATAATAACAACAATAATAATAATAATAATAATAATAATAATAATAATAATGAGAGTTTTTAAATCTTCCTCCATTGTAGTCTTGCTACTCTGATGAATCTAAATGTTTTACATCTTGCAAAATTATGCCGATGTGAGAATATGAACCACTTTCTTTTAAGTGTGGGATGAAAAACAATAATAATAATGATAGTAATAATAATAAGTATTATATGAAATCAAGCAGAGCCGTGCATTTTATAAGCTTATACAATTATTATTATTATTATGAATAGTATTTTTCAAATATATCGATGAAAAGTCATAGAATACAAAAATTAAATCGTCAATAATCTATTTCTAACATTCTCCACTCCACACTAACAACAGGGATCACGCTGTAGCACCAAATACATGAATATGCGAACCAAGGAAATGATCATAAATCACATTTTACACAAAGAAAGTGAAAAAAACGAGCGTACAATTTAGTAGAGGATTTGGGGATGAGGTTTTGTAATCTTATTAACGTTTTTGTTTCTCGTATTTTTATTGCGAGATTCCCCTCGCCATCATAGGAACAGTATTTAGGGCAGAGTTGGAGTTGGATTATTCCTGTGTGCTGTGCAGTTATTTTCAAGCTAATCCAAACGAATGTCCAGCCATCTCCTATTTCATTGCATTTCTAATGATCGATCACGTTGAGGAAAACTTCCAATCCAATACAAATACTCATCAGCTTCGGTGGTAAAATTTTATTGATCATACAATTTAACCCTATAGTACAATGCACAATGTATAAAGTGTACATGCAGTATGACTTTCACAGTATACTCTCAATTAACTCGCGTCTACTCAACTGACTGTAAAGCAAATCGAGGGAAATAATACTTTTCTTCCTTTCTTCTTCTAATATGATCATGTCTAATCTCTTCCTATTCGCAATATAATAATAATTATTGTTTACTAATAATTATTGTTAAAATTAGAAAGGTTTATTTCAGAAAGTGAAAGAATGATTGAGAGAATAGTTTGAGGAATTCGATCGAACACAAATAAGAAATAATTATAATGATATAGCGAAAATTTCATCCTCTACCCCTAGACTCAACAAAACCTGATATCTTGAACAAGTTTCAAATCTGGAACTTCCATCATTACTTACCATGACAGTAAAAACCAATCATGTCTTTTCATTGAAAAGATTTCAATGTATTCATTGAAATTGACACAGGTTTGTTGAATTTGCCAGCAATGTGAAAATTTCAATTACAGACAACTAAAACAAAATCCCAAATATATTCCAATTTGAAGAGACTTGTCCCTTAGCTATTTGGCTGCTCTATTCAACTAGTGAATTACAATTTCCGGCTTGCTTTTTCCGCCATTCATCTTATTACAGTCATACCGATTACTCCACCTTATTTTCTGTTGCTATTACTTTTTGCATATTGTTACGGGTTCTATCACTGAAAATGATGCTGGCAAAATGTGAGAATAAAACTTGAACTTTATTTGCTCAATAACACACTTCACAGATTTAACACACAAGGAGTAACACAAATAATATGTATAGATTTAGTTAATAAGAAATAATTATAATGATATAGCGAAAATTTCATCCTCTATTCCTAGACTCAACACTCAAGACCTAATATCTTGAACGAGTTTCAAATCTGGAACTTCCATCATTACTTACCATGACAAATACATGAATATTACGAATACAAATATTAAATGACAAATACAAACACAGTAGAACTTCGATAATTCGGTCCTCGATAATTCGTATTTCTCTGTAATTCGTAGTAAAAGCTCAGTCCCTTGAAATAACCTCAATAATTCGAAGGAAAGCAATGCATTTCGGTCCCCTCGATAATTCGTATTAATATTGCAGCTCAAACAGGCGCTGGTTTTATCGTCACACTCTATAATTTGTAGTTATGTCGGTGAGAACATGCTATAATTCGTATGAGCTATGAATTTTTTTTCATATCTGTCCATCATCGAGTCTAATGTTGACTTGGCTCGATTGATGTTCCAACGCTGCCTGATTCTCCAGTACTGTAGTCATAATCTAAAACTAGATCAACTGCATTTTTTCCAGTTCAGTGTACAATTCGGTTCGTGTTCGGTTAAACTGCATTTCTGTCAGTTGAGCTTTTTGGTGTTCAATTCAGTTCGCGTACTGAAATATGAGTCCAAAGCAATCACACTGTAAGTGTCTCTCAGTTTTCGAGAAAAAACAAATCATAAAAACTATCGCGAGTGGTTTGAAAAAGAAAGATGAGCAGATCGTTTCGGGAGTCCTGTTTCTAAATTTTCAACTTGAATATTGCCTACTAGAATGGTTCACTCAATGTAGATTTAAAAATGTTCCTATTGGAGGCCCTTTGTTGAAGGAAAAAGCAAAACTTTTGCAAAAAATTGGGAATCAGCAGTTTCAAGGCAAGTGGCGGATAGCTAGACAAATTTAAAAGAAGAAATTCCATCAAGTTTCACAAAATTTGCGGTAAGAGCGCGGATGTTGGAGAAGGTGTATACAGTGAGTGAAAGAAAACTGGTAGAGATGATTTATATAACCAATATATAATTCGTATTCTTTTCTTCACAGCCTTCCATAATTCATAGGTTCGATAATTCGCTACCTTCCATAATTCGTAATAAATCCTTGGTCCCGTGAACTACGAATTATCGAAGTTCTACTGTATTACGATAATAACTGTCGAACTGTTATGTAAAACAATAGTCCTCTTACTCTCTCAATATTTTCAGCACTCACAATTCACACAGTCCTTTTAAACTCACAGGTTGCACGTCACACTCACAAATGCGGATTCTTAACACGAATACACTTCCTTACGGAAAGGTTGGTACTATTACTCGAAACCACAAGCACTCTATACTTGTCATTCACTAACTTCACTAACGCATAGTGCGTAGTGCACTATAGAGTGCCATAGAGTGGCACTCTATACTTGTCATTCACTAACTTCACTAACGCATAGTGCGTAGTGCACTATAGAGTGCACATAGAGTGCCACTCCAAGCTTATCGTTGACTATTCACATCTCTAAACAAGACTGGCCATGGTTGAGCGCTGAGCTGTATTTATCTGCTTTAGCTTTGTGGAAGGTTCTAGTCCTTTCTTAGTAATGGCGAAGGTGATATTGTGGAAGGTATCCATAATGAATAATAAGACGAAATTGTCACAACCACATTTATTAAAAGTTCGAGAAACTAGTTTCGGTTGTTACACCATTATCAATCTCAATCAAACTGAAAACTGAAGTACAGAGTAGCCTTACTACTCTGTACTTCAGTTTTCAGTTTGATTGAGATTGATAATGGTGTAACAACCGAAACTAGTTTCTCGAACTTTTAATAAATGTGGTTGTAGTAGTAAGGCTACTCTGTACTTCAGTTTTCAGTTTGATTGAGATTGATAATGGTGTAACAACCGAAACTAGTTTCTCGAACTTTTAATAAATGTGGTTGTGACAATTTCGTCTTATTATTCATTATGGTTCTAGTCCTCTCCATTAAATTCTAATATTCATTCTATTTTGTATCACCTTCTATCAACCATTATGTCCTTCCATGGAAATATTACGCTTCCAAATGTGATGAAGTATTACAAATGAGTTTTTGTCTTCTTCAAATGCCGTAATGCACGTTGCTCCTTTGTGATTTTGGTTTATATTGGTTTTATACTGGACAGTTCATTTTCTGTAATGTAAGTTCATATTTAATACTTCTATGAACAAAAAGAAAAAATGACTCTCTAATAATTATTTCATCAAAGGGAATGCTCTATTATTCCAAAGGATCCTAGCATTCTTGAGTAGTTTTTGAACAGTTCATAATTCTTCCTCATTTTGTATGGTGGCATATGTTGTCACAACTACTTGAATTATTAACACAAGAAATACTATAGTTTGGATTGGCAAGTCATTTTCAATCGTAAAATAGTTTATCGATAATGAAAATGACGTGGCAGTCGAAACTATGATATTACTTATGTTAATAATTCAAGTGGTTGTAAAAATATCTGTATCATTCATTATGGACAACTACTACAATATCGAATATCACCATCATCAATACTTGGGAGATTGATTTTGTATGACAATGAATTTTGGATTAAGAATTTTTAATCAGTTTCTTATATTGTAATCTTCCTGTAGGGAAGATTTTAAGAGTAGTGATGTTTCACGGCCGCGAACGAATTCCCTACAACATTCTCTTTAATCATAGTCGCCCTTCATTGCAAATTCGAGGTTGAAACTGTGTTCCACACGTCATCCTAATGGAATATGTCATCAAATAATAATAATTCATGACTACTGCTCAGTGTTCAGCCACTGCGCGAGCAGAGATGAATTTTATTTTGATCTGCAAATCGCATACCGGAGGCAATGACATTTTTAAAATTTCATGCTTAGAGTTGCGTCAGGGAGTGCTTTCATTCGACATTGATTCGAAAATATGAGTTTTTCTGCTTTGTGAAGATGAAAATCACAACTCTCATGGACAACGATGTCATTCGGGACAGCTTTTATTGGTGAGATAAATGCAAAAAAAATAATGAAGAGCTCTGTCTGCGTCAAATTCTGAATTCTGAAAAAGTAAACTACCTACATTTATACATGCTGATATCATAAACATTGATAAGCTGTATTCGTTGTAGAAATAAATTAATGTTTATTGTTGTATATCCTTTGAGATTTTGATACCACAGTATCAAAATTTCTAAAAGTATCACAGATTAATAAGATACAGCAATCTGATACAATAAATGTTGTATCAGAGGGATACGGGCAAATATACACTCCCCATACACTTCCCTTGTGAGGTATGTATGAAGGATACATTTAAAATGTAACGACTGATGTTTTACATGTTTCACAATGTTTACACAATTAGAGGTCAAGATTAAATATAGACCACATTGTGTTCATTAACCTTTGATATGAGTGTTCACTGATTAGATTGTAATGTAATTTTCGCTTCAATTGTGTGGAATTCTCAAGTTGTATGAAGGTTCACTGATACATTATCCATTTTTTCTGTAATGTTGTACATCATTGTCAGTATAATCCATTTACTGGTAGGCACCTATGTACATTTATGAATGTATGTATGTATGCGAATGTTTATAATATACGTTTCAGTTTTGTGACCACTATCCCTTAAAAAAGAAATATTATTATAATGCCCTAGACCACTGCGGCACCATACGCTTATATATATATATATATATATATTGTCAGTATGAAAAATAACACCCAACTGCATCAAAGAAATTTCGTAGGTCTTTTTATTATTGATTACAAAAATTAATTACAAATTTGAAACAATCATTGTTGAAATCTTTGCCCTTTGTTTCATCTGGCAGTAGAGACCAAATAACATTACAAGTAACTATACCAAATGAAAAAAGGAAAACCACATATTGGTGTACAAAATGTGATAATGGATTATCAAAATATGAAATAGTGTTGAATTAGAATAAGAATGTTTTTATAGGGCAAATAGAGAATCAGATTATGGTGTAATTAAATCACCAATCACACCAGCAACGATGGTTTCTTACACCAATGAGTGCATTTCCATCCACCGTAGTCATTATTGGTAGCCACAGTGTTGTAAACCACTGATGGACTAGGACTCCTAGGACTGACTTGCACTCCTACAGTCACGGGCTCGATTCCTGCTGTTCAGACTGGCATATTCTGTATTATTCTAATTTATAGGGAAGTGATAGCCGTGAGCCGTAGCAGGTATCTGTTCAATCAGATTGATTGATTGATTTCTTTATTCATGCAAATAATAGTTGGACAGATAGAGACAAGCAGCGTTCTGCTATGCACTCTTTGTAACGGTGACCGATTGGATTGACCAGCAAAACTTCACTCTTCTCTGCTGTGAAATCGCTTCCTGGTGGTTCGGAACCCACCTAAAACTGTAGGTCCAGCTCATCAATCACAATCATCCAACTCATTACCCACGCAAAGGTCTCAGACCTATGTGGGCTTCATCCTCCAAAAAAAAATAGGTGAAAAAAATCAATCACTTCATTACCCATGCACAAATCTCAGAATCATGTAGACATCATCAGCAAACAAAATTCCAGTCCATTCATACCAGTAGTAAAGAATATGGTACTACATCGGTTAAAAAGCAAATAAAGTGCATTATTCAAAAAGAAAATAAAGCGTAAATAGAATATATTACTAGATTGTATCATTTATTTCAATAAATTTGGCAACAGCACTAGTAAATAGTGGTTGATGAGTTGTGTGCTGCAGAACCGAGCAAAGATACACGTGCACACATTAGAGTATAGACTTGGCGGGTTAGTAGGAGGGGGGAGGGATGGTTTAGCTGGATATATTCCACGGAGATAAGGGCGCAAATAGGCTACAGCTTGAATGCCAGTTAAAGGAGAAACTGAGAAATCGACCCTCGCTATGATTGCAACATTAGCTGGTTGCAGACTCGTCTCAATTTTCAGTGAACGAGGAAAATTCATAGGTATCGGAGCAAGTAGTTGCAGCACGATAACACCTTTCCGAACACCTGTGTGTTTTCACTAACAGCTCAAGAGTTGGCCAACTACGCTCACACACACACACAGCAGCCGGCTAACTGGTACACTTTCAGCAAACTTCCGCTTCACTAAGTGACAAATGATTATTGTTATTAAATCATGATAATAACAATAAATAGTTTGACACACTCATTAGCGTACAGCTAGTTCATATTTTCGCCACGAATTAAAACACATTCATTGCGATAGAGTACTCTCTTAGAGCAATCCATACTCTTGTTTCTCTACTCTACTAGTCGGGCTATTACTGGGAGGTGATAGCCGCGAGCCGTAGCAGGTTCAATCAGATAGAGATAAGCTGCGTTCTCCTGGGTCCTGTTTGTAACGGTGACCGATTAGATTGGCCAGCAAAAAGACACTGTTTTCTGCTGTAAAATCACTTCCCGGTGGTTCGGAACCCACCTAAAACTGTCGGTCCAACTCACCAATCACCATCATCCAACTCATTACCCATGCACAGGTCTCAGACCTATGTGGGCATCATCCTCCAAAAAAAATACCATTCGATCGACTGAAATTAATCATAGAGATCATTAGAGATTGATACGACACTTCTATCAAACTTTAGAGGTCTGTTCAAACAGCGACATTCATTGCGATAGATTACTCTCGTAGAACATTCCATACTCTTGCTTCTCTAGTAGTCGAGCTTGACAAGAGTTGTAAAAGAATAGATTAGATTTAAATCAACGCCGAAAAGCCTGGAAGTTCCACATGTAAAAAGAGGCTAGTTTGGTATACGAGAGCTCTTCATTGCAATAAATGCCTATTTGGATGGTATTTTCTTAGAGAAGGAGCTTAGAGTAAATAATTTAGCAAGATTTCTTGCTTTACGAATTCGTGTATGAATATAATAACTAGAATAGATGGGAGAGCAAGAGTTTAGGTAAGCGACAGATCTAGATAGCTGGAGATTGAAATATCTGGAGGTTTCAGAAGCAGTTAATATGATTAAAACAGACTAATTTGTTGAAAGAAGATTAATGTGGACAAGATTTTCCACTCGACTATACGGTGCAACCAGGTTAAAATCCTCAATATTATAAAAGACTACGACTATAAAAGATATCAATTTGATTCAATTTCTCAAAGTCTGTAATATTAAGGTTGAAACATGCTTTCCCACAGGTGACAATTTCTATTTATTTTACTCAAAGCCTGAAATATAATTGCTTTTTTAAAAATTACGGCTTGGTATAATTCATTCGATGAGTATAATATTTGATTGCAAAAATTATATTAGGTTTCTAGTAGGTACACAAATAAATTTTCTTCCTATATTCTTCAACCAGGGGACCCAGTAACCAATTTTGATAATTTTTTCACTTTTTTTGTTTTTTGCTTTTGTGAAACTACATTATTTTCTGAATAAATTGATATATGACATGTAATAGTGAGACATTTTTTTCCTATAGAGAATAATAAAATAAATGAACAAGTCAAGTCATGAAAATATTTGTATAATTGAGCTATTTTGGAAAAAAAATTATAAAATTTTTGCTATGCAACCAATGATTAAATCTATATATTCATGAGTAGATTAAATAATAAGGAAAATAACAGTGAAAGAATTGATTGAATATCTAGAGTGGTTGATGAGAAATGTGTTCCTGAATTTGGCCAATTTAACATTGCGAATATGGGCCTTACGGGGTCCCCTTAACTATCAGCTAATTCCTGTGTATCAGACAGGCAAATAGTGGTCGAATGTAGATGCACTGTAAATCATTGTCCGTAGTAGAAGGCAAAATTAGTTGTAGGCATGTAAACCAAATTCACACGAAAATATTCCTCGTAATTCAATGTTCATTCCTCCATATAAATCTTCCCGGGTAGCCTGATTATATTGAGTCCCGTATGCAACATTTAAATACACGAGAGTTCAAAAATGAGAGCACTGTATGCTTTTATTCAGAATAGCAACGTAATCCAAAACATTTGAGTATTGGAGACCTGGGCTACAGGATAGAGACGGTTGTAGGATGTGTGCGCATCAGAACCGAATTGAAGTCGATTCGAATTACGCTCAATATTTACCACTGAATACACTCAGATAAGGAGGGTCAGATTGTTGCACGACCATTGTTACGGACGCGGCGATTATTGCTTTTCACAATGGCGGTTCCATCATCGTCCGTCTCTTTCTAACACGTGAATACTTTCGCTTATCTACTAAACAAATTTATCCATTCTTCTTTCAAATAGAATGTGAATTATATTTGCATTATGCAGTACAAATCGGATTTGAAAGGGATACAAGAAAAGTATTGTGTGTCTCTTGCGCAGGTCGCAGGAGGTGATAGATTGGCTTTCCGTACAGTGAATTTCAATGACTGCAAGACGTTGAATGACATAGTCAATAAGGCAAGCGTTATTTAAGTAAAAAACATTTTAGTTTTCTTGTGTACGTTTCGCTCATGCGAAACATGCTGCGTTTCGAACATGCTACGTGAAGCGAGGATTGAGGTAGGTTTATCACCTACAAATAAGTGTAAGCCTATTGGGGCTTAAAAAGGAAAATTTCTAGTCTTAAGGAGAGGTTTCCCGTTATAACTACTTGGAAAATTTTAAAGGTCATTTTAAAATGTTTAATACAATATCATAGTGGCCTATATTATTATTGTGTACTGAGTATGAAAGCTTATAATGAAGAAGATTAATAAGTAGGATGAAAATCTTTGAATTACAAAATATTTTATTGACTGATCGTTAATTTTATTCTTTGATATAATGGGGATATATGAATAAAGTTTATTGTGTATTGAGTATAATTTTGTGTGGAGTGTATTGTGTATTCACATTTACAGTTGACAATTATGTTGATATATTATAACAATAAAGAAGTTTCAAAATCTATTTTATCCTTGTTCATACAATTACTGAGTCACATGATTTATTTGATCTGCATTAATAAATTATACTGTTGTTAATTGATTTTGTGTATTTTTCTCTCGGAGTTTCTTGCTTGGCATTACACTAAGTACACGTTCTCGCACACATAGCATAGGGTCCAATTGCCTTTGGTACTTCATGAGAAGGCCAATACAATAAATTACTATCCAAAAATTTTTTTTTAAATTATTGTTTTTTTTTTTTAAATAAGAGCTTAGAGCTCTTTGAAATCACGATTTTCAGTTTTCAGTACGAAACTGCTACAGAATATAATTTCACCAACTTCCTTTGTTAATTGTCAAAAGAAAACAATCCGTAAAATTTCTTGTTTCCCAAAATAGGACCAAAGATAATTTTTGAACTTCATTTACTCAATTATCAAACCTGTTTCATACCATCAAAGACACATAGAAAATGTCCATTCCAAAGAAAGTGATACCACTTTTACAAAAATTGGATCATATTAAACACAATAGAGATATGTGTTAAAAGAAATAATGTTAAGAAAACTGAAATTTTCTGGCTATTTCCTCATGAAAATGATGGAAAAGTACGAACATCCCAAATCCGAGAATAAATTCAATCCCAGTGGGCTTCAAATTAAAATTAATCGGCTATATATTCTCAAATGAGTAAATGTGAGAAAATTTGTTGTTTCTATTTGTCTTATTTCATTCACATCAACTCGTTCTATAACCAACCGTCACTTACAGCTTTTTCACGATTCTCTCAAAGGAACTTGGTCTCTTCACGTACATACTTCCTCTGATGATGAACCATTTCATGGTGAATTAATTACTGAGCAGAGATTGCATGAAAGCATCCCGGAGAGTTGAGTATCTCATCACCCCAATTGACATTTGCAGATTGAAACATTGAAAGTCTTCTTCAAGGTTGAGTTAATCCGATGTTCATGATGAATAAGAGAACTTGAGTCAGCTAAATCACGTTTCCATAAGGAAGTCCGGAGTACTCAAATAACTTTTCTGGCAAGTCATCACTTTCTTCATGCTTTATCTCTTGAATTCCCATCCTTACTTCACAAATCGTCTCAAAATTCATTGATTCACTTATAAACGCAGTCGAGTCGGAACATCTGTTTCACCAAGTTGCTTTTCACTCTTGATCTTGAAGTCAAGCTCTTGGATATTTGCATGGAAAGTTTCTAAAAAGCTAACAAGGGTACTAACCGTTGCAAACATTCTTCTTCATTACAATATATATTCTCAAATGAGTAAATGTTTCGGAGGACACGTTAAGCTGTCGGTCCCGGCTGCCTAAAAAACAGTCGTTAAGTGACGTCAGAGGCCCTGAACTTATTCAGGTGCGACCTGATAACTCTGAATCCAGACCTGAGCTAGCCAGGTCACACGATATTATTATTATTATTATTCATTACAATGTCATTCTATTTAGTGAGCGTGTGTCATTTAAAATTAAAAGTTTTTGTATGCAGCCTTTCCTTGAGTATTCGGTAACGAAAAACGTTCTAGGACGTGACCAAACAATTCAATAAGAGATAATTTAAATATTTCATACAGAAAAATTTAATTATCTTTTGTATTGTTACACCATATAGACATATCATCTATTTATGTTTGAAACCTGCTTTTTTGTAATGACAGTATATTTTAATATTATACAATGATAATTGAAGGAAACATACTTGTAGTCTCATCAAATTGAAAACTATTGAGATTCTTTAATTAGAATCTTTCACATTCTCAAACAGATTTCACGATACCATGACAATTTTCCTGTAAACTATAACTGAGAATATAAGTCGAGTATAGCATATCAAGTATAGTGGAGTATTAAGTATATGAAAGTTATAAAATAAGAATAAGATATAAAATTTTGATTTTTTTTGAGAAAACTAAAACGATCAATACTTTACCCGCAATGGGACTTAATCCCAAAGATTATAATTGTCAACTGTCCGAGAATCTTGGATTGAATTCATAGTATTATCAAGATATTTAGAGTACAGAATATCGATTTCCAAAGGATGATATTGGTTCACTGCTTTCCGCTGGTTTGAATTTAATTTTAAACTTCAATTACACTAAAAATTCCAAGTTATAAGAAATATTGCTCAGCTCAAATGGCTGAGTGGTGCTATTCAAGTTGATCGCCGTAATCAGAGCAGTCTCAAGCTCAATTCTGAAAATTCTAAACTCATATTTTGAAATGTAACCTTCTCAAGTTGAATATAACAGAGGACAGAGATCCGGTTTGTTGCAACATCTGCTCAAAATAATAAGACTTGGTATTATTTTTCATGTAGTCAATTTCATTGCATATGAAAAGCATGCAAGAAAAATGTCATTTTATGTGATCTGGCAACCTCAGGTCTTATCAGAGCTTTTCATATGCATCTGAGTAATTTAGGGGCCTTCAACGATTTTTTTATAGACGGGACCTAGAAACATCAAGATATTCATAATAATAATTATACACGAGTTGAAATCAAATTGCACAAAGTTAAAATTAAGTGAGAGAAAATTTGAGAAATTTAGTTGGAACAATAGAATATGAAACGAAGCTATGAAGAGATTTTAGAAGAGAAAAACATATGATAAATAGAATGTATAAACATACAATGTATGACAATTGAATTTCAATGTGAAATAATGAACAAAAAACTCCGTTTTTTATGTAGAATATAAAACTAATGACTACCTTCAGGCAACGTTGTGCCCTAGAGTGAGAAGCCATGAGAAGTTATAGGAAGTGATGACCGCTTGCTGAGCGTGGTGTCAGGGCAATCGTGATGTTCAGTAGCAAGCGCTCGTGACTATCCTTGAAAGGGCGAACGGCAGAAATAACACGATGTTATCATCTTCATTATCACTCACCCTGTAATTTGGAATCCACCTAAAACAGTCACTTCACTATTCTATTCATAACATAATTGTATCGTCATGTCATCCACCTCATTTCTCACGCCCAAGTCTCAGATTCATATAGGCTTTATCAGCAAAGAAATCATGATCTTCAGTCAACATGTTCCAATCGGGTGGGATATCGGGATCTTGGCGTTCCTCTGCAGTAATGATTCATTCCAAGTAGTTGAAGTAATATTTTCACTTTTGGAGTTCTGGCACTGAAGGGGAACGAACGCGCAATAAGTGTTGAAAGTTTTCTCAGTCGAATCGATATTCAGTTTGCAGCCAAACAACCTGTCTTGTTTGTTTCGCGCTTGTTATGCGATCAGAAAGGACAAATCCCGCCTCAACCCCCTCTCATAACACCGAAAAAAGCTGAATCAGTCGCATAGCCGACTGAAATCTGCGCCCGAGATACGTGACCATCCAACTCTATTCCCAACTTCGCCATGAAAACACTAAACCAATGACAAAAGTTGTTTCCAATATACTGGCTCAGTTGAGAGGATTGGCCCAAGTTCAACTCTTTGCCTTTCACATTAGAAACTAGATTATTATTTTCTTTGAAAGTTTACGCATGTTTGTATCCATCTGTTCAATTGAGACAGTCAAAAATCCAATTTTCGACAGCTTTTGATGTGACTAACGTTGATGAGAATAAAAATCGTTGTTCTCCGAGAAGATGAGAATAAAAAAATCAAATTCAGAGCAAATTGTTCGATTTAGCAAGCAGTATTTTTTGTTTTGGATTAAATTCAGATTAAGAATGTGGGTCTGCGCTTTTATATTATCTACATGATTTTGATTCTAGTGTATGGTGATGTTAAAAAAGAGCATTTCAATTGATGAATTTTTCTAAATGAAGAAATATTAATAAAAAATTTAATTCAGAGCAAAATGTTCGATTTAGCAAGCAGTATTTTTTGTTTTGGATTAAATACAGATTAAGGATGTGAGTCTGCGCTTTTATATTATCTACATGATTTCTATTCTAGTGTATGGTGATGTTAAAAAAGAGCATTTCAATTGATGAAATTTTTATAAATGAAGAATTATTAATCGTAGAAGTTGATATTTGATTAGTTTCTGATTCGCTCTTTTATTCCATCACGCAGTTAGGGTGAGACAGACCTATTGCTGCTTTTTTAATAAGAGGATAAAAATATATATTTATCAATACATCCAATTCTAACATTCACACGTATGTTTAGGCACATTCACATGTATGTTTTAGGCTTGAGCCTTTCCTTGTAATCGAATACCCTCAGCGATATCTTGCAAGAAATAGCTTGTTCTCTCCTACCTCATCATGATCATCAACATTTTTCCAAGAAAATGATCTACGCCCGTATTCAGTGTTCAGGAGTTGAACGAAATCACAAAAGATCCATCTCCTTTGAAATAATGCGTTGCCATAAACCAAGACGGATGAGGCACCTTAATAGAATGGGAGATGAATTACTGCCGGAACAAGTTCATAAATATGACTAGATGAGATCGAGTGGGGTGGTGTGTGGTGGTGGGTGAAGGGTAGACAGTATCAGAAAAGTTGGGAAAAGTTTCGCAATGCAGAGACGTAAAAATTATCAACTTTGCTGATTACTTTTTTACAAGAGCTTCTTAAGTGCAAAGTCACTTGTCCTTGTGAATTATTGGGATTTGGAAACCTATCTTTCTAGAAAGCTCTAGCATCGACATAAGGATAGATGACTTACTGAGGCTAAGAAAAAGAGAGGAGAGCATTCTCCTATTTCATTTCTTAAAGCAATAAGAAATTGACAATTTTGAATGGTTTTATACCTTGATCACCAACTAAAGTGCAACTAAACAAACCAAGCTGGATTTTAAAATAGCAAGGTCAACGTAATGTGTGACCAATTGCATAACCTCATCCTGCAATGCTTACAGCTCCAAATATCTAAGGTCAAATCAAATCGTTTATTTTCTTCAAAAATATTAAAATTAAATGCACACAATATTGTTTCTAAACTACATGGGAGCAATAAACAACAAATGACATCATTTACAATAAATTTGAATAGGAAATAACGCAAGCTCATATTAATTGAAAGAACAGTTTAAGGAATAAACAAGTCAATATTAGAATAGGAGGTAGGTCCCCGCATGGGTCGAGCCTTGAACTTGACATTGGATATTATCTGATATCAGGGTGTTATCGATGTGGATAGTGAAAATAATGTTTTTCTATATATATCGATGTGACTAAAAAAGTAATAATAAAAGCCACTAAGAGACCGCTAGTGTCTGTCGTGCCTGTCGCGCGACAATGAACGTGGTGATTTAATCACTATTGAGTCAATTGTGTCATTTTATGCATGTCGCGCGTTCAAGACGCCTTTTTGTCGTTGACCGTTTTAAAGATCAAGCGGCAGGTAATTAAACCGTGCTAGTTAAATACTGTCGCGGAAAGGCTCAAATGCATTGAAACTGAATAGGAAGTCATTTGTCATTTTTTATGCAAACGCGCGTTTCTCTTCGCTCGAATTTAGCGCAACAAACTGAAATCGAAATGTAATTAAATTTTCGGATACTTGAGTTTTCTAAAATTACATCGTATTCCCCCGAGTACATACTTTTTTAAATTTTCATCTACTACTTTTTCTGCCACTCAACCTCAAAACAGACAAAATAAATTTCCCCAAAAAAGTAATGACCATTCATCAGTCTTGATTATCTTGACTGTGGGAGAATATGGAATTTGGTTCTATTGATCCATGAATCTATAGATCCGTATAGATTAGGATCGAGAGTTGGAATATGAACTAATTATTGGAATACCAGTTAGCTTTAGTTCAATTTAAGAACCAGTGTTTCGCTACGTATTCCTCTAGCAAGACATCATTTTTTGCCAGTATTTCATAAATATTAAATAATAATTATCTTCCAGAAAATAAGTCTAATAAATTATATTTCCTATCTCTATTTCTTCAATAATAATTATTATGGCTTTTTATGGTGGTTGGTTTTTGGGGCTTTTTATGGTTTTACCTCGTCGTTTAGCAATGTCTTGGGTACATGGTGATCCGTTTAAACAGATATTATCTAAAAAAATTTTTTATAAATTTAGGTTATGTTATCGAACTAAACTACTCATAAATCTATTCAACAATTTTTAAATAGATAATTTTGAAATGAGTCACTACCTTTAAAATTGCACAATTTAGCCTGCAGACACAAAATCCAAAAAATAACACACTTTACTCGTTCCAATTTCAATACTAACTTGGAGACAAATGTTTTTTCATAGTAATGTTTTTTCATATTATGTACAAGATTATTTCCCCGTCACATTTGAAGATACACGTCTTAATTCTCTACATTTGACTAGAATCGAGCTTGAATATGCCGACCTGTCTTACAGGAGCCAGACCTGTGTTGAAAAAGGATTTATCCCATCATCAATCACGCATGCTGGCCTCTTTTCTATTGGTCCTGTTCTTTTTCGTCTCACGCCCAGGGCAAACAATATTCATTCTTTGTTGAGTAGTAGGCTATTCAAATTGTTTTTATCCAACCCCTGCTCTTTAGCCCTTCCAAGAAGTTATGGCACATTATTCATATTTCAAATCAACTAATGTCTCAAATATTGAAAAATTGGATCAATTATACATTGGATACATTATGGAATTATTGAATATCAATTACACTAGTAGTTATGTGAACAGTTGACCTTGCACCCATGAATAAGGATGTAGTATCCAATACTCGATGATAGGCACCTTCGCAAAATTTCAACAAATGCTGTGAAATGGTGTTATATACGCGGCTTCAATCTGCCATACATTATTCCACAGTATGTGTTTGAGTTTTCAATGGCGATTATCATAATATTTTAGGGGGAAAAGCAAACATCTGAAAAACGTCTCTCATGGTTTCTCACCTTCATTCAAACAAGATACAATGCGCTTGCTCTGGCCGGTAAAGAAGCCCACAATAGATAGTGTGAAGGAACATTTTGGTCAAAGCCACCACTCATCTTTGAAAGAATATCTAAACTGAAAAATTGATCAGAAATAAATTCTGGTAATTTCGTACAGGTCTGTCATCAAGCTTAATGACGTCACTTGGAGCGAAAATTAAAAATTTAATTTTGCATTGCAATTTTGCAAAAAAAAATTTTACATTGGCGAAATAAATGCGATTAAATAAATAAAAATACACAATTATAACTATCATCAAATGCTCTTCCATGATCAGCTATCCTTGTAATTCAATCTCATGAAAACGTCTAAAAGGTTCCTGATACAAATAACTGCCTTCTAAACCGGCTTTTGGCATGACAAAATCGAATTAATAAAACCACACTCTGGAAACCATAACTAATGCTTCAAGAATGAAATAAATTGTTCGAAAATTGTTTACGCGCGTGATACCCTTCTGGTAAATATTTTCAATGAATCCATCATAATCACTTATGGTGGAATGAAGGTGTGAATTGATATTTCCAACACACGTGGTGACAAGCGAGTGTCGCATTTGTTTGGTACTGATAAGGGTTGATATGGCATATATTCGGGTAGCAGGGCTAAAATAATTTTCTATTCATTTTTACCAAACGTGGTATTTATCACTATCGCTATCACACGCCAATTTTGCCACTGTCGAGTTTTTTCTTATCTAATTTAAAATTGTTATTCTTGAAAAATTATTTATGATGTAAAAAGGAAAGCTAACTCATTCCCTGATGCCATAGTTGAGACTCAATTGTAAATATAAGTTTTAGTGTTACCATTGGTTGAGTTCATGGGAGCCTCATCGTTTACAGGAAATGAAATTTTACCAAGGCGTCTGATTGGTCTATTTAAATTCATAGACGTTCAAAAACTTTGATAGACTAATCAGAAACCTTAGTTTTTGGTACAATTTCATTGACCAGAAAACAGTAAGTCTCCAATGAACTTAACCAATATCTTTCACATAAAATCTATTATTGCTGATAACACTTAGGTTTGAATTTCCGAAAAATCTTTCAGACTGTTACATGACTTCAGCCAAGATGAGAGGGTTAGTTTGAAGTCCCACATCTTTAGATCATTTGAATTGATTGTAGCAGTTATAGTAAAGCACCTATTATTATTAGATGTTTCTCTTACTGTTGAACAGTTTATATTTATATTTCAAATTACTATTTGTAGAATAGACGAATAAAAAACGCCACTTCAAAGTCCGAATGCACCTGAAGGTCACGAGCCGATTTCCTTGTGCTCCATCAAAGGAGAAATACCTTGATCAGGTGTTAATGTAAAAATCAGCATTCAAGTGTGCGAGACGTGTTACATGACGTGTTACATCTCTAAAAATAATAATATCGTCGCACGTTAATATCGTCGTGAGCGTGATAGAATTAATTTATGCAAGGTCTTGTAAAGGCTGTTCAATTGAAAGTAACCCTTTGTTCTAATTCGCCCCACAAGAAAATCAAATGTTTTGAATAATTACAAGAACATTCAAACAACTTTATAAAATTATAATATCTCAAAAGGAGATGTTATTATTCGTTTTTGTCATATTTATTGATTACTGAATTTATTACTGATCAAATTTCTAAGTTTTGCATGTTTAATAAACTTATTTGCTGTTCTTCAGGATAAGACCTACTTGCAGTAGAAAGGATACCTTGATTGATTTCAATATAAGATTCAATAATTGCTTCATCGAGGGACTGTCTACAGTCTGCCGCAGACTTCCCTCCTATACGAGTCATACATCAGAACATATAGTGTTAAGATTTATTTTTCAGAGGTTGTATGCAGCTCGAAAACACCTCCTATGTCTTTCATCTATTTAAAAAAAAAAAAAATGATTATTAATTTAAGGAGCAGTAGAAGTGAATTTGTAGACAAGCTATTTATTTTCAAGAAACTAACATACCGTTGAAAGTCTACGTCCGGGACATTGCTTATGGAAATATTAGAGAGGTTGCGCGAATTTGCACAAAGAGCTTAGAATAATTGAATTCTTACCAAATTCAGAGGGATATGTAATACAGTATAGAAAGGTTCAGAAATGATGCAATTGATTCAATAAATGAATGAGATATTAATAAATGAATTAAATATTAAAATATCTATAAAAATCATACTTCTATGCAACATCTTTGGAAGGCAGCTTCTCTTAGCAATCTCTTTGTTTTCCGGCCATTATTTATATTTTTACGGGCTCTATAACTAAAATAAGGCTGGCAACACTTGAAATTAACACTTTCACTTTATTTATACAAATTTCTCTCACAATATGCACTAATCACAAGAAAAACCAAAGAAAAAACAGATCAATTACTAACTGTGAACTAGGCCGATCGGTAATTAAATAAACAACTTTCCAATAAACTGTTCAATGAAGTAAAAATAAATGTCTAAAAACAATCAAACACTTACAAATCAAAGCCTGATCACGAGCACTTGATATGAGTAAACCCAATGTATAAACACTGTCAATCAACTAGCACGGGATAATATACACCGTCAATCAACTGGCACTGTATTCGTAATCGCATTGTCTTTATAGACGTCTTTGAATAAGTACACACGTCTGAATAAACTACTACTGGACACATACGCTGAAGAGCAAGTGACAAAACTCACAGATGAGGAAATCCCTTTTATACTGTTTTCATTCATACTAGCAATTTCCAGAAATGTCTTCTGATTTCTAGTAGAATGTTCTAGTAGACTCTTGAAGGTCGTCGAAAATACAAACCAAATTTAGTAAATAGGAGCGAAAGAGACATTCAAGTGAGGAAACAAGACAATCAGTATGAAGCAAGCTCGTCAATGAATGGAAGCGATGCTTACAAACATCCTTAACAATATTATAAAGTTGTAAAATATAGTTATATCCAGTGAGGGAAAATCTGATTGGAGCCTTGAAAGACAACGTTTGGCAAAAGAGTCAAAGATGTCTGGAATCACTGAAAATGTTGTTTTAAAGATAATTTTTCTAACAAATTTCCAGGGCAGTACCCTAGCACTATCACTTTAGAAGAAATTTTTAAGTACGGTGTCCCAATCAGTTGAGGTGGGGTTCAGAAATAGTGGAAATAGTTTCGAGTAGGTGTGCTTTAATTTTTTACTAAATCAATGAGGGTCTGAGTCTCCCATTGACAATGGCAAAAGAACTAGATAAAACTTACTTCGACTCATAACATCGGCTGAAATGTTGGAACAGATGAATTCATGTCTAGAATCGCTTAAAATGTGGTATAGAGGGACTATTTTCAAACACTTTTGTATTTTCACACTATGTGAAACAGTATCAAGGATGGGAGAGATAATCAAATCTGGCGATGGTTATTTTTGGTAGTTTGAAATGTTACGGTTGAGGGTAAAGCATATTGATAATGGATTTGGATGGTTATGGGTGTGTAGTAACTACTGTAGTAAGTAAAACGCTATTTGAAAAACCTGAAATACATTCCTCATTTATAAATTCACCTCATTTTAATATTATTTTTTATGTTTTGCTTGTCCATAAACTAAACATTTGGACAAAATTCTATTGATTTTAGACAAGCCAACCATTTGAAATAGAAAATTCTATGACAATAACAATATTCTGTCACAGTAATCTAAACTTCTATTTATTAATTTCAATTATTTTGTAATAACGGGTTGAGTTGTGAGAAGAGTATAGATGATCGATTTTGAGTAGGCTACTCACCGTAATTCCAAATAGCGCAAAGATGCCACAACACCCAGCAGCGCCAATAGTAATCCATGACCTCTGATTCTGCTGGTGGTGCGTCCTAGTGGTTGGAAATCGAAGCAGTCGTGACTCAATCAAGACTGGCCATTCTCAATGTTTGCTTCAAGCAAACCACCACTAGATCATGCCTGAAAAGAAAATTCTTCATGAGATTCTAAGTAATAAATGTTATTACTTATTAATAGTCGAATATCAAATTGACCATAAAAATTCAACTATGTGAATTCATTCACACATTTCTGCAAAATTATTAAAATAATTAATTGTGGACTAAACATGCAGAGTTGGGACTAACGAATAATTGAATATGCTGTCTTGACCCTGCATACATTTTTAGGTCATCCTTGTACCTATTAGTTCAGTACCTTTCTCACCCTACTCTCATTGTTCTTTTCCAGTATTTTGGCATATGCAGCTAGTTTCTAAATCCTCAAATCAATGATTTCCATTAATTTCTTTATGACATTCAGTTCATGGATCTGGACTGGTGATATTATCTTCTTTAAATGCTTTATCATTTCATATGTACGGTTACTGGTGATATTATCTTCTTTAAATGCTTTATCATTTCATTTGTACGGTTACCTCTCTTACATTGAGTTAGTTGAATATTGTATCCAAATAAGTAACATTGAAAATAGTTTCAATTAGCAATAGCCAATCCATTGTTATGTACTTAAATTTGGAGATATGGGTTCTATATGGGCTTGAAATAATCAAAATTTTCATATTACGAACATCAATTCATAAGTTTAGTAGGGAAAAATTATAGATCCATGATGGATTGACTAATTCAACACTCTTATCAAGATTGTTGATACAATGGGATTATGGAAAATTCTTCAAATCGATTAGAACATTCTCGAAAGTTATAAATGAAACAAATTACAAAACAAAGAATAGATTTCGTAATCTTGTTTTATTTGACTTGAAGGTTAAAGTGGTAATAAAGTGGCATTGTTTTGTTGTTTACCAATATAGAAAGAGTTTACTCGAAATCAGAATTGGTTTACTTTTCTATTTGAATGAAAAATAATCTTTTCTTGAAGGGATAAAGCTTCAGATATTGACGGGCGTGATATTTTAACTGTGATAGTTGAAACTCTGAAAACAATTCGCTTCATTGATTGATGTTTTATTACAAATAAAGTCTGTCAATTTATCAATTAATAGGTCAGCCATTGTTCAACTATCAACCTACCTAATATATTTCCCAACCTATCCAGATATTGTGCCTGTAGAAATTATTTTCTTATTTAATTTCTTACTAAATAAATCATCCCAGGAATTCTCTTGTGGATGATTCCCCCCCTGAAATCTTCAGATTTGTGTCTGCAAAAATTTAATAGTTCCACTGGACAGGTGAATTTTTGGCTTTTAACATTTCTCCTGACATCTTCAGATATTAGCCCGGAAAAGTTAAATATAGTTTCTCCCATCCATTTTTCCAATCGGTGCATTCGAAAGGAAACTTAAAGGCACTCTCATATTTAACTGTGTTTCTTGGATGGGAGTTCACATAACAGAAGCATATGTTCAAATGATACTGAGGGCAAACCTGAGTGGGAGGAGGACTAGTCACTAATTGATATTTGGTCAGCCTCCCAGAATTTACATGGCTCGCCTCATTGGGAGCTTTCTAGATTGACCCCATCACCTTTATTGGCCTTCACTAGAGACCCTTTGTACTTCGGCATAGTCCAACGGTCTAATAGATTGCCAATGGATCTATCTCCAGTAGACGCTGGACCCACAGTGTTATCGTTGGAGTCCAGTATAAAGCCCGAACTTTGCGACGATGGGAGTGCGTGGACAAGCCGGTATGTAGCTTAGTGAGCGGAGGTTGGGTTTGGCTTGTGAAGGAAGTAGAATTAGGGGATGATAAAGGGTATGAGGGACAGAAACTTGACATCGGACGTTACATAGCAAACTGAACATAATGTCCAATATGTGGAACACGGCACCTATTTGTGTAATGTAATGTGGAGACATCTACTGGCCCTTTCTCACTCTGTCATTCTCTCTCCCTTACTCTCTTTCTCTTTCGACGCACGCACACTTATGGCAAGCAAATAATGGTTGTACATCGTTGAGGTTTGCTACAAAGAGATTAGCGAGCGAACGGTGTAAGGCGATTGGTCTACGCTGTCAGACACTTGGGACGTCCGTCTACCGAAGCCATCACAGCCAGCAACGCCTGTCCATTAGTGCCATCCGCGCCGCGTTAACATCCTTATCAATACGTCGGTCGAAACATCAGGTCAAATAGAAATTAATCGAAGGATGGACGCATGAAATGCCGGCTATGTTCCACCAAACATCAACAACACGCTTTTGAAAAGCTTTCAAACAGCTTTTGCGATTTTCATCCCGGTTTAATAGTAAATAAAACATTGTGCTTTACATGTCTTACTAATGGGGTGGAAGGAAAATTTTCAAACTAAAGCTAATTATTTTTCAAAGTATTGAGAACCAGTAGGTTGTGATAAATAATAGTAGAGTTTGTCAACTAACTCTTGGCAGTGCTCAGAAACTCATTTTATTTTGTTACAAAGCGTACACAGCGTTTCAAGCTGCTGTACTAAGAACTAGTATTTCTTCATACAACCAAATTATTCTGTTTATATTATTGTAATTCTTCATCACAGCCAGCAACACCTGTCCATTAGTGCCATCCGCGCTGCGTTAACATCCTTATCAATACGTCGGTCGAAACATCACGTCAAATCAGGTCAATCCCTGATTTATGATACAACAAAGTACGGTATGTGAGAACATCTCATAGCACAGAGGGGTGGTCATGTTGACTGCCGACATACGCTAAGCAAATTCGGGAATGAGCTGACAAGCTATAACTACAAATGATCAAATAAAATTTTATTAAGGCAATAGTACAAACCGGACCTCAGCGCTCTCTCATCCTTGCCCAAAATTGTCCAAGCTTCAGCTCCATATGTTACAACCGGCCTAATTAGAATCTTATACATCCTAACCAGAGTCTTTGTATTTCTGGATACCAGTCTGCTCTTAAATAAAATTTGAAATCTCATTCAGCATCCACGCTCAAGTCTCCAGACTCATGCGGGCATCATCCGCAATAAAATAAAAAATAAAATACTTGAATAATAATTACCCAGAGGATCATGATACCGGTACTGCTTCTAATCAGGGGTGGAAATCAGTGACTGGTTATTTATTCAATTTCATGTTTTGTTGGGTATAATTTTAAGATCTTGTTCATGACATAAGGCGACACATCTGTGTTAATAAAAAATAGAAAACAAAAAATAAAACAATCCAGTCGTAAAGAATAATTCGGTTAAACTAACTTTAGGATAAACTGCAAGATACTGGCTCAACAAGCTAATGTGCCCTGTTCCAATGATGGTACTCTAAAAAGAATAAACACCATCGACCGGAATAGGACTAAAGTTCAAAAAGTCGACTGTTTTAGAGCTGACAGGATAAATTCTATAAGAACCATATTTCAGGTCATGATGTTATGTCAGTTGCCCTCACAGGAGCAGAATAAATTCCGCACTACAAAAACTGAAAACTGGAAATTTAAAAGCGAGTGATGGTGACTTGAACAACTTTGCTGCAATACAGTAAAATATAATTATTTCAAACGGCTAACTTCACTCCGATGACGCATATTCTTATGAGGTGTGTAGCATTATATGAACTATGAACCATGAACTTGATAAAGAACCCATAGAGAAGTTGAATATTATTTAAGGTAGCCTACATCAGTTGAGTACGAAGAATTGAATCGGTTTATCCTGATATTCAATATCAGGATTGCTTGAGTATTATCTATAGAAAAAGTGATTAAAAATAAAGGAGAAATAATCTCTTCAAATAACAACTCTCGAAAGTTTTTTTTTTTTTTTAGTTGAATATTTCCAATTCATGAATAAATCACTTTACAACATTAAGAATATTAGTTTTGGTTTGCGTTCAGTAAAATAGTTGGCGATGTAAATCAGGCTGAAAAAATAATGATTAAATCTGCTAATGAATAATATTTATTGATGAGGTCAGTCATTATTTTAATTTCATTGAATTTGAATCTCGTTTCTATGAATAAGTCATTATCATTCGAAACATAGCGTAAAAGAGAATAGATGAGAAAGAGTGAGCGTGAAAGAAAGAGAAAGACAGGAAAAGAGAGAGACTGAAAGCGAGTGAGAGGGAATAAGAGAGCTTTTGAGTGCGCGTGGGTGAGTGATGGGCAGTAGCTTGAACCAGGTGAAGTGGTCCGTAATAAAGTGCGGGAAATTATGATAATCATCATCCGCCATGAATTTAATTACTCCGTTTCGAACAATACAGCCTCCCCTTCTCACAATTTATAATTAGCTGTTGGTCTTAATTAGTTCCTCTTGATAATAAATCCAAGCAATTGTCAAGAGATTGGTCACATGGACTTCTACCCTTCTCTCTGGAATTATTCTTCCCTTGTAATTTTCTCGCCTAACAAAAATGCAAATACTACTGTTTCTCCGTGGAGTGTACACAACTTTTTACATTACTGCAATTGTTTGACTTCAGGCATTCCAATCGGGAATTGCTATTTACTGAAGTCGTATTTCTAATGAAGTAATTTATATCTATGCATTTTAAAACCAAAAATGAATATCCCATGCTTTCAATAAAGATATTATGAGAATCGTTGATTTGAATTTGAATTTGAATTTATTCATCTCTGCATGTACAAAAATTGATGATAACAGATAGAATGTGGATGGCGCTTTGAGATAATGATTAGGCCAGAAAGGGATGAGAAAGGTGATTAATGAAAAGATATAAATAAAGAAAGGGCGATGAATAGTGGTTGATTGCAACTTATTGATTGATACGAGTGCAAACAAAGGAAACTGTGGTAGGTCAGGCTTTTAAAATGCTATCTTATGGGTAGAATTAGTAGAAAACACACATTTTCCTCCCATTTTCTAACCAATTTATCATCAATTTGGAATTACCTTCTTTTATAATAAACATTGTTCAGAAGATAATATTTGTAATTCCATGTTCATATTTCAATCTTCTCTATCATCCCTTATTAACATTGATCTTCATTCTTTTACAAACATTTTTCATATTGCAGCACATAATCCATTTTTTTCTATTTGAATTTGTTTCTGTAGTTCCTAATTCCTATCTCTTCGTAGGTTTATCGTAGCATTTTTGTGATTAACAATCAAACTAACGTAAAAGAGACAAGACCAAAAATGTAATATGTTTTGTTTATTCAATTATAAAAACTGAGTTTTATTGAATGTGTTAGTATAGAAACTGTGAGAATGGAAATTTTAATTTTGATAGGCTCTTGAGATTAATATTCGACCAGTTAAGCCGAACATAGAAGTCGTAATTTTTATGCAATTCTATATCTGTACAGTCTGTTGGAATTATTGTTACACCTTCTCAAGTTTTTTGAGATGCATTAGATAGAAATGTAGAAAAATGAACAGATATCTTCAATCCCGATAATATTATTTTCCGTATTTCTAGTGTAAACTTGACAATGAAATTCAAGACATTGACAAAAATTATCAACTAAAATCTTAAAAAACATTTCACGATTGAGTTCCAAATGAAAAGACTTCTTGATAAAGTCTGTGAAAATAATCCCTTCTCTACCTGGCAGACAGTTATCACCTCTTATCTTGATTAGAGAGCAGAAAGTGAAATGAAATGACTAAGCTATTCTTTTAATTTGATGATATGGTCTAGTCAACAAGGCAACTTGTTTGTTCCAAAGTAACTGGAAATTTTCGATTGTGGTAAATGCATTCCATTAGATAGATTACTGTTTAGTTTGAGTAGGAGTTTTGAAGCAATTATTCTCGTCCTTGCAGAATTTCATGTCGATTGGTATACCACGGAAGCATTGCTTTGTTGTATCATGCTACGAAAAACATTGCTTCGTTCTGTATCATCTTCTGTTGCATCGACTTTTTTTGTGGCGCTATTCAGCTCAGAATATTCAAATGTGCAAAGAATTTGAGTTTTAGTGATTTTTAAAAGTTTTTAATAACAAAATTGAATTGTTTGTGTGCATGAATGTTTATTATATTATTACGGAACTACATCTACCTTTGCCATTCTGATGTTTACATTTTGTTAACAGGCGGGGTTCTGCCTCTGTAAATAACGAAAGTGAATCATTTTCCACGTTAAGTGATGATTGTGACAACAGATTTGAAAATTTTGAGAGATTTACTTTCTTTTTTATAATATTCAGTCGACTTTTTGTCTTATATTTTTTGTTTTACAGTTACATTCTACAATACATTCGAATATATTCTCTGTTACAAAAGTTTGTACCTACAATTAAGTTGGCCAAAACGTTTGTGTAGAAAGCCTGTCCTAGCCTCTTTTAGAACCTTCTTGAGAACCTTTTAGAACCCTTGAGTGGGGAAACATTTCCCAAGTGCTTGGCCCAATTTTTCAAACACAAGAAAACCAACTCCTTTCACCGCGAGTTGAATATGAGATAAATTGTAACGGTATTATTAGATATTGTAACGGAATATTAGATAAATGGAACAGTATAGACAAATATTGTAACGTATTCAAACTACTCCACCGCAATTTATTACAATGAATAAAACTAATTTCATATATTAACCTACCAATTAACAACAAAGCTCTAAGGATGATGTGTAACCACGTATGCTTCATATATAAAACTGAATATTTACATTAGAGTCAAAAACAGGCTATGCATCAGCTCTACAGCATCAAATCTATTTCAGAAGGTTATGTCCAAATAAACAAAGTTATTCAACTTTTGTAGCTTCAACTTTACAAGAGTATAATGAGGGTAGAGACAATGAAACTTGATAAACAACTTTATTTTAATCTAGACTATTTTCAGTCTATTATATATTTTTTTTTAAATTGTGTTTTCCAATGTTTAGGCCGAGGAACTGAAGCACCAACTGTTTAAGTCAAAAACAGAAGCGTCAAAGCGTAGAGAAACCTTGTCATTTGTAAACCTTGAAAACATTGAATTCAAGATAAATTGGAAATGTTCATAAAACGATAGAGTGCTATCTGGACTCAACTCACCAAAGATCATCCATAACTTTCACACCACATGTAAGTTATTTTGAATAGATTATAGAAGCTTGGCTGCTTGTGCAAACGTAGGCATTATCTAATTATTCAGCTGTCCTACAGAAAGAACAGCTGGTGGACGGCCGAAGGACGAAGACTGTTCCACAACAGAGAGAGAAACAGAAAGAGGGATTGAGAGAGAGGAAGAAGCAGAAAGAGAAGAAAAGGGAGTGAGTGTTTGTTCAAGAGTGAGAAAAAGGGAGAGACAATGACTGAGTAAGTGAGTGTGGGTGAGTGAGCATGAGTGCGTCACGCTCTGTTCCCAATTTCAAACTCTTTATCAAGATGAACAAAATAGTGAACTCTGGACATCTGTACAGGAAACAGTCATCATTTTCACGAAACGGTGAACGATAGATCATTTTTCAATCATTAATATCGTCATGATATTTAATCTCGCCCCAATTTATCAGTGGCGTACCCTGTCCTGTCCATAAATTCATTACTACACAATATTAATCAACGTATGGCGGCGGATCACTGACGCTCCACCCGACTTTTCACATGCGAACAAACCAAGCCCGACCCAGGCCAACGTTCATTAAATTTAATTAATAGAAACGCAAAACATGCCCTCTATAAATGGGCAACGCAATGCAAAGCAACGCCACGCCACGCTACAAACCCCCAAGGTTTGCCATCTTCACTGCATATGAGCGCCTAATTTAATCCCAGCACAGCGGTTGCACACATTTATACAAAATTTATCAAAAATATCATGCTCCTACCTCAAAAATATTATTTTTGTTATGATGACATCGAACAAGACGAGATCCTGTTTAACGCACATTATTTGCGTGTGATGGAATGCAATCTTCATTATTTATTTATTTATTCACTTAACTAGCGTACAATAAATGTGAATACAACAGAATATTGCCCATAACTGTTTTTCACAAAATTTTAAAGTAGGATCCAAATTTGTTTCACTTGAAATTTCATATTGAAGCACAATAATTCACAAGTCTTTTGCAGATAAAGAATATTAATTTTTTTCATTTCAAACAAACACTATCACAGTCCGCAAAAATATGATATAATATGACACCTTCATGTTGTGCAATCATCACTTATTTATCTAAATAGTAACTGAATTTTCAAATTTCAGTTGACCCTTGGAACTTATAACTGATAACCCTTCCTAAGAATTGTTCTGAATTAGTGGTGTGAATTGAATAAATGTATTGTTGTAGGGCCTCAATGAAAATAACAATAATAACATGGTATGACCGAATGACCCAGCAGGCTCAAAGCTGGTGTCAGTTGTTATCAGTCGTATATACACCCGATTTCTAACGCGACTGTTTTTAGGCAGCCAGGACCGACAGCCTAAATAATAAATGGGAGCAAATTGAAAGTTGTTTTTCATCCAGTTTCATTAGTTCGGCTTGGCACTAAACCGCTTTTTTATTCCCATACTCTCAAGGAATCACAAATCACTCTTCTAAAAACTTTAATTTTATTTTTTTGGATAATTTTCGGATAACTTATCGAACGGAGTATTGTAAGTTGATAACGGGGTGTGATGGTGAGTTGAATTTAATCAATGTCATTTACGTCTTGATATCTCTTTATTTTGTACTCTGTATTATTTTGAGTATATTATTAGGTCTACACATGTGTACCATGTGTAATAATACACTCAAAATTCGATACTAGACGATGGGAATGCTATTCCAAATTATGCTACGGTCTTTTTTTTTATTAAAATGCCTTTAATAAAAAAAAAAGATCGTAACATAATTTGCTTAACCAAGCAGCATTTTTTCAGTACACTTTTTTCATCATTTATAACTCATTTGATTTGATTATTTCTTATTCATTTTTATAAAATCCTGTTCCTCATATTTCACTTTACTGCAATAACTCAAGATGCTTGAAAGACTAATCCATTTATTTATTCGAAATAACATTCGGGAATCGAATGTTCAGTGAGCTGTTCAAATACAGTATTGAGCCATTCTTGAATGCTGTTCATACACTATTGACCTACTAACACAGGACATAATGCAGTGGTAATGAACCAACTCTG
Organism: Conomelus anceps; assembly: GCA_948455865.1. Lineage (NCBI taxonomy): Eukaryota > Metazoa > Arthropoda > Insecta > Hemiptera > Delphacidae > Conomelus > Conomelus anceps. The sequence continues at coordinate 34,132,527 of OX418220.1, forward strand.
TCCTCAACTTTCCGTTGATTATATAAATAAACCATCTACAGTTTAATCGTTTCTAAGCGTTTTAAAAAAAGAACAACTGTTTAATAAGGTTATAAGGGTTCACCATCACGCTAGGTTGGTCGTGTGTTGTGAACGTAGTACGCTCACAAAAGTAATTTACAAATAGCCGATATAAAAGGCGTTTAGAGTAATTGATAACGAAGTTTGCAAAATTATAGGCTTTCCACCGCAATACGTCGAACGATATCAACACGAAACTATACTCATGGAATATCCACTGCTTATTAGTGACTGTAAAAGAAATAAATTAGAAAAACGTAATTACCGAACAAGTTATGAGGCTTTTCGCGGTTAAAACAGTTGAGAATAATCCGCAAGTTATGAAAATGATGTAATAATACGAGCAAAGTTTCCGGCCCTGGTATCTACTAGTGTTATGAAGCGAGCGATGTCGCAATCTCACGCAACGGTTTTGAAAAGGCTGCTTGGTGAAGGAGAAACAAAAACGGCTAAATTTTAACGGTGCTTCACTTCATTTACCTCTTATAAAGTACTTATCACTCATCTTATTTCAGGGAAGTGGAAAGAGGCAGCCATTCAATTGTCGCAAGTTTCCATGTAAAGAAATATTGACTAAGATAACTCGCATTATTATTACTCTACCCCCTCCACCATTCATGGTATCACTCCAATGTAACACTGCATTAAGAGGAGAGCGATTCCATGATTCTCCTGCCAACGAGTTGCTTCGAATCAAAATAAGCTATCATTCGAATTCTATATTGAAGCACGTTCCCTGACGAAAAATAATTGAAAAGTGTCAAAACATCGGGTCTGCAGATCACATCAATATGGGTGTGTATTCCCCTGGCTCTCACAGTCTCTAGAATAGTGATGTGCCCTCTTGAATAATAATTATTGGAGAAGACAAGTATTATCGTCTTCTTCAATTTGCAAAAGCCTATTCTGACTCATTGGAATTCTACAGATGTGGCAATAATAATACCCTTGTCATCGATAGAAAAAGTTGTTATTATCCATAACATTTCCATTAGTTAGTCTTTTCAAATGTTTTCATTCTCCCAGTAATTGTTAAAGACCAAAAACTGACATTAGCTTGTATTTGAGCCCATATTCTATATGATTCTCCAATTATTCAAAGACTCTTCAATCCTCATTAACTGCTGAACTTTTTTCGAAACTTCCCTTTGGTGCTATCGGGCTTTTACCTGATATTCCAAAAATCCACACAAAAACATATAACTGTTGAGAGCTACAAGAATACTCTTCAGTTTATTAAAAGCACTCTCAAAAGGCGAATTTCGTGTGCTGATGTCCGCCAACAGACAAAGGGAAGGAAGTTTCGTACCCTGGACGTGGTTAGCATTAGATGTGCTGAATTGGATCCATTACAATACTACTGATGAAATATTGGGCAATTGAATTCTCCTTCCAGTTCTAGTTCTAGTGATGCTTTATTAGAATTATCATGATCGATTATGTCACGAACAAGTTATTATTTATACTATTGTGAAAGATCAGTGTGACAGCCCATCTCTTACTGTGTAAATTTTGTGGAAGCTCTGTTTTTAATAACAGCTCGTAGATGATTGATCTCATTATTTACTAGGAAAACAAGGTGTAAGACTGTAATTACAGTACAAAGTTCAATAGGAGTTGTAGAAGGTGGATCATGGAAGAAGATGTGTCATACTGAGCAAACAGATCTTATCAGTTTGTCTCTTTCACCTCATATGAATGATAGTTTTTGCTGCCTGAAATAGAAGCAGACTACCATAAGTTTTTTTTATTAGATAACTATCTTTTTTTTGTAGATTACATCTTGGAGACTCCAGTTAAGGAGTATAAGACAAGTCAGATCAACAATTATACACTAGATACCATAATTACTATATCAATTAGTTGAGGTGAGTTTGAGAGATCTTTCTGAGTTGGGTTGAGTTTCCATTAAGCCCCACTCGAACTCGAACTAAATTTGTTGTCAACATTGCTGAAAACATGTTGTCAACATGTTGCCAACAATTCTGCTGCAAGTAGAAACGCTCAACATTTTTGCAACAAGTTGGCAGCAAAATTTGTTGAAAGCCGATTCCTGGTGCAACTTTGCTGCCAACGTTTTGCGCACACGGACAATGACAGCTAAGGATACATGTTCTAGATAAGCTACAGCAGACTGTCTGCGGAGTTGATTTTACAGCGCTGAGCTCTTTTATCGTGCTTTATCCAGTACAAGAGCAAAAAACACGAAATTTGAGATATTTAAATTTTTTAAAATAATTATTATTATGTCGTACTAGTTTTGCTGATTTCATACTGTGCCATATCTTAAAATATGTCCCAGTTTTTTTTTATTTTTTTATTTAAAAAGTGGAAGGTATTAGTTTTGTTTGTCAGGTGTAGTTTGAACTTCGCGCGTAGGCGGTTGTTTTCTGCATTAATATTAGTCATACTTGAAGAAGGATGCTCCTTTTTGGTGTTGCTAACGCCTGCAAAAATTATCATTCAAAATTACTCATGGACGTTACAATTCCTGCTCGATTTTTTCCCATACCATGAAATTTAAGGTTTCCGTAAATGATTCTACGTTTAAAGCTGTATAAATTGATGAAATTGAAAGATTTGATGAAGTGCTTGAATTTTACGCTATGAAAAAAATTCATGTTGCCAAGTACTCAGGAGGAGAAGTGAAATACAATAGCATTTTTAAAAATCAAATAACCTGAATTTCATGTTTTTTAGTGGAGAAAAGTACCAGACAAATTAGATATTATGCGAATAAATTCACGTGAATCTGGATTGGAATCTGCTCTGGAAATGTTGTGGAGCGAGAACGATGGGTTTTTGTCAGGCAGCTTGTTGTCAACATGTCGATCTTAGTTTGAGTCGAAACGAGGCTGTAGATTTTCTTCAAAACTTTTGATTCTTATTGAAATAATAACTCGTTATGCATGGTTAATTAGGGTGACTCAATGTGAATTTTGTAATAAACAAAAGAGAAGTTTGAAGGAGGAGGACGGTGATGGATAGCTCACATAGGTCTGAGACCTGTGCGTGGGTAATGAGTTGGATGATGGTGATTGATAGTTCTTCTTTTACTATATGTTGTTTTTCAATTCTTCATATTTCAAGCTTATTTTCAAGGAAATTTGATTTTTCTCAAAGTAAAAGGTCTCATTAAATAGTAAAAGTAGTTTGGTATTTGGCCCAGTAGAAATATATGAATTTAAAATAAAAAAGTATGGACGAATTTCAAATTTTGGTGTAATTTTTCATGAATGGAAAACGATCAAGATTCCATATTCACAAGGAAGATTAACTTTTCCCAAAAATAAAGAATCTTAATTTTGAGCTCTGATATCTCAACAAATTCAATACAGTATTTTTCTGATGGCGATTGATAACATTTCAAGTCGCCAAACGAAAATGCATTGGGCAAATTATTGACTAAAGCCTGGTGTAGGCATGCAGCCTCAACATCACTATGGAAATTAATCAATCTAGACTTGTAGACTAAATATTGAATTGTGAGAATTTCGTTTCAATCCCTTACGACATCACAGTTTAAATCATTAGATTCGTTTATTCATGTACATTCACAAATTTTGCATGCAAGTGATTGAAAACAAACTCATCAACATCACATAGAGGGGAGAGAGAGAGAGAGAGAGAGAGAGAGAGAGAGAAAGAGAGATTGAGTGAGTGAGAGAAGAAAGAGCTGCAAGTGACGTTCGTGATGAGAACTGGAGCGGCTGAGTTTTGGCAGGTTGAAAGCGAGGTCAATGTCAGCCTCGCACTCCAATGGCCACGTCCTTGTAACTGCGGCTAATTTAATCTGCATACAAACCGAAAAGTTATAAAAAATATACACAAAGTCTCTACCACAGGTCATACGCACAGGACGGCACCATCAAACCCGCGGCCATTCGTAATAAACTTCCACTTTTCAATTTAGAATTGCTTTTGTTCATTCTAGATACTTTTCACGCTTCAATCATTTCAAATGTCCGTGGATATAATTGTTGGCCTATACCATGGTATAAATTATTGTTCAATATGATTGTGATGCCTACAACTGGAACGAAGAATCTCCATGTAAAAGCACATAAAGTTTTGTTGAAATCAAATAATTAAGATTCAAAAATGTTGATGGCGCGATCGATTAAAAAATTAAAAATCGAAAAATTACACCTTAAAGGTTCAGGAAAACATTCATTTTAACATTCAATACAAGATAAGGAAAATTCAGAATAATGTTTATTGGTATTTATTGTTTCAGATCTTAGTTTAGCGTAGATGAATGCTTTGGTTCCCATTAGTTGAGAGTTGGAGAGTCACTGATAGGTAGCTCACACCAGATATGTATTCAATTCAATTTCAATTTGAAGGGTAGATGTTTTCTTTTTAACTTGAAACAGCGCTTTCAAAAATCGTATTGTATCATTAGAAAATTCATATTAAAAACAAAATCTTACAGCGTAAATTTAACCTTATTCCCAGAGAGAGAATAATATTATTGAGTTCCACATTCTAGTAAGAACCGATAATTTATGATAGTCCTGAGTCCCTGCGCGTTTATCTCCATTAAATTATGCAGAAGTAGAAGAAAATATTTAAAAAAAATGAAAGTAATAAAGCACCAGGAGGAAACTCATTGCCAGCTGAGCTGAGCTGTATGGCGGAAATAAGATGTTGAGAGCAGTGTATATACTTCAATAATGTGGATTTGGGAACAAAAAAGAATCCTTCTAGAGTGGACAAAGTGTACAATATGTTCTATATTTGAAAAAGGCAATAAAATAGTGTGCAGCAACTACAGATGGATAACTCCACTATGTACCTCATACAAGATTTTCTCTTGATTGCTTTTGAAGTAACTAGGGGTATATGCCGAGGAAATACTAGATCAAATGTTTAGACAAGGGCGAAGTACCAACGATCAAGTGTTTGCATTGAGGCAGATTATGGAAAAATGTTTTGAATATTTAACTTGAAACAGCGCTTTCAAAAATCATATTGTAGCAATAGAAAATGCTTGCTCTAACCTGCCTAACCTGCATTCTACTTTCAATTCACTGAATTATATGCTCTTTGTAGATTTCCGGCAGGCATCTGATAGCATCAAGAAGAAAAAATAATGAGAATCTACATAAAAATGGAATCTAAAAGAAGTTCATCAACCTTATAAACCTTACAATAACAACACCTCGGAAGCTAGGTACAAAAAAGAACTGTAAAGTATCAGCCTATGCGGACGATGTGGTGCTGATACATCCAGGAATGTATCTAGGAATCAAGATAACTTGAAGAAGATTTTCATCAAACTGAAAGAGGCTGGAAATGTAGGTCTCGAAATAAATACTCGAAAAACGAAATGTATGAGAATGTCTGCAAACAAAAGAGGAAGACAAGCAAGGAATTTGAAAATATCAGATAATTGCGAAGTGAAGGGCGTCAGCAAGTTCAAATACTTTATGGTAATGCTGACAGACAACAGAACCAGCCAAGAGATAATTATGATGGACAATTGAGAATATTTTTGCAAATCAAACTATATTTAAAAGCTGACTGGTAACCCGAAAAACAAAGATGAGGATGTACAAGACTGTAGTTGGGCCAGTTGTGACATACGGAGCTGAAGCTTGGACAATTTTGGGTAAGGATGCAGAGTGCAGAGGTCCTTTGAGAGGAAAATTTCCAGGAGGATCTGGGGACCAATATGCGATGGAGATGGAGGAGATTGGAGTGCCAGACTTAACATAGATATTGATGAAAATATTGGTGAAGGGAATATTGTAAGATTTATAAAAGCAAGGAGGATAGAATGGCTGGGACATGTGGTAAAAATGGGCGAGGAAAGAGTGCCGCTTCAACTGCTTGATGAAAATTAGGTAGAGAAAAAGACCCAGGATGAACGACGTGATAGGTGATATCCGCGGTAGGAGTGGTTAACTGGAGGCGGAGAAACACACATGAAATGTTAAATTTTTGAACATAGACCCTGAATTGATATAATGTGTAGTTGGAAAGCTTACAATCGAAAAAATATAAATTTTAATTTTTTAAAAATGAACTAGAATCTTAATGAATAATATAGAAAGCTTAACTAACAGAAATTATAAAAATGTTTCTTACCCACTAACTGGGAAATAATAAATTTTGAAATACTATTATTTTCTTCTGACATCATGTGGGTTGAGAATACACGTCAATTTGAAGGAATGCTTAAAATGCTTCCACATTCAACCTAACTGCAGAACAATAGTAATAATTACTTAGTGCATAACGCATTGTCCACTATAGGCACACTAGGCCTAGTGCTTTTCATTCTACAGTAGCTGCATTATTATAAAGTAGAATTATAAGTTAGAGACTATTATTACATGCAAAATTGTATGCAACCTACATTCAACTTGCAATTCACTGAACCCGAAAATTATCAGATGTATCAACGTTTATTTTCTCTTGTTTTTCGATAATAAATGTTAATAATATACAACTTGGGCTTATTTTTAGCCTTCGCCTAATTTAACCATGCAAATAATATAGAATTTAAAATATGCTTTTTGGAAATACAAATTGACTTGCAAGCTCAATCATCAGTCTATACTTCGTTCAAAACTTGCTGGCTTCTTGTTAAAAATGTTTTAGCGTATTATTGATTTATGAAATTGTTATTGTATAAATAAGAATAATTTTGAAAGCATTAATGAGAGTCGACATGTACCAATTCAGATTCAACTGTAATTCACACGATAAATTCTGAGCCAGTCTGTTCTGATATCTATTTTTTTCTTTGGTGGTCTGAACAGGATTTATAGGCCACCTTCCTTTAGCATGCGAGGAAAATTTCATTGGAAACAGGGGGAAATTGAGAAAAATAACCAATTTATGGCAGAGAAAAATGTCAGCATGATACTTTATGAGCCGGTGGTTGGTACGCACCAATTTTGTGCGCGTGCGGAACAAGCGTGCGTGCGTGTGTTAACTTGAGGCGAATGGGAATTCACGTCAGATCTCTCTGGTTATCCGAGGTTTTCACGCAATAAAGAGATAGATTATCAAGGATAGGCTCATCACGAACTAGCTTATTTATCGCTATGAAGAACCTGTCAAGAGTAAAGTAATTCTGATTAGACATTTCACTCTGATGTTTTAGCCGGCTCATGTTATCGTGAGTCATCTGGGAGCCCCGAGAATTAAAGCAGTCTTTAACTTCCAAAAGAGACTAAAGAACATTATTGATATCAAAAAACAGGGTGAAATCTGGTGTGCTCCAATGTATGTAAAGTTTATCTTTCCATTGCAAAATTCCATCTACTGCAATTCAATAATAATCCAAATCCATTTCAATCATCAATTCTAGTTATCTTTATCAATAACTTGATATGACTTGTGAGAGAATATTAATTTATTCAAATCTGCTACAGACCTATTTCAGCTTTTGAATGCTGAATACTCACTTATCGCTATAAATTATATTATTATTACGATTAATCAATACTCACTTATTAATGCCTAATAACTTCATTTTCTGAATTAAGGAGTGTATTTTATTCATAAATAAATTCCATTGAACATGCTTGCTTAGAAAATTGTATGCGAGTCTGACTAGGGCGTAGCTCAAGCTACGATAGAATTGAATTACGATACGAAAGAACTACGGAGTGATAGAATTCACTTATACCCATAAGTGAGTTAAAATAAGTAAGTTAATGTGAGTTAAAATAGGATTTATGTCTAGCTCAAAACACGGTTTTTTTGTTGAAAATGTTATTTTTCGAATTTATTTCTGGTGAAGACCCCCGGGGTCCCATTTTATACAGGAGAGTCATAATTTACATCATCATTATTGTTATTGTGAGGTGACACATTCTAAATGCGAGGTACTTTGAGGTATGAGCCTAGAACCATAAACAAGTCGATTTTATTGTTAATTAAAATTTGAGATGATGATTGAAATTACAAATTCGATGTCAGAAAGGCCTGTGTGACAAGGAAGGGCACCATTACAACATACGGGGAGGTTCACGGATCCGAACGCTTCCCCTATTGGCGATGACTTACGGTCTCAAGCACTGGATAAAATCTACTTTTAGGCTACCCATAATGTGCGTTAAAATAGAAACGCTCAATATGTGGTTTTAGAGGTGTTACTTTACAAAAAAGTTTCCGGGGGAGGAAGATCCCCCTTTTGTACGATAGTCATAAACTGTATGTCCTCAAAATTGTTAAAGTTTATCTTCTAAAGACTTTGAGGTACTGTAAAGGTAGACAAAAACGTTTACCTATCACAGTCAAGGATATTGGGACCTGTAACTCAATTACAGAACTGTATTCAAATTTGTTTGATTTTTCTCTAGTGAAATACATTCACATGATATATTTACAGTATGATAGGTAGTGGAACTTATAGAAATAATTATTGTTTGAATTTGCAGAAAGCAGATCATAAACTTATCTAGGTTTCAATATTATTTTATTATAAAAATGTTATACCTTATCACGAATATTTTTTTGGTGTATTTCATTTTTTGGGATTGGTGACGATGTGGAGGGACAAATTTCTGAATGGAGGTCTGGCTGTCGGCCACCCCCACTTTAAGAAATGTCTGGCTACGCCTATGGAGTCCAAGTAATCAATCCCAGACGGTCCTTCATATTTTACATATTATAGTGTTAGATAAATATTATCAATGAAATAATAACCTGGTTGAAATAATTTACTTTGAATAAAGGTTTCTTAATTCTACAGACTACAGGTAGAGGATTCTCACCGATTTTCAATAATATACCGCAGTGCAATAACATGCAATATAGACCATGGGCTCCCAAAAAACTATGAAGTGTGATGACAAGTCTGAGGGGGGGGGTGTGTGTCAAGACAAGATAAAAATTCAGAGAATCTGAGCCAACCCACACAATTTTTTACAACTGACAAGATTTTTATATTTTTGAGCATTGTTTTTATTGAACATTTATGAATTCCATTCATTCTTGATGTGTGAGAGTATAATAAAGTCCACAAGTATATTGTAGAGTCAGTAGATTGGTTCATGTTTTGTGATGATTATGTTATACTTTTTTCGATACAGTACCATAGATTGGGGAGTATAGATTATTCATGGTTCGTCTATGACAGTACTATGCCGAACTATCAGTTTCGATATTATTTTAGTAGATTATATACAAGCTACTATATGTGGCTTTCAATTCAATAGGGGGACACGGTATGGAAAAGTTTGGGAACCCCTGTACCCCTGATATTGTCCGTAATATCCCGAGCCCCGAGTCCTGTACCGTTCAAGTAGTCGTTTTCAAGCATTTCTTCGAAAGAAACAGTTGTAGATTCCTGATTATTCATGTCATCTTTCCACCATCAACTCGCCTTATCGTAACTCCCACCAAAATGTTCAAACTCAGTCTATTTTGAACTTTAAAAATAAGGTAAAGATGGCTTGATTGAGAACATATATTTCGGATCGTTGCCCCAGTTTAGAACAAAATAATTGGTTGACAATTACATGACACACCTGCACCCATTTCTCCTTATCAAAGCTTTTACTGATGGACATTGATGGCACATGACTGGTTCACTGAACAGAAATAACGTTTTAAGCAGAATCGTTTAAACAGTATGTTGTGCACAAAGCCATAAGTAAACATGTTAGCTGATAAAGTTCCGGAAATATGCATTATGCTTGTCACAATGAGCTATGACTGACATGTTTTATGATTGGAAGAGACTTTTCAAGTCCTGTTAGCTCTGTTTCACTTTACTGTTAGTTGATGGTAAAATATTACTGGAGAAATAGCTTGTTTATTTTGTACGTATTATTGCAAAACAGACATTGAAACTCACTTTAAATATTATTTTGATGTAATAATATTGAACTTCTATAATCGCAGAGATCACTGATCACAGCTAAGAACAGCAAGTCACTATAATAAGTTCTAATTTCTAATTATTAGGTATACAAAACATCCGCTAAAAATATGGTGACAGAATTTGAGACTTTTTAAAATCAATAATACACATCCAAGATTTTAATCTATTAGTTCATTGTGTTTTGGTACTCGTGTACCCGCACCTTCACGCATAACAAAAAAAAACAAAACAAAATGAACAGATTTGATGTGTATTATTGATTCTAAAAGTATCGAAATTTATAATCTGACAGAAAGTCCTCAGCAGATACTAAAATATTCCGTGCCGTAAATAATATATATATTATCCTAAAATAATAAGAGTACTCCGATGCAGCTGACGAATATCAGATATTTTTCCCTACCTCAATCAATAGAAGAATATAATTTCTACCACAAGAATGCCTTGAATATGGCTGATTTTCAGCTGAACATTCATCATCTTTTCTCTTATTTTCAGCATCTCATCCAATTTTTTCTTATCATTGTAAGTGTATTTTAGTACATCATTGAAGACAAAATTGAGAATTAATTGGGAATAATTGAGAGTATTGAGAATTTGAAATTGATTAAACTGAAATTGATTCATTCCCATCAACATTTTATTTTCAGTTTAAGCTTCCGGTCTTTCTACCTTTGTTGGCTACTATAATAATACATCAATAGTTCAAACCATCAAGTTGTGGAATATTCTCAATCAAAAAACGTGTACTGTAGAATTGAAAAATAATTATTATTACGTACAAGAGTGCTACACTCAATTCCAGTACAGGCACAAGCCTGGGAAGGTGGTAACAGCCAACACAGTCATGTGAACTCGTATCTCCATTTTTGATCAAAAATGATTTTTTCCTAGTTTCCATCGGTCAGGCCGCAATGCTGATGTGAATGAAATGGACGATTTGTCCAGGGTACGAGTAAAAACTCCGGAATAGAAGTAATTAACTGTACCGCCTGTGGAAGTACTTTTTAAGCACTCTTTCAAAAGAGGCAACTCACTATAGAAAGGCGTGCAAAAACGAGTTCACTGTTGTAATTCAGACAGTTTAGTTACTTCGTTTTATAACGTTGATGTACGTCTGAAAGTTAGCTAAACTCAACATTTGGCCAATGAGAAAAGAGTTTCACATTTCCTTGAAGAAGTCGACCGTTTTAGACAATGTAATTTGCTGCTGCAAATCGTGATCTATTTGGTTTTAGGTCGAGTGAAGTTAATTCGCAAACGTCATCTGACATAGAGTTCTGCTAACCTCAACTCATAAAAGTGCTTGCACAGTGGAGCACTATCCTAGATTCAAAAATTCAAGAGTGATAATTTGATCAATTTCAAATGATCGAATATTAAACATGAATTTTGAGGTTATATTTCATCACTGATAACCAACAGAACGAATCTAAAGTTTTGATTTGATTTGCATCAATCCAAAGTCTAAACGATGCCATATTTTACCAAAGTGCGAAGTGTGAATAAAAAATCAAATCAGCCAGTGTTATGAAAATAATATGAATGTATATCCAAAATATGAAATATTAGTCGACAAAAAAGTTCAATTACTAATCATTCAGTTGTTGTTGAGACGCCAATGCGAACGGCCGTGCCGTGCCGTTTCTTATCTTTCCGATTCTTACGGCTATGTTCTGCTCTGTCTAAAAGTTTCATCGCGCCGGCCAACTCTTGCTCGTTGTCCTAACAGTAATTTTTCGTAAATATTTCTGCAATAATTCTTACTTGAACTAAATGTGTGACGGTGTTTTGTGTGTGATTGAGTTTTTCGTACTTGTCTGAAGCCATGGCTGAATGTTTCAAGTGCAAGGAAGCCCTTCCAGTTAAAGACGCAATAAAATGCAATGCCTGCAAGTTTTCCTTCCACGCACAATGCACTAGAGTGGAGACCCTCGATAAATTCAAGAAGAAGAACCTGGAAACCAGGAATAACTGGAAATGTGATGAGTGTGTGAATTTAAATAGGGGAGAGAACAGTCAATTGGATATTCGTTTTAATCAAATACTAAATTCTATATCTGAGCTACGAAGCGAGCTGACATCATTATTTCTGGATAAAATGGGGGAGCTTTCTGATCGGATTGAGGCAATTAAAGTTACCACAGAAGAAACCAGATCTCAACTTGACAAATTAACAACGGAAAATGTAGCTATAATTAAGAGATGCGATGAATTGGAAGTACAGAACAAAAACCTCAATAAAACTGTCTGTCATCTACAATCAGAACTGCATTCCATACAACAATATACAAGAAGAGACAACATAGAAATCACTGGGATTCCACAAACAACTGGTGAAAATTTATATTATCTACTTGAAACAGTAGCAAACGCAATCCAAGTCGATTTCAATCCAGAATACATCTCATCCACTCATAGAGTTCCAACCGCGAAAAAATCCACATCAATCATTGTGAAGTTCGTTTCGAGGCAGGTGAAAATGAACTGGTTGCACGCAGCAAAGAAGAAGAAACGTTTTAAGACGACTGATATTAATCCAAAATTGCAAGATACCAACATCTACATTAACGAACACTTATCTCCGCACTTTAAACATCTTCTTGGTTTAGCCAGAGGCCTGAAAAAAGAAAATAAACTCGCCTTTGTGTGGGTGCGTGAGGGAAAGATTCTGATTAGGGAAACTGCATTGTCGCCTGTGAGAAGAGTATTTTGCAGGGAGGATTTAGATAAATATTTCGGCCAATCTTGAATATTTTAATTATTAAACTTTCGATTGATTGTTTTCTTTACAAAATTGCAAAACTTAAGACCAATTAACATATAATTTCGTAATTCATAATATACTTTTTACTATTTTTTCCCATTCTTTGAAAATATGATGATTTATTTATGTATCTTCCCTATAAAACAATGAATTATTTGTGGAATTTCTTTAATAGGGCAAAGTGGAGGCGTCGATGTGTCCTCTCTTCTTCTTTTTTAATTGAAAAAAGCTATTTTTCTTTTTTAATACTCTCAGATTGTTTGGTTACTACTTTTTTATTTCTTTTCTTTCTTTTTTCCTTCTAAATTTATGGTTCTTATAAATGACTTCGATGAGGAAACGTTGTTGGAATGCTATGACACTATTGAGGTAAATGATATTTTTGATTATCGGCCAGACATGTCAGTTCCTTCTCTTAATATATTACAAATGAATATTCGTAGTTTTAAGAAAAATTTTGATCAATTTATTTGTGTTGTACAAAACTGTTTAACAGAATTTCATATTATAGTACTTACAGAAACTTGGATTAATGAAGAACATTCTTTCGATTTTAAATTAAAGGGGTACACAGCGATAGACCGGCCGGGGAAACTCAATAGATGTGATGGCGTTTGTATTTTTATAAGAGATGATTTCTCTGTAAATTTGATTGAATATGATATTCGAGAAACAAACTCTCTTATCATGAAGATAAAAATACCAAGAACTAATCAAGTGATCGTCCTTATCGCCTTGTACCGTTCTCCGGCAGCGTCTGTTGATGTTTTCCTAAATGATCTGGATGATTGTTTGCATTACTTTAAAACTGACGACAATGTTGTTGTCTTGGGAGATATGAATATTGACCTAAAAAGAAATACAAATGTAGCCAACGAATACTTTAGCATTTTATCATCCAAAGGATATAAATCCTACATAAATAAATCAACAAGAATCCATAATAATTCAAAATCTTGCATTGATCATATATTTTTTAAAAATAAAAATTTCAATTCTGATCATGTTGCGGGTTTGATATTCAAAACTAATATAACTGATCACTTTTGCACTTGTCTTCGAATCGGAGTTACAGATAGTATTAAAAAAATACATTGCGAACAACTTCACAAAAAAATTAATTATAAAGAACTGAAATCAAAATTGGAAAATGAGAAATGGGAATCTATTTTAAACTCTGATTCAAGTGTGGATGAGCTGGTCTACACTTTCACTAACTCACTGACTCACTATATAGAGAATAGCAGCATTTATAAAACTATACCTCATAAATTTAAACCTTTAAAGCCATGGATTACCAAAGGACTAATCACTTCTCTACGTACACGTGATAAAATGCATAAAAAACTAAGTAGGCAACCTTTTAATTACAATTTAAAATTAGAATATACCACTTACAGAAACCTTCTAAATAAACTGATAACTGATTGCAAATATGATTATTATAAAACAAGACTTGATGAATGTAAGGGTAATAGTAAAAAAACATGGAAATATATTAATGAAGTTCTAAACAATGAAAAATCCTCAGTCAAACCCAAAATTGATCCTCATATTCTCAATAATCACTTTGTACAGGTGGGTAAATCTTTTGCAGAAATACTAAAAAATGAAAATCTTAAAGACATGTCATCAAACTCCAATACCTACTCTAATTCCACTGGTTTGTCATCTCCAAATTCTTTTTTCCTTTTTCCAACAAATGAAACTGAAATATTAGATACCATTAAAACACTAAAAAATAACTCTACTCCCGGCATTGACAAGATAAGTAATATCTGTTTGAAAATAATTGCACCCTACATTGCAAAACCGCTAAATAAAATAATAAATAAATGTTTTACTGATGGTGTTTTCCCTGAAAAATTCAAAATTGCAAATATAATACCATTATTCAAATCTGGTGATCCCAACAATCCTACAAACTATCGTCCTATAAGTTTATTGAATAATTTATCAAAAATATTTGAAAAAATTATGAAAATTAGACTAGTGAATTATCTTAAGAAATATGAAATCATTCATGAGAATCAGTATGGCTTTCAAGAAAATAAAAGTACCCAAGATGCTATAACAGCTGTGGTCAATATTATAGCAAACAACTTCAATTACAATAAAAAAACATTAGTCATTCTTCTGGATCTTTCGAAAGCTTTTGATACTATCCCACATTCAATATTACTGAAGCAAATGGAGAATCTAGGAATTAGAGGTGTTCCTTTGAAGTTATTTACTAGTTATCTTAAAGAACGCTGTCAATATCTTACAATTGAAAATGAAACCAGCAAACAATTTCTATCTGAATATGGTTTGCCTCAGTGAACGGTATTGTCACCCGTGCTATTCTTGATTTATATAAATGAGCTACTTAAATTAGACATAAAGAATGGTGTTATTGTCTCCTTTGCAGATGACACAACATTAACATTTACTGGTCATTCGTGGGATAATGTTATAATGTCTAGTGAGGAAGGAATGAAAATAGTTAAATCTTGGTTCAATAAGCATTTATTGACACTGAATGTTACAAAAAGTATGTTCATGACATTTTCACCTAATGTAAGTGGTCAACCAACTAATTTGGAATATATTAAGATCCACTCACTAAACTGTAATCACGCTTCTCAAGCTCTTTGTCAGTGCCCAGAATTAAAAAAAGTCAAAAAAGCAAAGTATCTTGGTATATTTTTAGACCCACATTTAAGATGGGATATACATATTGATCACATGTGTAACCATATGAAATACCTCATTTATAAATTTTTCAACCTTAATAGATTGAAGAATTCTAGATTGACCAAAATGATTTATTTTGCCTATGCTCAGTCCATACTACAATATAGTATACTGGCATGGGGTGGTGCGGTGAACTGTCACTTGAATAGATTATTCATAATACAGAAGCATTTGATAAAAACAATATTAGGTAAGCCTAGACTTTATTCTACACGTAACCTGTTCATAGAATTCAATGTTTTAACCGTGAGGCAACTCTACATAAAAAGTTTATTGCTTAATATAAACAAAAATAAAGATATGTACAATTTTCGGCACTCAATTTATAACCTTAGACCATCTAGCATAACATTTGAATCCTCCAGAATAAATCTGAATGTCTGTAGGAGACAGTTCGTGTACACTTCTTCCAGATTAGTGAATGTCATCCCTCTTCACTTTATAATCAAAAACATTAATAAGAATCTCATTATTGAGATGGAAAAATGGATCAAGGAGTCTGATATCGCTGAACTCCTTTTCTGAGCAAATGCATGAATGTGGAGGTTTCAGGAGATTATGTTCTGGATGGTATAACAGATCTATTGTCACAATTGTATTAATGGTTTTAGATATAAGTTAGTTGTATTGCACAAGTATTATGTTGCTATAGTCATTTTTATTCACAATAGCGTTTTTCTCCAGTTTTTCAGATTATTTATATAAAGTTTGTTTCGAAATGTCAAAATTTTTCATCATAGTTAACATGGTACTGTACTTGAAACTTGTAATAATTCCTTAATTTTTTCTAAAATTTCAATTTTTTTTTTTAATTAATAAAAAAAAACAACACTCTTACATTGCGCACTGGTCCCTGACCTTGCAGTGTAATTTCCACATTTATGTAAAATGAATATTTTGTATTTTCTGTATTTTGTTCTTTAAGGAAAATAAATTGATTTTGATTTTTTTGATTTTGATTAACTTCAACAATAATAATCAACTTTGTCTCAGAGGTTGTATTCTGTTAATTTTTTTCTTCCTTTTTTGTTCTCTTGCTTTTAGAAATGTTCAATTTAGGCCTACATTTAATACCTAAAGCATTTTTACCACTATGGTCAAATCCAGTGGAACGGTCGTTCCACCACCCGTCCCCCCCGACACGAATGAAAGACCGACGCCACTGTATATTCTGTAACCAACTTCCCTTTGATGTGCGCATGCCGCCATCTCAATTTACGCGGAAGGTAGTGAAAATTTTAAAATGCTGTAATAACATTATTTTTTTAGATTTTTGAGCGCTTTCATTTAAGACCAGAACGAAATTTCTACGATATAAATTCGCGAAGTTACATATGCGGGTATTTTGTCATTTTATTAATTTTGGGACTTTTTATTTCCACACAGCTAATGACAAAACTATCCAACAAATTTCGATGAAACTTGGGATATAGGTTCTGTTCATCGAGTAGATGCCCGCAATTGAATGAAATTTTGAAAATTTTGAAAATTGCCCCTTCACCCCTCCATTTGGGGCCCCAAAATTTTGAAGTTTTGAAATTTTTTTCCAAAAATGAAATCGATGGACTTGATAGTATAGGTATAGAAAATTTGAAAAAAATCTGATAATTAGGGGAGACTGGGGAAATTTTAAAATTTTCGTGAATTTTCTAATTTTGGTCAACTTTGAGCACTTGATGTGAAAAATCTGTAATGAGTTGAGATTTCGGACTACCAAAAGCGATTGAAGACATGTTTAAACTATTTACATTTAAAATTTCAAATCATTTAATGTCCGATTAAGCTCTGTAGCTCTGTCTGAATAATAACTGAAAGTTGAAAGTTGCAATATTTTGAATTTAACATTTTATCGAATGTAAATGTCGCGATCCTAGCGGTTAAAAATTGAAAGTGATTCACACTGTTGCCACCGCCAAATTCGACATTTTCAATAAGCAGCATAACCAGTGTGCTCACTCGTAGTCGGTTATTTAGCAACCGTTCTACGGAAGTCAAATACTTAACACAGTTTGATAAATGTTCGTTTTGTGAAAAATTAGACTGTTTCACCTCGCTGTCAGAGTGCTCTCAATGCAACGACGTTTGTCATCATAATTGTTCTTTGGTATGTATTTAAACTTAGCAATTTATTGCAATTTTTGAAATCTTGTGAAAAATTCTCAAATTAGGTATCTATCTAATTTCTTTATCCTCTTCAGTCCCAAATTGTTAATATGATTGATTTCACGTTTTCTCTTGTTTTATCCTGCTATACTGATTGATTATTCAAAGTCAATGATATTGGAATAAATTTCAATAATCTAAATAACTCAAATTGAACTCAAATTGAAAATAACAGATTAGGTTATGTTTACATTTATCTGGGCCCAGGCCGTGTGTCCAGCATACTGGACTCAATATTTATGTCATCACAAAGTCTCTTCTCAATCTCAATCTAATTTAACAAACTTTGTTGTTAACTGCTTATACATAAATTAATGTTGCTACAGTGATATGACGTGAGTCTGGATAGTAAATGTTAAGGTGTGGTGCAACAGACACAGTCACAACGTCATGTTTGTTCATTCAGTATTAACCATAACTGGCTCACTTATAGCTGGAATAATTTTGTAGCAACCAGTGAGGATAAATATCTTTTATCAAATAACATAGCATTTCACTGTTTTAAAAAAATTGACTCTCTCCCCATCCATTGTGTTTGCAGTGTTTTACCTCTATAACAAGTAGGTAATTGAAAAAAAAAACTGATATCCTCTCCAAAAAATTCTCCAAAAAAGAATTCGTCACCCGTCCTCTACCCCGACCCTATTGAAAACTCTGGTGTGGAAACTAAAATTTGTGTACCAGAAAAAAAGTCAAACAAAATTTTATATAAGCTTTCTGTAAGAAAATGTTTTGATATAAATAAGAAACCCGTCTCCTTTTGCAATATACATATGTAAAAATTTGGAAGAAATATTGGGGGAGGGCGAGGGTGCTCAATAATTTCAAAAATTCATAAACACTTGTTAGCTCAAACACTGAAAGTTTGATTTCTGAAAGTTTACCATCTTTCCAATTCGTGATTTTTAAGTGGGTGAGATTGAGCGCCCTCGCCCTCCCCCAATATTTCTTCCAAATTTTTACATATGTATATTGCAAAAGGAGACGGGTTTCTTATTTATATCAAAACATTTTCTTACAGAAAGCTTATATAAAATTTTGTTTGACTTTTTTTCTGGTACACAAATTTTAGTTTCCACACCAGAATTTTCAATAGGGTCGGGGTAGAGGACGGGTGACGAATTCTTTTTTGGAGAATTTTTTGGAGAGGATAATACTTCCAATGGATTTCAGTGGGCAAAGCATTCCTGACTGGTAGAATCTTGCGAATTCATTCACCGTCCTGCACTATTCTACCAGAAAAAAGTTGGTGTCTTGCCGTTGTACTTGTGAAGAGCGGCGTGCAAGTTGCTCAAGCTAACAAGTTAGTTCTATGCAATATATGCCTACAGCTTCATCCATTATTTTTTCTTGACATAAAAGTATCTGCACAACATTGATCATACTGCATAATAAATGTCTAGTCAATGCTCAGAGGAAGAGTGGAGAAAGAGGGTCTATATCGATGGTGATATAATTTTTTTTAAGGGTTGGAGGAGGTTTTTGCGTCATCCACCGTTTCTGACGAGCTCGTTTTGAGGCAAAGCTCTTTCTTCTCCCATGCACACACTCTCCTAACAGACACTTTCCACCCGCTCACACCGCTCTCTCATACAATCTCACCAGAGAAACCCAATCCTGTAGTCAGGAATTTTAAGATGTTGTGTGCAAATGATATTAAATTCAATTTTTTATAAGAAAAAAAATAAAAAGACGTATAAGAATGTGTTTAATTTTATTACGGATTTCAAAAACATTAATTAAAAATCTTCACATAATTACAACAAGATGAATGGAGGAAGAAGAATGCATTCATAATCGTCCCTTCAGCCGATTTCGATTGCGGGTACACACTTCAACATTATTATGCTTTGGTCCAAATACCGTTTTATGTAAGAAAGTAGTGAGTGATTGCTATCCTCTTAGAGCTTACACAATTATATCAGTACCTTTTTCTGATTCCAGACTTTTTTTGAGGATGAAGCCCACATAGGTCTGGGACCTGTGCGTGGGTAATGAGTCGAATGATGGTGATTGATGAGCTGGACCTACAGTTTTAGGTGGGTTCCGAACCACCGGGAAGTGATTTTACAGGAGAGAACAGTGTATTTTTTGCTGGCCAATCTAATTGGTCACCCTTACAAAGAGCTTAGGAGAACGCAGCTTATCTCTATCTGATTGAACAGATACCTGCTACGGCTCACGGCTATCACTTCATACATTCGATAGTACATTCGCTGGTAGCCTAATCATCCTGGAAATCCTAATCTTGTCTACCACTGCTCTGAATAAATCTGTTCGTCATGCCATATCAACGAACAGTAAATGACACACAACTCGCAGCTCCATTCATGCAATCAGTGTCGCTCTAGCTCTCGCCTCCACACTTATCGTCGTTTATTCTGGTTATTGCACTGTCTTCCCCACTACGTCAACGATCAACGATGCCAACTTGTTTTGCTCCTAAAATATAGCTAACTGCATTTGGATGATTGAATGGTGAATTCTTCAATTTCGTATGCTAATTATGAACGTCAGCTCCATGTCGAGGGCCTAGAACCGCGTGAATTGTTCACGGAGAGCATCGAGCACAGCAGAGGAGACAAACGATTATTCGTCTCCATTAAACTGCTTATTCTGAGATTAATCCAACTCCATTTTGAAGCAAACTCTGAGATGTGAATGCTCCAAACTAATGGACTTTGGCTGAGTCTCCATTGTTTCCAGACAGACTGCATGGGATCTGTTTAATCTAGGCGAAAAAGCACCGGGATGAAAACTAATAAGATCATCCCAAATTCACGGTTCAGTGTACGGTGTTGCTTCATTCATTCAAAGCCTCAATGCAATTTAGACTGCTTTGCTTTGTCACAAATTATTCTCTATCTTTTTTAAATGATAAAGATCAGTTTGGCAATCAGTAGTGTCGTGAAAAATCCAATACCTCGTACCAAATCAAACACTATGTCTTGTGAATATGAAAATCATGTCCATTTTCAAATCACACTTCACAGTTAAAATAAATTGTTTTTGCACCTATGTTATTTAATAGCGCACCAACAAATACGCCGCTTCACAATGGATACCGAGTGTCAATGTTTCGATTGTACAATCAATTGAAAACAATATTATTTGCTCTTTATAATTCAATGGTTATTCTCTGATAGAATAGCGAGTTTTTCCACTCCAGTTCTATGCTACTGAATAAACATCATCAATATCCGAAAGCTTACATAAAATGTTCATTATTAAAATTGTCAAAATTCATTTTCAAAGCGGTTAGCCACCGCAGAAACCTATATTCATAAGACGTGAAAAACTTAGAAATTAAGAATGAGAATTGTCGAGTAGCATATGTTGAAACCAAATAATCGTATCTAAGTGAGAATTGCCTACTGGAAATAGTATTTTTGTAATGTTTTCAAAAAAGCAGGCACCGATTAATTTTTATGTTTACGACGTTTTTATGTTTTTAAGTTGTAGGTTACGTTTACCAAAACTTAAAATTAAGGAGTAGCTGCTGATTCAAATTTATAATATTTTTGAAGATAAATTGTCGACCACAGAGTATATCGAAATAGTCAAACTCGAACAGAAATGAACAGCCTAAAATGTTGAATTAATTGTATTTAGGAGTCATTAATCTTAAAATAAAGGCTAATTTATAAATCTAAATCACTAGTAGATCTGTGAACAGTAGACCTCACTCGCTCAACACTCACTCAAAAGGAGATAACATTTTCAAAAAAAGTAGAAGAACGTTTTCGACTCGATTTTAATTCCTTGATCTTTTTTTGATGACAGAAACTGTAAAAATCAATATTTGAAAATACCAAAGTTTTTGACGCCCACTAGAAATCACTCTTTATTACCAATAGAGAACCTTAGCTATTAATACCAATAAATCTCTAATAATAAAAAACAGAAATCATTCATTACAAAAATTATGAATATATTTTTTTATATTTTTTCCCAACCACCTTCCCGTTCTTCTTCTTTCCATTCCCGATTTTCACCAACTAGAACTGTAATTGTTTTTTCATGTGTAGCCCGATTAACATATACCATCTGGGGGTGTAGCCCGATTCCCTCCCAGGCGAAAGGTTGTCCCTCGGTTTTCCCAGGTAGAAAGTTGGACATAGCCCGATTCCCTCCCAGCCACTGCTCTATCGTCACTGAACAATATTATTACATAATATTATTACAACCTGCCCACTCGGCTACTGCCTCTCATATTGTTAACATGTCCCACCAATGTCAAGTTGTGTCTAGTGAAAGAGGAAGAAATTTATTATTAATAAATAGTTATAAGTTTTCCTTCCAAAAAGGTCTAAAAAGGTACTTTCGAGGAGGCGAACTGACTCACACCTCTTGCAGTCTTTGTATTAGCTGCGTCAGTATTTCAAATTCGTTCAAATCTTACATTTGTTTCAATAATGAAATACTTGAAATAAATTCTAGATTTTGGCTTCAAATATATGTTAACTCATTTCACCAACGGGAGGGAATCGAACTATGATTTTTTTAGACTTGTTTACGTCTGGGAGGGAATCAGGCTATAATTTTTACCTGGCTGGGGTCCTGGGATAGAATCGGGCATAGTCCTACTATCTGGTTTTTCTTTTCAGCTGTAAGGTATATTTATAATCATAATATTGTCTGACCTAAAACATATTTTGGAACATCTAAATACTAAAAATTTAATAAGACTATTCAAGTCCAATTAAAATAATAAGTTGAATAACTTATAATTTATAAATTAAAATAGATTGATTAAGATATTTGTGATAGAATAACTTACAATTAAAAGTGGGTAGTGAGGTATAACGTGAGGTCACGTTAGTAGGGAAGTGAAAGCCGCGAGCCGTAGCAGGTATCTGTTCAATCAGGCAGAGATAAGCTGCGTTCTCGCAGGACCTGTTTGTAACTGTGACCGATTAGATTGGCCAGCAAAAAGACACTGTTCTCTGCTGTAACATCACTTCCCGGTGGTTCGGAACCCACCTAAAACTGTAGGTCCAACTCATCGATCACTATAATCCAATTCATTACCCACGCACAGGTCTAAGGGTACGTTTATGTCGGAGCTGTGATAAACGATCGTAGCAACGATGAGAGAAGCGATGCTAGTAGGGAGTAGCGCTCTGCTTCTATCGGCTGTTCATGCCGAGACAGTCGCGCTCAAAGGTTGATTCGTGAGTTTGTTTTTTGAAAAACGAATTTGTGCTGAGTGATTCTGAAGATTACAGAGCCAAAAAAAATTAAAATGTACTTTTAAAATGTATAAACTTATTGTAAAAATCCAAATCCACGTTGTATTCATGAAATTATCACTAATTTTACTTGCATTTTGTGTTCAATTCTTGAACAATTTCACTCCACAACTTGTCCAACACAAATCAATTGTGGTTATTTTTATTAATCTTGTCCCATAATGCTGGTCTCATAAAAACTTGTGTTATTAAATTGTCAACATCCATGTTTGGAGCCTCGATACTAGCTGAGAAAATGGACTGAGCTATTATCGCTGCTCTCATCGATGGTCAGGACCCAAGAGCGATTAACAACGCAGCTCCGACATAAACAGGCCCATTTAGAAAGCACGTCGGTATTATCTACGCGTTGCTAGGATCGCAGCTTGTATCGCTAATCACAGCTCCGACATAATCGCACCCTATTAAGCCGCGTCTCCACCAACCGAACATGTTCGGCGAACAGTGTTTGCTGGAATCAGCTGATGTCGCCGAACATTTTTTGGAGTTGGTTTGGTGTGGACGCCTTCTCGAACATTATAATCGGTGAGGTGGGAACCTGTTGTTGGTCGTCACTGTTCGCTCACAGACCGAACATTTCAATTGAACTCACAAACATGTTCGGTGACCCATATGTTTAATGTTTGCCCGTTTTTTGTATTCGCCAACAATGTTCGGCAGACATGTTCGGTTGGTGGAGACGCGGCTTTAGACCTATGTATGTGGGCTTCATCCTCAACAAAACATTATTCGTTATATTGCTTGAATAGTTACAGCACACAGTACTGTATATAAGAAGGAAGCTCATATTGATACAATTTAGCTTTAGCCTATTTGAAAAAAATTTTGCCTGCAATATAGAGTTTGAAAAAATAAAATATATACATCACTATGCCTAGGAATAAGGAATATCCAAATGGAAAATCATAACAATTGGTCTAGGTGTTCGTCCGTAATCGTGAGACAGACAGACAGACAGAAAAATCCAAGCGTCTTAAAGGATAGACCTCACTCCGGTCGGTCAATAAGAAAATATAGGACTTATTTAGATTTTCAAAACATTTGCAGGACATTGTTAAAAATCATCACTTGTAGAGTAAGCACATAGCTCGTGCAACATCGCCCAATTATTGTATTAGATAGAATTTTTTATATTCTGTTTGTTTATTACTGATTTTTGTCAATGTGTAATGATTTGAAATAAATTTAGAAGTGACAAATGGCTCATAATTTGTAATTCGAGAAAAAGCCAGAGCAAAAGCCTACATGGACTTAGAAATATCGACTTTATGTTTTGTCGACTTATCATAATCGTTTATTGTGTATTTTAAATATCATATTTCTCTTTATAATTTGTAATTCGAGGAATCTGGTTCTTTTCCCGTAATGCTTGAACTTATCTCCAACCCATAGTGCAATATTATAATTTTGCAATTAATTTTGTGTCCCACAAACCTGGGTTGGCTCAGCCTATTTGGTAGAACACCCATTAATTTTGTGAGGAAGGAATAAAGTTAACGAGATTTTTCGTTCATGATCTCAACTCTTTCATTTGCATTTCCGCATTAGAACTTAAAGGACTCCGCTGTCTGTTTATGTTAAATTTTAAACTGTTTCAAAGCAATTTTTGTAACTTCAACCGGAATTTCTCTGCAAGTCAAAATTTAAATAGGCCTGTCATTTTAAAAATGTATTAAATCAATTTCCAATCAAAAGTCTATATTTGGAGCAGTGCAGTAATCATTAAAATTTTACAAAGTGTTGGAGAAGGCTGCCCACAAAAGGATGCTGTTTCAACCTCAAGTGAGTCGTACCTTTTCTAAAAATGGGCCCCACCGTAAAAAGTGCAACCAGTGATTTGCGAGCACTTAAAAAGGAAATTTCTAAATGTTAGACTTTGCCAAGTTGTTGTAAGAACTTCTTGCCTCCCTTCAAGCCGAGCCCGCCTCATGTTCTACTGTTTTATCATTTTTGTCATTCTAGTCAATCTGAATTTCATTGGCAGTATATCTGGGACTAAATTAACCAATTTATTGAATTTGGACTTTTTTTAAATCTATATAATTGATTTATCAACTTTGTAATAATTCATTTTTTGTCAGAACGTTTCTCTCAGTCAATATAATATGTCATTAATGGCTTTTCTAAAGTTTCCGTATTTTACGTATAAATCCTTACTAATAAATCATTTTTGTTTGGTTAGCTATGAAGGTTTTAGTCAATGCAAGGCGTTTAGTTGTGAAATTACGCCTAACAATATTTAATAATATTGTTCGCTCTAATATTTTTAAAGGCTTGTCTATTTCAATGGCAAGAGCCTATATTTTTTTGGAGTGTTTTTTTGTTTCTCTGCTTGTACATTAGTACCACTGCAGTTTATTCCTGTCAATCACCACAGGGGGAAATTATAACAGACTTTCTACAACCTGGCATACTATTATGATTAATGGTTGGATTTATTTTTTCTGTTGTACGGTGCGGTCATTTTTATGACATATTGCTGCACCGAGAAATATCTCCATCGATTCGATCTGATAGTGATAGTTATGGACAGAGTTATGATGTTGTGGACAGAGTTTTGATAAACTCAGGCCTTGGTTGTAGGCCTTTATTTTTTGTACATTTTAATGAAAGGTGTTGCGGCTTTTTTGCAAAAGAATGAAAACCACTAAATGCTAGTACCTGTTGAAGAAGGCAAAAGTATCACCTGTGTTGCGCTTTTCATGGTACATCATTACCTCAGTATTTCCATTGCGTAATTTAAAACAGAATAACTGAACCTGATAGAGCGAGGTATGCTAATTTCAAAAGTAGATTTAAATGCAATCAGAAATGGAATTAGCAGTGAACAGCGTGCGGGATCTAACATGCTATAAAACGAGCATTTCTAAAAATATTTTCAATTAACAGAATAATGAGAAATTATTTCCATTCAGCCCAATAACATTCTATCTCACATTCAAAATAAGCTTGAGAATGATTTTTCCATTATTGTGCTTCCAAATTTATTAATATTACCACATCAATTTTCATTGTGCCATCAAATACATGATGAGCGTTTCCACTTGCAGAAGAATTGTTTGCAACAAGTTTACAACATGTTTTCAACATACTTTATTCAAGTGGAACTCTTGTACTTGTACATACCGTACATTCTATCTTCACTTGTGTCCATAAGATGATAGGTTCTCATTAAGTTTACAAAAAACAACAACTACAACAGGAGCAAATAAATAAAAGCCCATTTAAACAATTAATCATAACAAATAAACTAATAAATATGTATAACAGCTCGTAAACTATAAACATTACAAAACTCTTATTCACCTTGATTCTGCAAATAAATTATAACTATTAATCAAAATAAATGAACCATCAAACATGGCCCAAAACACTCATAAACTCTAAAATTTCAACACCTTTACCAATCACATACTAAATCAATTCTTAAACAACAACTTACTGCAACCCGTCATGAAGAACTGAGGGGATCTAGGATTTTTTTGGAAGATTAAGGTGGTGGAGAAATAATAGTTCACCAAAATCAGAACTTCATCCCCCAAAATGTTGGACAGCTTGCTGGAGATAAAATACCAACATCACTCATCATATTCGAATATTTCATGGCTTGAGAGTTTCTATTCATTATATTATTTATATTCATATCACCTATCAGGACTGCATTTTTTGTATTATTGTACTGCTTTTACACTGACAAAGTCTCGGGAGTTTATTCCATTTGCCATGATTTGATAAGCTTGAATCTCATGTAATGCAAAACATCACACCCCCAGATCTGTGATTTTCATTGCAAGAGGCAAATGCATTACATTATATTGTACAAACTTAATTCATCTGATCTAATCCACATTTGTCTGAATATTATGGAATGAACTATGAAATAATCTGGTAGAACTCTAGTAGAACATTATTGAAATTAGATCTCATGCTTCTTAAGGCGCGTTGTCCCAGTTGCGGAATGTTCTACACTGCGCGATGCGGAGAGTGGGCTGCAGAGCTCACTCCGCAGCTGACGAAGAAGCATCGTTGTCCTAGCTGCGGAGCTAGGACTCGATTTCCGGAGGGGAGAAATGACCTTGTGAGCAAGTACTGCGATGTGCGCATGCGCGAAACCAGTTTATCAACTGCTAAGTCATTATTTCGCAACCGACTACGGAAATGACTGCTTCTTGAGCAGTGGCTCGTTTCCGCAGTTCACGCTCCGTCGGAAGAGTGCGTTGTCCGTTGTCTAGGACAATACCCTTACGGAAAGCCGTGTAACCAGTGGTCTGCGTATTTCGCTCTCCATTCTCCGCATTTCACATTCCGCAGCTAGGACAACGCGCTTTTAATATTTTTCGCACAGGCAAGAGTAATTCGCTTTTTTTGTAGTGGCGAAGGTGATATTGTGGAAGGTTATATAATGAATAATAAGACGAAATTGTCACAATTATCAAAGGTCAGCCTCTTTCTCGCTTAGCCAATAATATCATTTTCAGTATATATTAAGCTTCTCTGTACTTTAGTTTTAGATTGATAATTGTATAACAACCGAAACTAGTTTCTCAATATTATTAAAAAAATATTGAGAAACTAGTTTTGGTTGTTATACAATTATCAATCTAAAACTAAAGTACAGAGAAGCTTAATATATACTGAAAATGATATTATTGGCTAAGCGAGAAAGAGGCTGACCTTTATCGAAGGTCGTGATTGCCTGACAAGTCACGCACCCTGGTGGGAAGAGTAACAAGCAAACTCGAAGAGTAATTCGATTTATTATCATTTACAGCGACAAAAGTAATACATTCAAATTTACCTATTCCTTATTATTTTTTTCCATTTATCATTATTAATAAATTATTCCAATTTATTGATATTTCCTTGCTTGAATCAATAGAATGAAGGGTTGTCGATGAATGAATAGAAATAACTATTTTTCTCATGTAACTATTATGTAAAAACATAATAGATTTGTTTAATGTATTTTTCCAGTTACTCTATTAACATTTTCACCTTTGCTATTTGGTTCAATGAATAGTATTTTCTTTATTGCTGTATCCTTTTTAAAATTTTGCAAACAAAAATTTATTTACCTTGCCTGCTTGTATTCACAATTTCTCCAAAGTCTCAAAAAAATTCAAACCACTCCTACCCCTCTCTCCACACAACACTTCACTCACCCACTAATAAGTTTAAGCATCCTCTCAATGATCTACTGAAAGACGACACGAATAGATCTAAAAAAAAAACGCATTTTGTTCGTTCCTTTGTCGGCCCTTTACGTTCTAAACTCTAGCAAACTTGAAAATTACATACCAAATCTTACTTATGTCTAAAGAGAGTGAGCAAGTTCACTAGTACAAGTACAGTGTGTAATAACAGACCTATCAAGTTTATCTACAGCATTATATAAAATATAACGAGAGATATCACATCAAAGCCTTGATTATCGTTCGCTCTTTCAACCGTGACTTTCTGTTATCCGTCGTCGTAAGGAGACAATGTCAGAATTTATGCCTGAAGCTATGGCATAGTACAACAGTTCTGTCCTCTGATTGTAGCATATCTCTGATGACAAGAACAAGCACTCATATAAACTGTATTTTTCTCAACATTCCCTAAACTATTTCAAATTTAGAGACCGTACTGTGTAAAATTATATGCTGGCATTTCTATTATCCGTCTATTCGGTCACAGCCCTGGTCTCGAAGGTGAAGGTTAATCTATTGTATGAATACTAGAATCAAACAACTATTACCAATTCAACTAATTCGGCTACTCATTTGAGCCCCATGCAACTTTGACTGATAAGCAACTAACAGCCAACTGTGGAGTGAAATTAATTTACGATCACGTGAGAAAGTAAGGACACTCGAGTTGGATTATCTTCAAGTTGGTGGAATACACTACGAGACCAGCGTTGCTGATGATAAAGCTGAGAGTGGTTTCCCTGCCTATTATTGTAGAATGGACCAGCCTAGCCTATTCCCGGCTGTATTTTCACCCTGTGCTTTTGAAATTCCTAAATCACAAGCAATTTTCATACAAAAGAGAAGACCGACAGAGCCGGAAAGTGGATGAGATCCAGTTTTCCTCCCCCTGTGACACCCTCTTATACCCTGTAACGTTCGTACCACTGGAGAAAACGTGCTGGAAGGTGAGTGCTGGAAGGACGGGAAAGATGAATTTAGGCTCATCTCCACCCAACAAACAACGTCCCCCCAACTTGCATCTTGCTATTTCTTGCGACACTGTCACCGCTCCTATTATATAATACGGATATAACGGTTTTTCTGGGTAATTACATCATGCGAACCTCGTGCTTTGAAAAGAAAAGACTTTCTCGGCCAGTTTCGCCTGTCAGCTACACACACGCACGCACACCGCGTCTACATGGCTGTTGACTATTCGGGATTTTTCTTCTTGAAGACTTTTTACATCAACATTTTACGCATACTATTACGATGAGGCTAGTTTATTCTGAGGTAATTGTTTATTTTATAATATCACAGTTTTACAATAGCCTAACAGCTAGTTAAACCACCCTGATTGTATTAAATGCTGAATATATGAACCTCATTTTTTCTAATTTCAAACGGTGCTTTAAAGATTTCTTTGTAAACAGATTTTTTTAACAATCGCACATCAGATACAAGTAATAGAATCCCCAATCTATAATTTTTTTCTTGTAAGATGGACTTGATCATGATCGTGTTATGAACTCGGAACTCTATTACATTTTTAAATATTAAGAACTGGCTGGATAAGAATACATTATGTTTAAATATTGATAAGACTAATTGCATAACTTCATCAATAAATAGATCAGGGCAAACTATGGAAAATCACACTCTGAAACAACACTCCAGTTGCAATTCTGATTCTAATGTTTACAAATCTCCCAAAGTCAAACCAAACAAAGTCAATAATATTATATACATTGAAATTATGATTGGCCAATATCATAAATGGGATGACATAATAAAATCTGTCTAAAGTTTTTGAGTGCATATTGTATGAGCAAATTCTGCATTATGCAAAACCTAAAATTACATTGTCACAGCATGGGTTTCTGCATGGTAGGTCTACTGTGACCAATCTGTTCTTTGTGGAGGTCTTGGTTAATGGGGGAAGAGTGAATGTTATCTACACAGATTTCTCCAAGGCTTTTGATACTCTGCATCATAGGATTCTTGCAATGAGGTTAGAGTATTGGGTTCAGTAGAGGCGTCATAGCCTTTTTCATGAGCTACCTTGTTCAGAAAAAGCAGTATGTGTTATACAACAACTTCCAATCGAGCTCCTTCTGCTATTCCTCTGGTGCACCAAAGGGAACCAACCTGGCACCATTGCTTTTCCTTCTTTATGTTAATAACCTTCCCAATCTGCTTGGTAATTCGGAGTGTCTCATGTTTGCGGACGATATAAAGATATTCAAAGAAATAAATTCCATTGATGACTGTATACGGCTACAGCAAGACATTGACTAAATGGTGTGCAGATTCTGGACTGAAGCTTAATGTAAAGAAGTGTAAAACTATGACTTATATTCGTCAAAGATGTCCATTTACTTTTGATTATGTAATCACTGAGGCTAAATTGGATCATGTGTTCAAATTTAATGATCTTGGAGTGGTTATGGACACCCATATCACTATTGAAAATCATATTGATTATCTTATCAGTAGAAGTAATCAAATAATGGGGTTTATATGCAGAACATGCGCATGTTTTCGGAGCTGGGAAGCTGTACTGTACTTTGATAAGTCTCTGGTCAGAAGTCAGAAGTGTAATAGTAAATGCAGCACCAATTTTGAATCCACATTACATCAATTACGCAGTTAGAGAGGATTCAAAATGAATTCTAAGATAATTTATTATAAAAGATTCAATCAGACCTGGGTAATTGATTTTTCTACATTTGAGCTCCGCAATCTCTTCCAAATACCCTCTTCGGAGATCAGACGTGATGTAGCATCCATTCTGATTTTCCATAGCATTCTCAATAATAGAATAGACACACCTTATTTCTAAAGTATTTTTCCCAATTTCAGTTTTAAGGCGAAAGTGCCACCTGCTATTTTTTATCCCCAGGTCTCTAGGATTGCTAACAAATACTTCTCTCCTCTCAATAGAATTCTCAGATTGGTAAATAGCCTTGGCAGTGATATTGATATGTTTGTAGAAAAACGGAACTCTCTCAAAGTGAAAGCATTCAACTTCCTCAGTTCAAAATTATGTGATATTTTCTCTTGTTTATCCTTAGTTTCTCAAGCTACTCTTTTCCTTCCCCTCTCCTTTTTATCCTCCTCAAAACATCTTTTCTTCTCTTTTATTTATCTATTTTTTATATTACTTTTAAGTATATTCTCTTTGCTACCTTAACATTCATTTGTAATTTATACCATAATAAGGTACTTATATCTCATGATAAGTTTTCCTCTCTTTTTATTATTCTACATTCTTTACATGACTTTTACGGTATTTTCCATTTTTTGTCTAAAAAATGTATAAATATATCTTTAAATTTAATAATTATACAGTTAAATAATTTTGTATAAACTGTGTTAAGAAAGCTTTTATGGGCGTAGGTCTGTAAGCTACCATTTATGCTTTCTACTAAATAAATAAATAACGAGGTAACACAATTTTACAAAGTTTTCGGAATCATCGCACCGACCGTTGAATTTTTTTTTCCTGAGATACGTCATCACTGGCCAGTGCAATGATAAACTTTTTAATATTCAAGTATCAAACTCTAGTGAACATGGACTTAATTATTTAGATAAGGGAACTATTCATCACATTTTATTTTGGACCTAACTGATATTTTTGACGTTAATGATTTGTATTGGTTTTGTAGATTCATCTTGTGCAATTTATTTCCAATTTACTGTAATAATTTTTCTGTAATTTTGTGATTTTAGTTATTTTTTTGTTACGTAATAGTTGATAATAAAACCATTCTAAATGAACCTAGATTATATCCAAACGATATGATGTTCAGTGATTTTGAGGTCATTCCAATCAGACAATTGTATGTAGAAAGTGATTAACTATTATATCATCAAATTTAAATAGCATTTTTCTTTTACGCTGAACTCTTTGGTTAATAATTACATTTTAAAAAACACCGCAAATACATACGTCGCTTGTAATACTAATATTAAATTTAATGTATTAAAATATTAATGTTAATATAAGTAATAAAACCACAAATTTAATTTCTTCATACACACTGAAAAACTAAGCGAGAAATAAAAAAACTGGATTTCATAAATTTCTTCTTTGATCTATTTGTGGTCTAGCAGTAGATCCGGGATTTCGTCTCTTGATTGGTGTTTGCCAAAAGCCCTCTTTGTTCTGAAAGTATTGGGTAAACAGTGACTGCTTATTTTTTCTCTATTTTTCTTCTTTTTCCTCTGTTCTCATCTTCAGGGTCTCACCCTCCTTTTATTCTCCTTTCCTGATTTTCTTTCCTTCTCCATTACTTGCCTATTACATGGGAAACCATAATTGGAGATATTCTCCTCCCTTTCATCCCTCCAGCTCACCCCACCACAGAGGCAGTTGTTTACTTTTTGCTTTTCCTTGTTTATGTTATTTAATTGTAAATGATTTTTATTATAATGGATGTATGTTTGAAATAAATAAATTGAATTTACAGACTGTTGAGTATTGGCCGAAGCCTGACTCGACAGTATATTGTATTTTATACTCGACAGTATATTGGTATGCCTCTTTATTTCTTTTAAAATTTTATAATTGCAAGAATAAGCATTTGAAACTTCTTTCCACTAATCTGATTCAGATGGATGATCTCCAGTCTCCAGAAGTCATTCATGAATGAGTCTAAATTTACTAGCAAAATGTTTTGAAAATCTCACACTATTTCAAACCGTTATAATGTATTGTGAAAAAATATATTGAATGTAGTCGTGAAGCGTTATTGTGTAAACATTTACGCCCAGTGACGTTTTTGAACTATAATTACTACGCATCAATCACCACTCTAGGAATTATGCGAGTCACCTAAGTGTTCTCATTCATTAACTTGGAGAGCTTGGTTTAATTTGGGCCTACTGATGGAAGGTGACAGCACAACGTCTGCACCTATTATATTATGAAACGTTATACATGACAGTCCAATGAAAGCGAGGGAATTCACAGGACGAATGTTGGTTGGTTGCGGTGTGCTTCTAGGAACCGAGATGACTGAATCTTACCTTCAAATATTCAGTTTCCCTTCTCTCAACAATCTGTCAACTAAACAGACCATGATCAGAAGATAGTATAAATGAGCATCTTCTACTCTCCGCTTTCAACCCATTATGAACGTGAATGGGGCCGGTTTCGGATGTACCACAATCGTCATCTGAAAGAACCCACAAACGTAGGTGACCTTTCAAACGGCAAACGCGTAATTCCACTACTCTTCATACAGTACGGAGAATTCCGAAACGCGTTTCTCGGTGATTCATTCACCCCTTCTTTTATTTCAGAAGAAACTACCAGGAGCCACTCAATCAATTAATCAAAGTGCATTTAAAAATCGCAATATGGTACAATTCGGTACATTTATGTACCGAACTATACTAACGCAAATAGAACTGGCGGGTGATTGGTAAATTTCAAGCAGTAAAAATGTTTGTTCGAACTATTCTGCTTCTTGTTTTGTTTCCATTTGAAATACCACCATAACTCTGAATATAATATATTACTATATATTATAATATACTACAATATAACTAACTATAAATAAAATATCTATCAAAAATAAGGAATAAAGACGAGTAGCACCAATTTAGCCTTTGCTGAATCCTTGTAATTGGACAAGTAACAAGTATTTGCTTTTTTCTGTGCCTCTGTGGCTGCCAGAAGTTTATGCTTTTCAGCTTTCCCTAGTCTTCTGCAAGGAATTTGAGGACGCATAATCTTCAGTCTTCACAAAAGAGGTCGGACAACCAATGACAGTGACCTTCAGTTTCACCAACAACTCACGTAAAACTCAGATTAATTTATAAATAATGAAAAACAATATGCAAAAACGATCTCTACTATCTCTAGTTTTATGTCACTCTTACTAGTTTAAATTTTCAAATTTATTTTAACCAATTCAATACAACTAACTTGGTTTCATCATGATTCTGACCTGCATTTTAATAACTGCACTTTCGTGTCTTTCTCGGTTGACCTTGACTGCATTTCAGTGAGATTCAATTTTTTTCAATTTAAAAATGATTCAATTCTAGCCCAATTTACTTGTGTATTGTTCTTCTTTGTTACTTTCTAGATGTTCACGGTTATTAGTTCTTTATTTGATTCATATTTTTGCTTGTTGCTTCTCCCACTAGGCGTGACTTGTTATGACCTTCAGCCAATCAGAAACCGTCAATGAAGGCCAGCCTATCACTTAGCCAATAGTATCATTCCGTGTTTAGTATAAATTAAGCTGCTCTGTACTTTAATTTCAGTTTGTTTGAGATTGGTAATGGAGTAACATCCGAAAATAGTATCTCTATATTTTTAATAAATGTGGTTGTGACAACTTTGTCTTATTATTCAGTATCCCTTATAATAATTATGATGACAATCAGTGGAGTTGATTAACGCGGGTTTTCACTGCCCAAGTAAACGCAAATACCACATGCGAATCCACGTTTACACGAGCAACGACAAGATTCAATGTAGGCTACAGCTGATGCCACCTTAGTTGACCGAGAAGCCCTGCCATTATAGACTTGATTCATAATCACGATTACATCCATATTTGAATTAACACACTTGACACAAGATAAGCTAACAGGCCACCTGGAATTCTACTAATAACTTATCGAATGTAAATTCAATGGAATATTAATGAGCGAAATAACAATGTCGGAAAGTGGTTTCGTATTCAATTACATGATAAAATTATCGAACACTATCGATTAATGGAGTCGACCGCACATCAATGTGATGGAACTGGTGGCCTATATGGAATGGAGGCGAGGATCATTCATTAGCATGCCCATCTGGCCATTTCTCGCTTGTCGTTGGTCCAGTAATTACTGTCATTCAATTAGACGAAATTCGTACCGCAGTTAACCAACCTAGACATTAATCCTTGATATCGTACGTAAACTGCGACCAGTATCATAGTAGGTAATACAGTTTCAGTTGTTGCTAATTATTTCCCAGGCATCTCATCTAATTGCAACCTGATACTCGTCACTTTCAAGATTCGGGCAAGTTTCAAATTACATGGAAATTTTTCCGTCAATTAAATCCACTGTTCCACCCAGATGATAGTATTTCACAAAGTGATAACTTTGTCTTCATTAATACTAGATTACCAGAGTGTTATTCTCACTCTGTTGGTATTCTAGGATAGCCTACTATGATACTGGTAGCTCTGTGAACAGTAGATCTTACTCACCCAACTCTGCTCACTCAAAATCGAATGAGTTTCATCAACTTTTATTGCTTAATTATACGTTGAAGATAGAAACTGCAAAAATCAATATTTGAAAAGTCTAAAATTTAGCAGCTCTTTAAATTAACCTGCAACCATAAAAAGGAAAAAATTATCCATTAACCAATTAATTCAACCCCATTATCAAGTGAAATTAAAATTTCCACCCCTAGCTTCAAAGGGTGATATTTTCTACCAATTTTCGAATGGAAGTCTCCAGAGCTTTTATGCTCTACATTTGATGAGAGAAAAAATTCCCGAATTATTTCAATCTTTGAGTTTTTTAATTTTCTTAGAAGTTTAGAATTAGCTCAAAAGTTCAGTATCAACCTTCTTCTTACAGAGTTATCTTCCACTTCCAATCGAAAAAACAACTAGTTGGGTTTATCGAATTTTTGTCACAAACTAAGCCCCCTTTCAAATCGTCTAAATTTTAATTTGAAACCACCCTCACTCAAATCAGACCCTTCCCTTAAAACCGATGGGGGCCATTTCTTGAAAAAACTTTATACATACATTGCTCGGCCTAGGAATATAGGAACAATTATGCAAAATTTCATGACAATCGGTCAGGGCGTTTGGCCTTAATCATGTAACAGACATGCATACAGCCGGACAGACGAAATGCCAAGCGGACAAGTTGGAACTGTGACTCACTACGTCTGGTCAATTATTTATTTATCAGTGACTTATTTTTAAGAAAAAATGTCAGTGTTCAAAATACATTTATGTTCCAATTTCCTACTTCAATTAATTATTTTCGATTTTCAGGTAATAAAACTATCTGTAGGTGGGAAGCTCCAGCATTTATTAATAGACCTCAAGAAAGTATAAATGACCTATAGAAGTAAAAGTATAAATAGACCTATAGAAAGTATAAATGACCACGTGATTATTTTAAAGGGCTAGATGGTTTTCCATTCTCGTTATCCCCCTGAGTTGTGGTAGTCTGCTTATAAAATCTATCTGAGGTATTTTTGCAGTTCATGAAATTTTAAATCATCAGTTTCGAGTGAAATGGGAAAGAATGGAGGATTAAGTGGAAGGGCCGATGTAATTTGATATCAGTTAGAGTTTGAGGGACAGAAGAGGGAGGAGCGTCTAGGGAACTCACCTACACAGCGCTCTCTGGCTCGGCAGTTCAAAATTATATCCTAAATTTTTTAGCAGTCAATCTGAGAGCAGCGTCATATTTTTCTCCCGCATGAGTGCGGTTAATGAAGCATGAGTACGCTTCTGATCTCATATTCAGAACATCATATTGATAGGAAGGTGAAGCACACATGAGGTAACTTATTTAGAACACATGAAAAGAACACAAAAAACTATAATAATGATAATGCAATAGCCTAATGAGT
Source organism: Conomelus anceps (assembly GCA_948455865.1). Lineage (NCBI taxonomy): Eukaryota > Metazoa > Arthropoda > Insecta > Hemiptera > Delphacidae > Conomelus > Conomelus anceps. Next base: position 34,169,146 of record OX418220.1, read on the forward strand.
TACTGAGTAGATAATGTGTGAAGATATTGTGTTGAATATTGGCTATTAATCAATCATACTACTTTTAATGGATACTCCTTCTAACCCAAATTAATCAACAGTTTAATCGAATTAGTTGTAGTCTTCAATACAACGAACTACCGATTCCCAAGGTATAGAGTGTCCTAATGTATTTGACACACTGAGGTATTCATGAAGGAAATATCACATTTTAATACTGAAAAGCTGGATAAAGTTATTTAAAATTAATTTATTTAAAAAATTAAATTTTTTTAGAATTAAAAAAGAATATGTTAAAAATCGGAAAATGATTTACAAACATCATGATTAAAGTCTTTCTAACGAAAAATTATAGAGATTTTCCAAAAAGGCTGGATAGACTGAACGCTTAATTCATCTACCGTGTTTATTACTTCCTCGGATCCACAGAGTAGAAGTATACAAGGTCGTAACCAAAAAATTCGGGGGGGGGGAGTTTAAGAAAGGGGGCGTCCAAAGGATCTCCACAGGGAAAATTTCAAAGTCTGAGTGAAAAATGACGCAGATTTAGGTTATTATAACTCCTAAAACTATGCCAAACAACTATAAATACCAAAAAACTATTAGCTGTGAATAGTTTGCATGATTATAAATAGATAAATATAAATATTAATTCATAATTATAACAATAGCAAAATATGGGTACTCAGCTGAAGAAGGGGTATCAAGGAGACTGGTAGGGGTGGAGAGGGAGTTGATCAACGATAAATATCTCAATAATAGGAAGTAAAGGGGTTCTATATACTGTATTATGTAATATTAAGAGCTACTGACTGAATATTTTGCAACACCTATCTGTGAATTGTGGATTGATATTGAGGTGGTGGTGAGGGATGTAAGAGGGTTATCACCCCTTTTCAAAATGACTCTTAGTAAGATTTCAGTAGCCTTTCTCCAAGAATGATAGCTAAAATCAACGATTTTACCTCGGAACAGTGACCGAATAACGCGGTATCCGGTTGTTTGGGAGTCTGCAGTTTATGACTGAGTGTGACTGATCCTTAATCAAGATGGAAGCTTCCATAGAAATAATAATTATTGCATTACAATAGAAAAATGAATAATACCATACTCTATTCAGAGTATGTTTATATAGCCAATGTTTATATAGATGGGTTACACTACTATATATTATATATTTATTAAAACTATCGCTTTATTTTCAAATTAATTATTGGACTGCTACAAGTTAAAGGTACTGCACCTATCAAGGTATCGAGTAAGAATACTCTGTAGATCTAAACTCCCATAGAAATAATAATTATTGCATTACAATAAAAAAATGAATAATACCATACTGTATTCAGAAGCCCAACGTGGAGGTAGGTACTGAGCTGATTAAAATTTCAAAAGACTCAGACAGGCACAAGTCACCCGAAAAAGACCTTTTAATTCTTGGCTCAGAAAAGAATATCATTTCCTTTTCCCTGATATCTCATTAGCCAGTATAACCCACTTCCTTTCTTTGCAAAGGGCTCATCCCTAGAAAACAATAATGGGAAAAATGAAAGGAAGCAACGAATTTCTCTCGTCGTATTAAAGTTCATTTTTATTATTTACTAGATGTTGAGATGATGGGTGGCCGAGAGGGGAAAGTTCCCTTTGCTTCATTCTTCCCGTGTTTAGAATATGCAAACCTTATTCAAAATAAAACAAAGCTGAAGCAGATACATGAATTATGAATGAACGGGACCTCGGTCTTATACGCCGATTTTTTCCAGCTCCTACCTTACGGACGACCCAAACTCGTTGAAAATTCAAAGAAGGTACTGTAGAAATGAAGCGATACAGCAAAATAAATAAGTTGACGTCCAATCAGGAAAAGGCAAGATGAAAGCATTCCATTGCAACCCGTTTTCTTATAGTTTGATTTGAACTACGTTTCGCCACCGCCAATAATATTCAAGATGAATTTACCGCGGAATTTATTGCTAGCCCATTGAATACTGATAGTCTCTCAGAGAAATTTATTCAATCGATTAAATTTCACACCTTCTTTTATACTCCTAAACGAAGAGGGAAGAGGTCAAGGTGATAAGGTTTGTTTGATGGAAGGGAGAGTAAGGAGGAGAATGAAGTATTAAAATAAAACTGCATTTTGAAGAAGTGCCAGAGATCACTCGTATGAAAATTTCAAATTCAGAGATAAATTTTAAATTCTTCATTTCCTTTCTGCTTGAGAGATTATATCACTTTTAAATTCATTTACACTTAATCCAAAGAAGGGAAGTGATAGCCGTGTATCTGCTCAATCAGATAGATAAGCTGCGTTCTCCTGGGTCCACTTTGTAACTGTGACCGATCAAATTGGTCAGCAAAATATACACTTTACACTTTTCTCTGCTGTAGAATCACTTCCCGGTGGTTCGGAACCCACTTGAAACTGTAGGTCCAACTCATCAATCACCATCATCCAACACATTACCTACGCACAGATCTCAGACCTATGTGGGCTTCATCCTCAAAAAAAAAAAAAAAAATGAAATAAGCATCATGCGTATTTAATTTTGTTCAATGTAATGAACTACCCACTTTTCGTTTTAATTTCGTCCATTGTTTGTTGCAAGTGGCCAGTCACTTTGTTCGACAGCTGACCAACAATATCTCATTGACTCCCAGCCAATCATTCCATTACATTTTTCATTGAGTATGATGAAGCTGCTAGATAAGTTTTGTTATCGATTATTTCAATCAAGATCAAAACTAAGGATATAGTTTTAATATTAAAGTTTGTAATCCACACACAATTTTTCTCGTATTAATTGTAGTATAATTTCAAGACCGTACCGAGGAGGATCGGTCAGGGGGTTCAATACCCCCCCCCCTGGAACTTTATTCCTTGAATTTTAAAGTTTCCTGAATCAAAGAGAATGAAATTTACCAGATATTCTGGTGTCGGTAAGTTGAGCATTGCATGATATAATAAATAAAGTTAGCTGGCCTTTGCTGGCCAGTTCAGGTGGCATGATGTCCATAAATAAGTTTTTCTCAATGGCTGTATGTGCATTGTGGTGTGCTGAATATGAATTTCATGTACCTCAGCTTGTGAGGGCGCGGCTTCACCACCAAAAATCCCACAAAAACTCTTAACTTTTTAGTTTTATTACTATTACCTTATAAGATAACTCTAATCTACCCTGAAGCCAAATTCCACTCACTGACTCACTCATTCACATCGTTTCTCAAAGACCACTTGACCAAAAAAGTTGACATTTATTATATGTTACATGTTCAGAATCCAATTGAAATCATCCAATCATCATTGTATCATGTATCATCCAATTGAAATGAGTTCCAAAAAGAGAAAGTTTTTTCAATTGGAATGCTTCAAAAAGAATACGAAGTTCAATTTATTAGCGATTGTAGTAATGACTCAATCTTCCAACGGTTTCTATCTAAGAACGTATTATATTCTGAAAACAAGTTATTCTGTAACATCTATCAACATGCTTAGCATGTAAATGAATTTGTGTTCTAGAATGTTTCAAACAATATCATAAGTTGAAATAATAATCAGGCCTCTGCCCTGGAGGTGGATAGTGTAGAGGGGTCCCCATTCTAGACCCTGCACCCTGAGACCCCTATCTGATGTAATACAATAGACGAGTAGGATTAGTGATGCCTTCACTGCAAAAATAGTGAAGTAGTTTACTAGGACGCTGTGAGCATAGTTGAAGCAATGATTTTTGTGATACGGGAAGCCCAGAATCTTAGCACAACACTATAATGCAAAATAATGTATAGATGATTTTCTGTAGCCTAGAGGATCGTGGCTGAAAGGCCGTTGAAATACAAAGCACATTGAAACAAAAAATCAATTGAAGGTGAATTGAATTTTCAGACTTTATAAATAATTATTAAGAAACGTTACTGAAAGGCATCTACAAAGATCAATTATTATAAATATCATAAATTATAAAAATACTCTAGATTTTTAACTGTATAGTGTAGTAGCTTAGAAGTTTTCATTTTCCATACATTATATCGATCGAAACAGATATTTCGAATTTGCTAATAATTTATTTTGTATCTTCAATTATTAAAAAGCTGAGAAAGGAAACAACCCCAACTATAATGAATGTAAAAAGTAATGAGAAGGCCTTTTGAGTCAAAAATTAGTTTGATTAGGAGAGCGAAGTAGATCAGCAAAGTAACTTTCTTGATCCTTTCTATAAATTTTTAAAAAATTCAATGCACTTTGTAATTGTAGAAAAAGTACAAGCTATGACTTCAGCTATGACTAGTCAAAGGCAATACAAACAATAATAAATTACATGATTTATTATGAGTTATTTCATGATTTATTTCATGAGTTACATGATTTCTTAAAAGGATTATTATTCACTTCTGCTATTTTTGTTTGTAATCATATACCCTCTCTATATACCTAATATTATTAGCAGATTCAACATGAAATATTTATTCATTTCAATGGCAAATTTGTGTGGATTGATCAATAGAGAGAATTGGGAAGCTTGAATGAGCATCCCGAACCAGCTTCATCTCTATGGAACTCCAGGGAGATACCGAGGAATATTACCGATACTGTTGGGTAAATCTAGTTAAAGACAAAGTAGTAAAGAGTGGAGCGAGAGAAGGAAATGGGGAGACAAAGAGGAATAGAAGGAAATAATAATATCAAAGGTCTTGGTCTTGTTGTCTTGGTGTTCATCTATCTCAGAGCGGTTCTAGTCTTGGCGAGTTCTGTTGTTAACAAATCTACGGTAGTGAAGGTTCTGGCTAAGACAGACAGGCAGGCCCTCTACTGCGAGAGAGAATTATAATCCTGAGGGACTAGCCACGACTAAACGTTAGAAATTAGCTGTCCCATTTCCTCCAGATTCTGCTCTCTCATCACCATGGCAACAATACCAGAAGCTTGATATGTGCGACATCGTTTCAAAGATCACTACAGCCGTGTTTGAAGTTCAAGCTAGTTATTTAGAGATCAATGAGCACAGAGAACATCAATGAATCTTTTTACCCTGCAAAAATGAATAAATTTAGTAGGGAACTTCAAACAGGACAATTATTATGTCTGGCTTGTCATAACAAATAGCAAATTATAAAGTGCAGTTGTTTCAAAATAACTTTTCACATGTTCAGTTCATACTTATTTATTTGGTTCGTTACATTCGTATATAATTGGTTCGCAGGGTTAATTTATTTTATATAGACAGTTCATCTATCGACAGATGAACGTAGAGCAAGGTCTCCACCTACAGTTCATTGGGTGAACGGAATTAGATAACTGCAAATTCTTTAGGAATTGCTGAACTTATTTCTGAAACCCTAGATGGTCTATATAATCTCTTCCCTCTCATTTACAGTAAAAAAGAGTGGTCACAGCTGGAAAGTTTGGGGTACAAATTGGGATTTCGCTGACCGTTTTTGCGATATTGCCCTATTTCCTACACGTTCACCAGTGAAGTTCTGAATTGGCAGGGTCGCAACCCTTATGACCATGACCCCGTGGACCACTATTGACTTTTAATTGTAATTTTATGACAAAGATGAGCGATCTACACTTTCAAGATGGCGAAAAAAAAGCTACGACGAGAAGAATAATGAATTATTGAATGACTCCTTGTCTCATTGATAGGCTACGTATTAGTAGGCCTATCTCATTCTATTAATATAATTCAATAATATTATACTTATAAAATATTGTATAATTTCTAAATTTATACGCCTCAACAATACTTCTCGTCGCGCTAATAAATTGAACTTCGTTCTCTTTTTGAAGCATTCCAATTAAGAAAACTTTCTCTTTTTGGAACTTATTTCAATTGGATAATTATTGCTCGAAGATTTGTATTGTATATCTTTTCAATATTCTCTCTTCATCTCATAAATTATTGCTCTTGTTATTCCACTAATTCAATTGAACTAATTTAAGCCGTTTATTAGTGTTCATTACTATTAAATTCGTAATTAAAAAATAAATATTGTACTGGAAAATTTCCACTGACTGAAATGTTTGCATGTTCTCTTTTCATTTGAGACCCAATAATAAATAAGAAGTATTTCCTCCCAGTTTACCGTGTATTGGAATCTCCCGGTCTTTCAAAACTAACGACTGTTAAAAGAGCATCACTAAATAAATTATCTTATCTAAATCAATGTAATCGACCGAACGTAGTGTGGTCTCGACCGTTCGGCATTTCGTCAGTCCGTCTATACGTCTGTCTGTATGTACGTTACGCGATTACGGCCAAACGCCTTGACCGATTATCATGAAATATTGCATGAATGTTCCTTATTCCTAGGCCGAGCAATGTTCGATGTATGTTAAACTTCTTTTTTTTAAATGACCCTCCGCCATTGTTTTTAAGGGGCCCAATTTACCCCCGATTATTGGAGTATCAGATTTGGGTATGGGTAACTTTAAATTTAATGTTTAAGAGAGGGTTTATCCGTGAAAAAAATGGAAAAGCCAATGGGGGGGCGTTGGAGAGGGGGATTAAAAATCTTCAATATTGAAAATGTTCAATTTTTTATTTTGTTTTGGTAGGGCTTTTTGAGCTGAACGGAATGATAAATACTAAAGATTTGGAAAAATTTATTAAAAAAAACAAAGTTTATGGATAATTTCTGATATTATTTGTTTAGAAGTGGAAGAAGGTTGACTACTCTAACTACTCTTTGTAGAGGGAAAATTCAAAAAACCAAAATATTGAGAAAATTGGAATATACTTCTTCTCATTAGGTAGAGCTTAAAATGTCAGGAGCCTTCCATTCGGAAATTAGTAATATCAAAATTTGAAGCAAGGAGCAGAAATCTAAATTTCACTGGAAAAGGAGGGTGGGATGGAAAAATGTTGAACTTTTTTGTTATTGAATAATTTTTGCTTTTCATGATTGGAGATGTTAATATTAATCTCCAATCATAAAACGCAAAAATTATCCAATAACAAAAAGTTCAAAATTTTTCCAGCTGCTAAAAATGTATAGTAACCCTTTTTTCAAGTATAAGGGGTAATTTGATATATGTGTGATTGTTAGCTTGTAGTATGTAATATTAAGTTCTCATTTTTGTTATTGGCTTGAACCCAAAATTGACTATGCTTTGAAAGATTTATTAGGCTTCTATATACTGTATATGTTTTTTAAACAGTGATTCTTTAACGTGAACATTCATATTCAATGGTCTACTCATAACTCAAATTTTATGTGGGCATCATCAGCAATAAACAAATTTTTTCTACTGTCTGCAGATCTACTAGTCGATTTAGGCTATGAACATTATTCTATTTTGAAATATCACATTCTCATTAATCATTAGAAAAATCAAACTATCTTCGTACGAGACATCTCCTACATCTTATAATCCTTTATAAAAGAATAAAAAATACCCACCTATCCATCACTTGTTGCCACAAAAATCTTGTTCCTCCAAAATGCCAACTAGTTTTTCAAAAGACTTTCTGATAGCATGAACTTTTTGAATCGTAAGGAAAAGATTTCCTTGTTATAAAAATGAAAATCATAGGTCCATTTGCTTAATGTGTCACGCAAACAATGCATTAGCTGTTGATATAGCTTTTTCAATAATGGTAAGGGCTATCAATATTTCATAAGCATCTCATTATAGTAGATAGTCGGCTATTAGCTAGATTTCTCCAAGTGACAACGGAAAAGATTTTGTCTAATCTAATTATTTGCTTAGTTTGTTCATGTTATGTTCTAATAATATACTTCTTGATCCCCACTATGCACATAAACCTAATTGAATGAGATTTTACACCTTAATATAACGAATAGTGTGCGATGCTTTAAATAATTATGTATTGGGTTCGTTACAAAACGTTTGTACAATAATTTCGTCAGCATGGAACTATCAACATAAATGTAGCAGAAAAAACAATTATGGCTTCCAATAAAGAAATTTGAAGAAGAAATCTCAACTTTGAACAGAACTATTTCAATTCGAAGCGAGTAGAATGTTCTCAACGCCTTGTTTCAAGATAAATTTAATTAGTGATCAACTTACAGGGTCGATGCCTCTTTTCAAGCAAGGAATAAAAATATGCAATGAGATAGGCTTGAGTAGAGGCACAGCAACAGTTTCTTACTTGAAAAGTTCTGGAAATAAGAAATTATTTAAAGCTCAGCATGGATTTTGAAATATGAGTTAATAGCCATCAATTGGATTTAAAATTTCTTTAAAATTCCTTTTTTTCAATTGGAGAATTCACAATTAATTCAATTTAAAGAAAACCAAACATTTTTAAAGCACTTTAAAAGCAGTTGAATCTGTAAGGTTGGGATTCTTGAAAACTATTGGTGGAAGGCAGTGGCGGTCCCAGGATTTCATTTCGGGGGATGACCTGGTTTGGGTCCCCCCCCCCCCCCCCGGAAAAAAATGTGGAATTTAAAGCCTAAAAACGTATTTTTATATGGTACGTATTTGAGCTCTAAAATATACTCTAGCTAATAGTATTTATGTTAGCTAATAAAATAGTTTTTCATTTAAAGTTTATTGTACCTGGGTGAAATAGGACCCAACCATAGTATGTGTTTTTCCTTTGATTTCCTTTAGCTACACAAAGAAAATTGATTTAAAGTCAATGTGATTATTTAATGAGCTAATGAGCATGATGACAAATTTCAGTTAAATAAACGTATAATGAAATCAAAAATAAATCAAGTGTTCACTGCGATTTTTTGCTTTATGGTTAGGCCCTATTTTTAACATGTAAGTTACGAAGGAATAGCCAAAAAATACTCAGATTGTTACACAACAATGAAATGGATGTAAGGATGTACACATCCTTCTTGTTTATTCTTCTAGCTAACAAGTAACAATGACACAGATTAAATTTATTTCTCGCAAAAAGTATACATACATAATTATGAATAAATTATTTTTTAGGGGGGGGGGGGTGGATTCATCTTGATATTTCGGGGGGGGGGATATATCCCTCCCATCCCCCCCCTCTGGGACCGCCACTGGTGGAAGGAAATGGTAAAGATTTTGCCCGAGAGAAGTTGAAAAAACATACTGTTTGAATTCAAACCCATTATTATATTATTATTATAATTATATTAAATTTTAAAATCAATTTTGCAATGGACTTTGAGAATGAAATAACTTTGCCAATTGGAAATCAAAGGGTCGTTACCTCTTACACTGATATTACCGTACTTTGCTCTAATGTGTTGTTACAATAGTTATTCTAAATATTCATTTGATATATTTTTGTAATAATACTGCATTAACGATACGTGGATACAGTTATTTGCAGATTCCATTTTGAAAACGTAGTCATTTTAAAATAAATATTCTAATAATTAGCTCGATTCTTAAACTTGGAAAAATATTAATTTCAATATTCCAGATGAAATAAGCATGCATGCACTGATAGATTTCGATACCAACAATAATTCTTTTCAAGAGTACAAAGGTGGAATTTGAGTTATGACTGACTGTTATATTAGTCTTAGTCTATTTAATTGTCAAAGTAAATTATTGCCTTGCAAACAAAGGTGAAATCTTCTATTGTGAAAGTGGAGTCGTTTGGCTTTTCTTTTCTAAGGCCGGCATTGTAGGCGGCAATTTGTGCTTTTCCAATGCTCCTCGTAACTTTCGTCCTCGCACTCTCTCTCTCTCTCTTTCTCTACATCTCTCTTTTTCTCTACATCTCTCTTTCTCTTCATCGCACTCTCCTTTATCCCCTTTTCACGTGCGGAAAACTACCGCAGTCCTGGATTCTACTCGTCTACACGCTTTTCATTTACAGCACCGCCCATTGTCAGCTGATTTAATAAGCCTTTTCTCTTGTGGAAACACAACAGGAAAGTCGGTTCCAATGAAAATTCGATTGATGGATTAAAAACAATTTATGAAAGTGGATGTTTCGCTGAACTCTTAAAAATATCACTGGTTTCAAAATCGGAAAAAGCCTTAGATTTGATTCAACTTGCATTGTAATTCCTATATTAGAATCTCCTGTTTTCCTTCTCTGATAAAAAAACTGAATCCTTATATTTGAAATCACCTGAAAATTGTATTTATTGCTCTTAAAAGAAATACAAAGGAATATATGAAGAATGTGGCCACGTCCAATAATTGTTAGGGGAGAAATTTTCAAAAATATTTGTTCTTTTTTCACTCTATGTGTTTAATGTCATCTGAATTATTCCAAATTCATGAATTTTGTCATTTCTAAATTCATAATTTTTCATCTTTGAATAAATTTATTTTGTAATTTGCAAATTGCCAAGTACAGATTACCGGTATGTACTGAGGTGGCTTCTCCCCTTTAACTCTCTATTCACCTGTAAATCTCGCAAATAAAAACACCAAACTTCATTTTTCAAAAAAGTTTAAAAATGGGAAAACCTGCTAACAGTTCAAAGGATTTCAAAAAATATTTTTATAACATTTAGATTGTATGATTTTTTTATTATATAGGCTTTTGGAGCTCAATATAAATTAAGAAATGAGATTAAATAGTTTAAAGCTACAGTCTATTGGAAGCCTCGATAAACAGAAAATGAATTAAATAATTAATTACCTACAAGTCCTTGCTCTCAACCAAATTTTTCAGGCTCTCACCTGAATAGCGAGTGTAGGGTCCAGCTGCTCCAGGTCGATCTTGCTGGCGAGCACTGCTGGCTTTGAATTGCTAGTTTGCTAGGCTGGACAAGTGGGCGTGATCAGAGTACAGCCCTTCACTTCAAAGTTGTTCAATAATCCTACTATTATTTTTCAACTCTTCAAAGAATGCGTTTGAATAACTGAAGTTCGGTGAATATTGACCTCTAAAATGAGCTCAAGTTGAACAATAAAAATTGAGCTCTGTCAGTCTGCTGTGTTTGTTGTCTGCCAATCAGAAATTAGAATCTTAAAAATTGATGATAAGTTTCGTGAAGATATCTCTGGTATAATTTAGTTATTATTAAATTTTAAGTTGTTCCTTCTGCTCTAATCGCAAGATTTTTCTTCTACAATGGTCAAAGTACTTGATGTCCCCTCGCTGCAATACGAGTAGCAAATTTTGATCATTTCCAGACAAAGAACAAAGTAAAGCTTTCTATTTTGCTAGCAATTCCACCCTTTTCAATCATCCTTTGATAGTACAATCCATTCCTTTCTAGTAGTTTTAGAATTTTACGTTTTTATTGGCAGTTTTTGTCATAATTTTCATTAAATAAAGCAGACGAATTTGCAAAATTAAGATGTATAAATTTCCATTCGGAGACGTTCAAATAAGAAGTGATTGTGTTCAAAATGTGTTCAGATGAGATGATAGTCAGATGAGCTTGGTCAAGTCCAATCATATTATTTGGGTGCAGCATTAGCAAATCCAACTTCAAAACTCTCCGATAGACATGATCAAGCAGTTATCCTCTACTCACCCGTGAACAATTCAATTTCAACGAAGCCTCAAGCCATATAGAGAGCTGTTGTAGGTCTGAAAAGTTTCAGGATCACATATATTTCACTTGAAAACTTTATCGTATTATCCCCTAAATTTTGACTTTGCATCACTGTTAGCTGCTACTAAAGTTTGTTGTGTCACTACTTGAGCACTGCCGGCACACTTCGCTTGTGAGACAGGAGTTATCGTGTAGGATATGCAGATTCAGGCCAATATGCCAAACTGCTTGAGTTGAGATGCTCAACATAGGTGCAAGGCTTATTGTTTCATATCCAGCAACGTCTATATTGAATTAAAATTATTTATATATAAAATTATTGACAAACGCTTTGCAAACCACACTGGATTCTTCTTCTTATTATTATTTCTTACTTTTACACTAAGAGCTTGGCATATTATTGGTGTTATAAGCATTATCATCACTTACTTGGTGGTTCGGAACCCACCTAAAATCCACCGTGTTTTCCGTGACATGGCTCAAACGGCGATTAAAAATCTATTTGAATTCCTTGAATTTTGGCTGAATTATGTTCTTTATTCCTACATTATTTAGTTAACATGATAAATCCCAACGAAGAAATTTTATTCAATATATTAATATCAATATAGACATTTTTGTCATTTCAGGGAAATCCTGGGGGCCATGGCCTCCCTTAATAGCGCCCCTGGAATCGGCATTTCCTTCTCATTCCTCCTATATTAATCCTAACTAGGGTACAACTGGTATTTGAATCTTAAAATGATAATTCCCCCATTCCATCCGTATCTACTTCTTCCCAACATTTCCTTTACCCTCACCATCACCTATACTCTATTCACGGAAAGGAGAGACAAAGCAAAACAAATGGTTGCGTTTGTGTGAGTGAATTTCTTGTGAAAAGATGATGACTCATATCCGGAGTAGGTGACTCGATTGGCTGCTACCAGTTCACAGTGGGTTCAGTGTGACACTGAACGCTCACAGTGCAAAGTTCAATACCGGTTCACTTATGCTGTTTGTTAATTGATCGTTGACTGTTCGTTGTATACGTTGTATTGTGCTTTTGAACATTTTTAGTTTGCAAACATATTTATAGTACTGTAATATACCTTCATCACATAACAATCAATTCATCATACATCAATTGACAATGTCTTCAACTGAAAGTGCAGATGAAGACACGGCAGTTACATATTCTAATGATTTTGGCTTTAGCCTACTGACCCCTGAAAGATAGAAATAGTTGAGAGTTGATTATAATTATTATAAATAATTAATCTTGAAACCTAGAAACCTTGAAATTGATGTCTTCCATAGGATCCACATTCTCCTTGTTAGCACCTTCGCTCCTTTTCCCAGAAAATGTGTTCTCTCAGAATTTGCCTCGTTTGCAGACACGGACACAGGTTCAATTTTTAATAAAAAGGCATTTTATCTAAATTACCGCGAAATTACTAAGTCAGGAAAAGAGAAAAAAATTCAGAAATTTATTCTTTTTAGGCAGATGAGAGAAAACGTAAACTACTTATACAGTACTTGTTCCTATCATTAAAAAAAATTCAACTGCTTTGGGAGAACTGACAGAATTAAACAAAACTATTATTTATATAGTTATACAATAATCACGTAATTTATCCCATATATCAAGGGTATAAATACTCCTTCTGAACATTTTTAAAAAATGTACTAGTCGATAAGAAATAGAAATCACTAAAACATGACCGTACAACATCACAATACCATAAACGCAGCATGTTGAAAAATAGAATAGATATGAAAAAAAATGGCACTCCAAATAATAAAACTCACGATCACGAACTCAATTAATATAAATACGGTTTACTCTAGGCCAATTTACCGGTCACGTGTAGGCCTACATGCATCTAACTGGACGATTCAAAAGAGACTGAATTCAAAATACTGTATGAAGAAAAATATTGACTTTGTTTTCTACACAACTCCCCACTTTCCATTACATCGTATACCGGTATGCTAATATACATTGAGGAATTCGATGGGAAAATAATATTAATTTTCTCTAATATTTGCACTGTGGAGACATAGCTGTCATGATTTATAACAGTCTAGATAATTTTGAAGAGTGTTTTGTCCTCAGTATGTGACTGGCGATATTCCTGAAGTCACAACATCCTGCTTCTGAATTTCTTCACTAAAGCTATCTGCGAATTGATAAAGTAAACAATAAACATTGACCCGACAATATTCAGCTTAGGCCTATTCATTCTTCCTTTTTTCCTTCAGTGTTTCAGTTTTATTTCTTTATAAAAATATATATATTTCAGTCTGGGCATGGGCCATTTCTTGAAAAAATATATTTTTATTCCGCCCCCCCCCCCCCGCGCCACGGGGTCTGCGGGGGTGTACGTTACGCCACTGTGTTTAGTACAGTACTATAGTAATTTGTATAGGTTTCATGCAATATCGCCGTTCAATCGAATTTTGAAAATTTTCATTTTTTAATAATTGATGGATCATCATCATTTTTTGAAGGATTATGTAAAATTTTGCGCTGATTCCGAATATGCAATCAGATTTTTGATATCTTATTCCAATCATTGAGAAAGGAACTTGCAAGAATGTAGCAACTATTAACAAAAGACGTCCGCAGCTACTGTGAATCGGTCTCGTTGCTCGAAGGTACACTCTCGCACGCGCATCGTTGTTTACATCTGTCTCTCCTTTCGCTGAATGGAGTATAGGCTTAAATGATCAAAGTTGCCTTTGTAAATAAATAAATAAATTATTGGTCTGTTGTTAGATTATAGTCTATAAAAACAATAAAAAGGTGAAGCTAAACAGAAAGCACGCTTGACTTGATGGATATTACCTGTCTGGAATCCAACAGTGAAAACATAAAACAATAAAAAAAATAACGGTTCTTCAAAACTAAACAATGTCCATTCAACTTTTGACCATCAGAGGTCATTTAATTGGATTTTACTTAAAAGCATGTAAACTTCAAATTAGTTGTTGATTTTTATAGTTTAAGAAGTAGTGATAAATTATGATTCCTAAGCATTTCGTTATTTGAATTTGTAAGCTCGTACCAACTACTTATTTGTTAGTTATTTGGAATAAATTTGAAAGTTTTGCAATGCAACAGAGTGGAAAGTAACTTTGCAATGCAAAGGAATGATTAAAACAGACAATAGATAGGAAATTTTGTTGGAAGAGTCAAATGATTTTTTTTTAAATTCACTAAAAAGCATGTTCACTCCATAGCTTAGTGCAAAGCACAGAATGTGTTTTATTCGAAGAAATGAGAACTCCTATTTTTAGTGGGAGAATGAAAGTGCTGTTGACACAGGGGATTTTAAGTATATGTAAAATGCGTAAAAGTATAAAAATTATTATGACTTTGAATAGAACTTGAATCAAATTGCAACTAGAGAATGTGCAAAAAACAATCAAAATTTTTAATTTAGAATTAACAACACATCCAATTCCAAAATCTATCTTTTAGTAATTTTGTAATTACATATAAATGGTGACGGAACCCTACAAAATTCTGAAGGTTCTCCCCTACAGGAAAAATTATTTTCCAGGTCTTGAAAGTGCAACTCTAAGGTTTTTTGTGGTAATCAACCTCTTCCTTCACATTATTTGTTAATTTATTTTTAGCGTGACAAATTTTACGATCACAATAAATTCTATGGGGTGTATCAATTCTATGGTGCGACTTGATAATCAATAAAATAAGATCAAATCTGAATAGTGACAGATATGAGCATTTGAATCCCGTCCGCAAAAATATTAAGAGCCCTTCAAACTCATGTTTGGGTGCACCGAAAATACTAGGACCCGACAGCATGGTGGGCCCCTAGTGGCCTCAAAGTAGAAAAATAAGGAGCTATTGAAGGCCCAAATAAATCAGGGGACCCTGGTGTATAAACGATTAAATTTGAAATATTCGAGATGCAGTCTATTTAAATCTGTACTACACATGACTGCAGTGGCAATAAAAAGGGGCTCGCGGCGCCAAAGGGCCTCTGGGGTCTGTTAGGGGCATCTAGAGGTTTAAACTGGATTAATTAGGGGCCCGAAGGGCCCCCAGCAGGGGAAATTTGGGGCCCCTTATTTTATTTTCGTATTGCCACTTGCTTACATCTGCCAAATGATGTGGTCCCCCTGACGTTGAAGCCCGAGGAAACTTGTCCTGTTTGCCCCATCATCTCTGTAACTTAAACATCAGTACAGTATATTCTTTTTACCAGCTGTAACATTATTCACCCTTTACGTATGGAAACATTTTCTAACCTCCAGTAACCGAAATGATCTTTTTTTACTGTAATTATTTTTGTTTTCAGAAGTATGTAAGGTCATATTTTCATTACTTGGTATCGTTTTCATTAGTAGCATGTCTCCTTGACTGCAAAAGTTCAATCAGAGGCCTTACTCAGCCATATTCAACCAGTTTATCGTATTTAATATTCTATCACTGACATGAGAGTTGAGTCCAGTGACTATGGTATGTAATCAAATGAAATGTGATAAGATCCAATCTATAATAAGTATGTAGTGGTTTAAAGCCTACAATTAAAGCGAGTAAACGCCCTTTTCGTGAAATCATTATCTCTGCGGCACTGTTGTTTTTGTGAACATCAAACCGGTAATTATTAGAGTTTTCATTGCACGTTTCCTCAATTTGGAAGATAGCAACAGATCTAATAGCAGGAAATAGATAAATAATCATTCACAGTCCAAAGATTTCATGGTGAATTCGCATCAAGCTGTATAGTAAAATGAAGAAAATTCGATCTCAGTTTGATTTTTTCCTTTCTTTTTTATACAAGTTATCGTTAGAGATGGAAAACCCTCAATATCAATCGGAAACAATAGAAATCCCCATCAGAAACTAATAGATACAATTTTGTAGTATAACTTCCACAATTAGTTATTGGTCAACTAATATATCGTTTCATGAAGAAACGAATTTAACACTTCAGGGAATGGCTTCCTGAAAGGGACGATAGGTTAAATTCAGTTTTTTCAATCACAACAAACTTTAATTCTGGTGATATAGTCCAGGTGCTAGATGGTTTGAGTATGCACTGAAAGTCTAACGCAGTTTGACTTTTTAATATTGTTGGGGGCATCGAGAAAATGAAAAAAAATATATGTCGTCGTATTTTCCGCATGAACAATACAATGGTGGGAGGGGTATAAGGTACATTTTTTGGGTTTTCGATTATATCTCGAAAATATTGGAGTCTAGGAATAAATAAAAATTAAAGCTTAATAAATTAACTATAAGTTTGTCCTTCACATATTTGTCAAAAGTACAGCAGTTTAAACTTTATCCTCTTAACCATACTAATTTTTGTTATTTGCTTCTAGTGTCACTCATTAAAGAGTATTAATTTCCTTCAATTTTATAAAAATGTACTCAAGCTAACGCAGTTAAAAAAATTAACAATAGAAACAATAGAAATCCCCATCAGAAACTAATAGATACAATTTTTTGTAGCATAACTTCTTCAATTAGTTATTGGTCAACAAATATTTCGTTAGTGCATATTTATCTCCGACCAATTAGAAAAAAAGTTTTAAGTATTGATTAAATTCGAACTAAATTTTTCTCTAATTCGAATTTTCCGTGATAGTGATGAGGATTAATAATATTTTTCATATAATGACTTTCTAACAATCGTTGCAATTGAAGTAAAAGTTAGGTTAGGTTAGGTTAGATTAAGTGCATTCTTGCTTTTCAATAAATTATGTATGGTGATAATAATGTATTGGAAATTTATTATATTAAAACATTTTTTCAAATTGATTTCTTAGTAAACCTTTAAACCTCTTAAAAAGGTCTGGGTCCTCGCGTTTTGCAAGTGTATGTGTTTCCTAGATTAAGCCCTGGATTTGTATTCTCCCATAATCCCTTCAATTGATGAAAGTTCTACATTAAGCCTTGTAGACTATATAATATAGGGATCAATGACTATAATGATTAATTTGATTTTCGGTAACGATATTTATGTACACCTATTAGTGAATTTCTAGAAAATGTTGACTATATCATAGAGATGTAATGAAGCCCGTATCTGATCCACTAGCTATTAGACACTAGGATTTTTCCAATGTCTCGACTAAACAGAAGCATGAAACTAGAGATGGCCGTTATAATAAGTTATTACAGGCCTACGCTTCTAATTGATTGGTCTCAACTCATAGGCGCCGACTTGTCAAAATTATTGGGGGGGCTCTAACCGGGGGGTCCGGAGGTCCTCCCCCAGAAAAATTTTGTATTTATAAGACCTAGAAATGCTTTATTTAACTACGCAGTACATAGAACATAGGCACACAAAAAAATCACATTTTACTCTTTTAGACACTATATTAAACTAAAAATGTACAAAACTAAAAATAACATAAAGCGTAGTCTTTATAAACATAAGCGTAACATAAGCGTAGTCTAAAGCGTAGTGTACGGTGTAAAATATTATTATTATTCAAAAAGTCAAATTTTTGGAAGAAAAAAGCCTACGTCTATTTATTAAAAATACAGAGAGTATGAAGAATAAATTACTGTATTTAACCCAATATATATATATACATATTGATTGGTTGGCCAATGTCCCTAAATCATAGACAAATTTTGAATTTATAAGACCTAAAAACGCTGTATTTAACTACACAGTATAAAGAATATAGGCACAAACAAATCACATTTTACTCTTTTACACACTAAAATAAACTAAAAATGAACAAAATTAATGAACTAAAAATAGCATAAAGAATAGAAATAAATTAATAATTTTTGGAAATTAAAGAATATCTAATATTACTCAAAAAGCCAAATTTTTAGAAGATAAAAAGCCTACGTCTACTTACTTAAAATACAGAGAGTATGAAGAATAAATTACTGTATTTAATTCAGTATACATACATATTCATTGATTGACCAATTCCTTCTCCTTAAACCATTGAAAAAGTATACCTTCTGACTTCATTGCTGCTTATAAATTCGTTTATCACCGTACGCAAGTCAACTTCGTCCAGGACATCACGGTGGGCGTGAAGGACTGCTAAATTGTTTAGCCGTTTCTGTCCCATTGTTGACCTCAGATACGTCTTCAGTCGACGGAGTACACTAAAAGAGCGTTCTGCCATTGCCGATGAAATTGGCACTACTTGAAGAAGCTTGATCACTTTAACCACTTCTGACAGCATTTCTTTAATGGCTGGCTCTTGTGAAAGATATTTCCTTACATCACACATTGATTTCAGTTTTGAATTATTTTGCCTATTAATATTGGCTAACATGTTTAGATGTAGTTGCAACCTTTCAACATCCAGGTCATTTTTAAAAAACTCTTTTGACTGTTCGAAACTTGAACCTTCTTTGTTCGCCACTAACACACTCAAACACTCTTTTTCGACCGCAATGAGCCGCGACAAGCCTGTGGACTCAAAGCGTTCTTTGATGCAAGATCGCACCGTTTCACACACACCTCGATGTAGAGAGCTTTGAAGTAGTTCTTCGGGGTGCTGAAGTTATGTGGTGAGCTGGCTTCGTCGTTTTCATATCTTTTTGGAACGCGCCGTTTCCTTGGAATCGCAGGCTCTTCTACTTGTGAAAATTTGTTTTTTAAGCACGACTTCCAAAATTCCTCAAAGCCATCTCGCTTTTCATCTAAAATGCTAATCAATCCTTTAAACATGCCTTCCACTTCAGTTACACTTAGATGAGGGCTCTGAATGTTTCCGTTAACTTCTTCTACTACGTTCATTACATGGCAATATAAATTCAAAAATAAATAAGTCTTGAACAGTATCATAGATTCAAGAAAACCCGCACATTTATAACCTGCTTCAGTTTTGTCTGTTGAGGAAAATGTCTCAAAAAACTGTAGGAGATCTTCATAGTTTTTCAAAATCCTCTGTATACTTGAAGCTCGCATTGTCCATCGGGCAAAGTGGTCAAAGATTGGCTTGATCATTTCCACTTTCGAGGCGTATGTTTCTAAATAAATTAATTCTTTTGTTAGATTCCTTAACTGTATTTATTAGATCTTTGGCTAAGGCCATAACATCCCTCATGCATGAGAGGCAAGAAAGGCTGTCCTGCACTGCTAAGTTCAAACTATGGGCTGTACAGTGCACGTAGTGTGCCTGGGGCTGAATATCCAAAAGTAACTTTTGCAGGCCTTTAAATTTTCCTCTCATGTTTGCCGCTCTGTCATAGCACTGTCCTCTCAATTTTTCAATTGGTAAATTAAGCCGCGCAAAAATGTCCTTAACAATTTTGAAAAGAGTTTGTGCCTCGGTATTAGGAGTCTCATATAAGCCAATAAAGTCTTCATGATTATTAAATCGTCACTTACAGTTCGAACACAAAATGACACTTGCTCATGAATCAATATATAACTTGTTTCGTCCACAATAATTGAAAAGTGTTCACTGCTCTTGATTTTAGCTAGCACTGAGCACACAACAGATTTGCCCAATATATCGATTATCTCATTTTGAACGTCATGTGAGATCCATTTATACCCGGAACGCCCCAACCAGTCTTTTAACTCAGGAACGTCTTTTTTCCTAAGTTCTAGCAATTGCAAAAAATTTGAGTTGACATCTTCATGTCCTCTAATGGCCAAACCTTGCCGGCAAAGGTACTTAACTGTTGTAAAAATAATCTCAAGAGCCAAACGGGCTTTCTTCATGTCACTGTTCAATTGATCATTTAATTGAGCGGCTACGCTTGGTTTTGCTAAAGATGAAAGTTTAAAAACTCCTTCCTTATGCACAGACGTATTTTCATGAGTACGAAATTTGTCTAATCCCTTTTTCCAGTTAGAAAAGCCAACAGTAGTAAACGCATCTTCTTTCTTGGTAGTCAATTGTAGAAGGCCTTTGGCCTCTGCCTCTTTGCAGGTCTGACAAAAAACTTTATCCATTGTTGCGTCATATTGTAACCATTTATATTTACTCACCCAAGACTTCTGAAACGATCTTCCTCCAGTAGGCTTGTCATTAGGTTTCGTATTTTGCTGTGAAAAGCTCACGCCTGACGTTGAAGCAGTATGCCTCCCCTTACCCTCATGCTTCAAAACTCCTCTCTCTTTGGCTAAACTTACTCAGTTTTACAATGTATTAAGTTCGTAAAAGCATAACACAGTATGACATTGTGTTGAGAGTAATTGGTTTAGTACTAGCTGTTTAAAGAGTTTAAAGTACCGTATCACGAAATGCTTTAAACTTACAAGCAAAATGAAATAATCCTTCTCGACAAATTATTGGGGGGGCTCCGCCCCCCCAACTGAATTTTTGGGGGGGCTCGAGCCCCTCGGGCCCCATGGAGTCGGCGCCTATGTCTCAACTATAATTACCGGTAATTTAGTGCTGCGCCGTCACACAAGGCTCAGCCCGGATCACTGTTTCTATCATCGTCTAATTATTCAATTAATCTTTATTGCTGCTACTCCTCAGTTTTATTATTACAACATCTCTGCTCCAGATCTTGAACATCGATTCATCTCAGTTGTAAACCCATAAAATTACTCGAAATGTTTCAAGTAAAAATGTTCTGAACCAATATTCCTATACTCACAACTACTCACTAGCGTAGTTGAATTTTATACGAAAAATAGTAAGGCACTAGTATAGTTGAACGTGAGTTACATGGGTGAGATTTGGCCAAGAACTGGGGGGGGGGGGGGGGGAGAGAAAATCTATGAAAAACACGCTCAAATACAATTAGAACAGGAGCCCTCCTATAGAAACATTTTTAACTCTGCTTCTAAAACTGCATTCATATAAACTGTCCCTCTTGCCACTCCTGGTATCCCGCCAATTACCAGCATAGATGACTAGTGAGTCCAACCTCCAACGGGCTGGAGAACTCGCTTGCAAACAACTAATTTTGGAAAGGGAAACTCATTTGAGAAGCTTATCTTAGGGGTAGGTAGGTAGTAACGAAAAACGGCTGTTTTGAAGATACTGATTTAGATAAAATTCACAAGTCATCTATCACTTGAAGTTCAAGTTCATCGTTGCTCTGATACACAGATTTATTTTCCATAAAAAAGACCTACCGTACTCATATACCTATAGGTATATGGAATTAGCGTATCTATAAAGTAGATTACCACATAAAAACAGGTGTTAATATATACACATATCAGGGCAATGAAATTAGTATATCAGCTGATAGAGATTCTATAAAAACCCTGATCGTATTTATTTACCTACAGCTGATGATAACTCAAAATATGTTTTGAAATCTATTGCGAACTCCATAAATGGTGAAAACAACTATTTTCTATATATAGTAATATATAGATATATTGATGAAGTGCTGAGAACCTATCCTTTTGTTTCGCCTCAAAAAGGATGAAGGAGTGGGTCAATTTCATCGGCAAACGAACTTGATATGTATTAAGGTTCCAAGAACATGTATTTGAAATTTTAAGTTGATTGGTCGATGCGTTCGATAGTTATCGTCGAACATACAAACCCACAAACATACAGAAATAGCCGTGTCTCCAGTCAAGAGTCACAAGTCAAAACTAAGAACTCGCTACTTTCGTTCAAAAATTGAATTAAAATAGTATGAGTCACATTAGTACGCCTTAGAGTCCAGATTCACTAACGGTTGTATGGTTGCTGAAGAGCGATAACCATTTTGAAACATCAATTAAATTCGATTAATTTCAATTAATGTAGAGTATGTCAACTCATCCGTAAGGGCTATAGCGCACTAGAGCGACCACGACCGCGACCGCGACCACGTCCAGTTGAAAGTTGTGTGACCGCGACTGCGACCACGTCGTCTTATTTTGTGCGACTGATTGCGCGGCCAGCCTCCCTTCTTGGTTTCATAGTGCTTTTTGACTGCAAGATATTCCAGTTGCAAAATGGATCTCGAGGAGATAGCTGTGGTAGCACGTGTACAGAAAATTCATTAAAGTTAAAAGAAAAAAGAGATACTGGTTACATCCTATGCTACAAGCTAGGTCTACTAGGGGGCAGTTCTCCACATTTTTTGGTGAACTAAGGCAGTACGAGGAGAAATTTTTCAACTATATAAGAATGCCTGTTGCCAGTTTTGACGAATTGCTGAAACATATCACAGACGAAATCAGGGGCATAGATATATCAATGCGGTCTTGTAAAGGGAATGAAGAAAAACTACTAGTCACTTTAGGGTAAGTTTACTTTATTTATGTAGATGAATTTATTGATACAAATTTGCCGTTTTTTAAAAAAGATTTCAAATTCTCATAACTTTAGTTTACTTGAGTAGTAATGGAATAAATACGACATCTTAATGAGAATATTTTCTGCACTGACAATGTGACAATTATTTTATCGTAGTATCAATGGAGTGGAGAGCACAAACCATCTTGAACATCTGGTCGCCATCAGGCCGCACATACTGGTCGACAGTACGTGCGCTATGTCCCATATAAATGCATGATAACAGTGGTCGCAGAAATCTCTAGGTCGCTGCGACCAAAGGAAAAATTTCTGGACGCCACGACCAGCTTGCTCGGTCGTGGTCGCGGAAGCCAAGTGCGCTATGGTCAATGCTTGGCTGTGCTAAAACTGGTCGCTCCTACTGGTCGCGGTCGCGGTTGCGGTCGTGGTCGCTGTAGTGCGCTGAAACAGTGTGCAGAAACACATTTTGTTTTGTCTTCGCAGCGTACACAGCGTTCCAAGCGGCTGTACTAAGAACTAGTCATTCTTCATATGACAAGTATGTCTTCTTACTGCATAGAGAAGTGGTCATTACTGGAGTGTTGACATGCGCAAGGCTAATTCATACAACTGTTAAGAATGAGTTGACTATAACATTCATTAATTTTATTGAATTCCAAACCAATAGTAGGTTTAATGAAACTAGCTCAAGTTTTCAAGTTTCATCTTGTTTCCTTGACTTCTTTCAAACATTTCGATAAAAATGAACATAATTTTAGTTGTATGTGAGACAATTATATTATGTAGTGAATATGTAAGAGCTGTGGATACACTGTCCATTTGGACTATATATTGACTAGATACAGTGTAGGTTGAAGTTGCTTCTCCAGTAGTCAATATCTTTCTGGAGAAGAACTGTGACTCCACTCAAAACACTTTCATTTCAAAACAACTCTTTCAAAATTTCCCAAGAAACAGAGTTCTGATTTCTTTTTGAAGAGTGGAGTGGCTTCGAGATAAGTCTGTCCTCACACGAGGAGAGAAACTTACCTGAGAACGATAGTGTCAGAAAGTTTTACGGTTTCTCTAGGAGAACGATATCTATTTGTTTCCCTTCAGGGAGATGTTTCTCTCAACCCAATAAGAAAACAGAGCTTTGCTTCCTTGAAAACGAATCAGCTTTTAGAAGAAATTTGTCAAAAATCTTCCCTGTAACAGCCTTTAAACACACAACAAATGTTGTCTCAGTCTTCAGGCTGCATTTCGCCTGTATACTGTTTTTCACCCAATGGAAACTACTACAGGCATGGAATTGATTGATTTGGGATAAATTCAAAATAAATTAACGTTCACTACAATATCAACTTACTATGACCTAGCCTGTAACTTACTGGACATGGGATGATGTGAGAGATGCCGCGGAAAACGGACTCAGAGTAGCACATTCCTGACTGATATGAACGAACATTTTTATTGACGCTTAACACTGGTAAAAGTGTCTCCATGACATTTTCGCCTAGTGCCCGTACCCAACCAGAAAGGTTAACAACTATTAAAATGCACCTATCCAACTGCGACAGTCAGATCTCTTGTCCTTGTCCGAAAATCCATAAGAATGATCATATAAAATATCTAGGTATCGTGATTTGAGATGTGACACTCATATAAATAACATGTGTTTTCATCAAATTAAACTACTCATCAAACACCATCATCCAACTCATTACCCACGCACAGGTCTCAGACCTATGTGGGCTACATCCTCCAAAAAAAAATGTAAAAATAGCAAAACTTATCTACTATTCCTTTACACAATCTGTATTGCAGTATGGTATTCGGGCTTGGGGAGGAGCCTTAAATAAACATTTCACTACACTTTTCATTATTCAAAAACATCTGATAATAAAAACCATTCTATGCAGACCCAGACTTTATCCAACAGAATATTTATTTAAAAAGTTCAAGGTATAGCTGCTCATTATAAATTTAGTATTTTAGAAACTTTTTTTTCTCTTTTTTTCGGAGGATAAAGCCCACATAGGTTTAAGACCTGTGCGTGGGTAATTAATTGGATGATGGTGAATGATGAGTTTGACCTACAGTTTTAGGTGGGTTCCGAAACACTAGGAACTGATTGGGACTTCGCAATTCTCATATCAATTTACGCCTCCAAAGAAACATTTATGAAAATGTTAGAATGAACTTGGAGGTGTGTAGAAGATAATTCTCTTTCATTTCCCATAAGTTAATAAATCACATTCCCATCCATTTTCTTGAAAATACAAGCATAAATTTGAATAAAAGGAAATACATACATGGATAATTGCGAATAATATTCAAGAAAGGCTCTTCGAATAGTCATCTATTGCCATCTAATTATTTTGTTTCACACTTGTGTTTGCCAGTATCTCTTCTCTTCCTTCTCTTTCTTTATCTTTCTTCTCTTTCTATTTCATTCTTCTCTTCCTATCTGCTCCTCATTCTTTGTTCAACCTAACCTGTTTTTTCCCTCAATTTTTATAAAATCATTTGTTTTAGTATAGTGTTGTAACTCATACCTGCGCACAGGATTCGCCTTGCAAGTATTATAGATTCTTGATTTTTTTTGTTTTTTCTTCAAAATGCATATACTGTTTATAAATTTAAGAAGAATCTAAATAGAAGATTTTTTTACTATAATCTAACTCACATATGGAATCTCATAGTCTCAGTATGGAATCAGTTTTCCAATAAGTACAATATTTTCATAAATAATGCGTGGCTATAAATTTGAATTAAAAAATATAAAAATATGTGAATTCAGTGGCGGTCCCAGGGGGGGATGGGAGGGATATATCCCCCCCCTGAAATATCAAGATGGATCCCCCCCCATGAAAAATAATTTATTCATAATTATGTATGTATAGTTTTTGCGAGAAATAAATTTAATCTGTGTCATTGTTACTTGTTAGCTAGAAGAATGAACAAGAAGGATCCATTACATTGTTGTGTAACAATCTGAGTATTTTTTGGCTATTCCTTCGCAACTTACATGTTAAAAATAGGGACTAACCATAAAGAAAAAATTCGCAGTGAACACTCTTGATTTATTTTTTATTTCATTATATGTTTATTTAACTGAACTTTGTCATCATGCTCATTAGCTCATTAAATAATCACATTGACTTTTAATCAATTTTCTTTGTGTAGCTAAAGAAAATCAAAGAAAAAACACATACTATGGTTGGGTCCTATTTCACCCAGGTACAATAAACTTTAAATTAAAAACTATTCTATTAGCTAACATAAATACTATTAGCTTGAGCATATTTTAGAGCTCAAATACGTATAAAAATACGTTTTTAGACCGTCGTGAAGCTGGCCCCACCCAAATCGGCAGAAACTATAAGTTCTATATCATGAGATTCTTCAGAGTTTCTGCTATTTAATGCCGCAAAAATAAATTTTCTGCTGTTTTCACGAAAAAAGTTATTCAACTTTAAAAAAGTTAATTACTGGGTGGGGCCAGAATCACGCTGCCCCACCCACTTCGCAAAACTTAATAAAGCACATATCAATAGTTTCTGCTGAGTTTCTGCTATTTAATGCCGTAAAAATAAAGTTTCTGCTGCTTTTAGAAAAAAAGCTATAGCCCATTCAAGTTTTGGGTTAATGAAAATTAATTGGCTGTAACTCGGTTAATATACACGTTACAATAACGGGCTATGTGTCAATCTTTACTGCTAAACAGTGGCTATCGAATGACACTAACAGCATAGCCGTAGCTACACCAGCAAAAAAGATGTAGCAAAAACTATTTTGCCATTTAAACCAATGTTATTTCTAACCAGCCCCACCCACTTCAAAAATTTCAATTCAATGTATGTCAAGATTTTCAGTTGAATTTCTGCTACTCAATGCCATGAAAAGTAAAGTTTCTGCTGCTTTCAGAAAAAAGTTATAGCCAATTAAATTTTGGGTCAACGAAAATTAATTGGCTGTAACTCGGTTAATGACACATCAGCATAGACCGGTCATTTGAGACAATGTTACTACTAATGTACATACATGCCAGAGCAAGGCTTAATTTCTGAATTGAAAAGTACCGGAGCTGTAACTTACCGGGGGCTCTGGGGGTATGGTTTACCTCCCAGCAAAAGCTGGGTTGAGGGGTCCCCCCCCCCCCCCCCAGGAAATGTTTGAAAGTTACACTTGAATTTGTGCATTCTAAACGCATTTGAGCATGGTTAGTAATGCACATAGTCCTATTGTATTACATAATATGCAAAATAATAAGATTTAGGTTTTTTTTTAATAAGGTTTTTAAACGATTTTGAAGAGAACTTGGAAACCATAACTACAAAAGTAAAAAACTCAAGTCAGGTTTAAAAAGGGTACAATTTTTTGGTTTTTCGCTTATACATTGGAAACGATAACTAAGATTCATCAATTTCTCTGTTCTCACCAAGGTTAAAGATAACAAAATGCTCAAAAAAATCAGCTCCCCTGTCCTGTTCTCCCCCTAATATGAAGTGGACAATGAGTAAAATTTTGCGAAATATCTTTCAGATATTTGAAGGGTTTATTGCGTGAGGACTACTCTTCACAGAACTACTAGTGGTAGGGTAACTCAACTTACTCTGGTATGTATGTGCTTAGTAGTATCTATAATAAGTTTCAATTATATTGAGTTGTGTGCCCAGTTGAATTATTAATTTAATACATCAACCCCAACGGAGTAATAGATTTTTCTAGATTATTTGTAATATGACGTCACAGCCGGCTGCTGTATGTGGTGGTGTGTGTTGCGTATCAAAGCGGCTCCCTCCCATTAAAGCAATTATTGTGGAATGTCATCACGTGCTACTAACTACTACCAGAAGATTCAAAAATGGGGTGCACGGTATTCTCCCACTTTCCACTATGCTTGCAATATATGCAACAAGTGATTTCTTACTCACTAACAAATGTTCCTATATAGGTGAGAAAAAGAACTAGAATATTATAAAAGTAGGCTTACTCGAAGACCATTTTAATTCTTTAATCAAAATATATTAATACGACTTTGATATGATTACAGTTAAGAAAGTTGTTATCACAACCTTTTAATAAGTCAAATTGCTGTTTCAAAGTAAGGATTAATGAGGTATTCGAGACTTTTTCGTTTGCACTAAAACGTCAATGTCAGGGTTGAATGAAGGTATTTTTAATCTCAAGTCACTTTCAACCTTCAGTTGATTTCCGTATTTGTTTTTTATGAAAGCGAAAATTAAAAAAAGTGCGTTCATATGGTGGTGACATAAGCGTATCCAGAAATTTTTCAAGGGGGGTCCACTTCACCTGCATACAAAACTCTTTGACTGGACTGACCCCCCCCCCCCCTGCATTCAAATCCTAAAACTTTTATTCACTTTGTAACTACAGCAAGTATCACAGCAGCCGTAGTTCACAAATTTCAACCTATTTCAATTTATTAATTAAGTATTATACTGTACTACTTATTACACAATACTAATGTTTTTTTATGATATTAAAAAGTTGCTAAACCCATTTTACAATTTCCAAACTCCACGTTTTTAAAAAGAAAACATATTTTTCGACACCCATCCCATATGAGATGAAAGGTGAAGAGAATAGGTGAAGACAACAATACATTAAAAGGGTGCATTCTATGAGTATGAAGTGAAGAAACCAAGTACCCTGATGTGTATCTTATTGAGAGGGTACTAGAGAAGAAAGGTAACAAATTGTATGTGAAATGGTTGGGCTCTGATTCGAAATACGATTCATGGATTGATAATAATAGTGTTGTCTGAAAAAATAATCATATTGTCACTGTATTGAAAAATGAACTTGATACAGCACATATCAAAACTACCACTGATCAACTTTGATAAGTATTTAAATGAGAACTGAAAGCAACCAACAAATGAGACACAGTGTACTTTTGAATTGTGTGTGCATCATCCAATATTGGGAAAATCAATATCGTTTTCAATTTATTATTTGCAGAAAATGGTGTTAAATCTTTAAATTTATATGTTCTTACCAAATCTCACCAGCAAGACTCATGAACTTCTCAAAGAAATTATGAGTCAAGTCCCTGAGATTGGATTCAATTAATTTGTTTCAACAAATGAAGAAATCCCACACCTGATTGATTTCTGAGCTATCACAACTTCTGTTTGAGGATGAAGTCAATGTTTCTTTAATTATTAATGTTTTAGCTGTTTTTGCGTGAAAGTAATGGATGAATTTTCTTTTTTCAGCCAAAACAAACTTAAAACGAAAAATCAAAAATCCAATAATTGAAAAATTAAAAACTAATATTAAATGGCAGCAATTATTTTATTCTCTATTAAAACTTGTATAAATGCAAGATTGTATGGCATTGTACCAGGACCGAGAACGAAATTATTAATTTTACTTCAACACCGACCGTGATCCACGCAGAAACTGAGCTTCTGGACAGTTGAAAAGCTCAAATGGAAGTCTATAAAATCATTTTGTTATTTTATCATGGAAAAAGAATTCACAATGTCAACATTTGCGAGCTATGCTACTATAATACGTTTTTTCTACTTCTAGACTAATGACTTCTCTCAGTTTTATCATGAAATTCTAACCCACTCTTTCTCGATAATGTACCATACATTAAAGTTCTCTCCTCTATCGTATAAAGATAGTCTAAACATGCCACAATAATGGATACAATGACAGCCGCGATGCTCAGTTCTCAACACTCCAATATTGTACATTAATTCCGTCTAGATTAAATTTTGTTCTCTAGAATTATTATCACTGGTATAGAATTATTCTTAAGAACCTTTCCTACAGCAAAAAAGCATTCTATCTAGTGCTTAGTCATCTCAAATGGGGGGGGGGGGGTCCGGACCCAGGGACCTTCCCCCCTTGAATACGCCCCTGTGTGGTGAATACCATCAGAAATCTCATCGCAATTACGGATATTGTTGGATATTCTATCCTCGTCACCATCCAAAATGTTGTTAAATCTTTCTCCTTATAGCCTGATTAAATGATAGAATCGCGGCAGTTCAATGAGCTCTTTTTCCTGCAAAATAATTAATTACTGATTTTTCAAAAAACTCACCCAAAAAATAAAGTGAAACCTAAAATAGCCACACATTTTAAACTCAGTATTTGAATATAAAACTTCACAGAACAGACTTCTTATTTTGTTTTACAAAATTTGATGAATACAGTATTATTTTGAGAAAGAATTTAATTTTGTTAGAATATTTTAAATTGATGCATGTACATACTACGATTGTGAATAGTTAAATAACTCGAATTGTTAAGAGGAAATGTTCAGTTACTGTAATATTTTAAGATTTAAAAGAGTAACTGGGAGGTCGTAAGGCTGAGATTATTTAAGTTTGTTGTCCTCATCAAATGGATTTTTAATCCATTGTTTTCATTCTTCTATGAGTGGAAAGTAGTGTTTTAGTTAAGAAGCCAAGGCTTTAAGACGATCATAGATCATTTTGGAAGTTTCTTTATTTACTTTGATAGTTCTGTAATAATTTTATCATCCAAAAAATCGTTCAGAAGTCGTAAGTCATCAAATAATACATTTTTTTAAATGTTATCGGACCACCATTGTATCTCTTTGATAGTAGCATCAATTTTGTCTTGCACAAATAATTTGTGAATATCTTTTACTTAAGGTCAAATCAAGAGTATTCAGAGAACTAAGAATATACGAAGTAAGCTAACTTTATTAACCAAACCTCATCATTAAGGCATTTGTCAAGAAAGACAAGAGCTTTCATCTCTCCTACTTGCAATTGTGATTGCGAACGAACAACCGTACATTATCATGGTGGAATGATACATTTGTATCATTCCACCATGGTAAATTATCATGAAGCCTGAATCAACCTGGCAAGAACGTTCCTATGGATAGTCAATGGACTTCACAATGTAGGATTAGTTGCTTGTGCTCACTTCAGGGGCGCACCCAGACTTTTGGTTTCGGTGGGGGGGGGGTCTTACGGCTTTTACCCATCCTACCAGGTAAAAGGGAAGGGAGGGGGTTAAAATTAGGATTTTTCAGAGCTCTTTTTACAAGAATGTTGCCTGATAAAGTTTATGTGTGGGCAATAAAGTTTATTGTGACCTCTTATTGATTCATTACTTGACTTTTTAGAATAGCATTAGCAAAATAAGCAATGGGTAAACAAAATGTGTCCATCATGAGTTTATTTGTACAGAGTGTTTCAAGAGTTCAAAATGATTCTGCCATACTGCATAAGCAACTTCTCATGAGGATAAAAAAATTAGAATGAATGTACGTCCGGACGCTTTGTTACAGAAATAAATAGGGCGAGAGATTATAGCTATTCCACCATCCATTCAGAAATGACTAAGGTCTTCATATAGATGGCGTGAATTAAATGGAACCAGTGTAAAATTATCTGAAACGTGCTACAAGATTCACTACTATTTATTTTTATGATGCTCATATGAGACCTTTGTGTTGATAATAAAGTGAACGAAAAATGCCAGTCTGAACGCGAATCGAGATTACCAAATTATTGATATTAATATTTCAATTGATATTTTACAAAAATTCACAAAACTAACATGATATAATGATGTTTTTTTTTATTGTCGGCCTAGTGGTTAACCAATTAAATTGCCAATGAACCAAACATTTTGTTCAATTTCTCCATCAAACCTTGTCAAATCATTTTTTTAAATTAAATATGAATGTACTCAATAGTCAAGAACGGTCCCAAATTTTATAAAGTCGAGTTTTTTTTAATCAAAGCATACTGATTTTGCACAGATGCTTTCCACTTGCTATTCTTCTGTTTTTGATCCAATTTAAATTCTGGTTTTGTAAACTCTGGGTGCTTTATTCGCAATCAATAACCAAGTTCATAACCTTCAATCTCAAAAACGCCTTCTTTTGGCCTTTTTTGCATATTTCATATAACTTTATAACCGCAGTACTTAATGTTTTAAATAATTTTACAGTCCATTTCACAACAAATGCATTCAATTCACCACCTAAATGAGGGCTTTAGAAGCCTAAAGTTTCCTGAATGAGTGCTAATTTATTGATCTCTTATTGAAAATGATAACTTCACTTTTCTGCTGTATTACTTTCTGTATTGAAGCGTTTTCAAAGGAATAAACTTTTGCAATTGTATTGAATTTGTTTTCGCAAAAACCTGTAAACCTTTTTTAGGAAATTGTTAGTCGCGAACCGTAACAGGTGCCTGTTCAGTCAGATAAGGTAAGCTGCAAATTCCTAGGGTAAGGGTGACCGAATAGATCGGCCACCAAAAAAAGAGGGTTCTCAGCTATAAAATCACTTGCCGATGATACAGAACTCACCTAAAACTGAGGGTCCAACTCATCAAACATTAACATTAAACACATTACATTACCCACACACAGGTCTCAGAACTATCTGAGCTTCACCTTCCGAAAAATATTATATTATTAATCTACTGTAACGTTAAATGTATTACAGGTTTAGGAGGTTCTAGAGGCTAGAGGTCCTGTACTTATTGGTTAAATGATTGCCAGATTAATATGAGTGAGACGAATTATCTTTACCCAGCCGCCTGGTCAAATCTAGTTCTGCCAGGCTACAAAATCTATTTCCACCTATGGTAGTCACTCATAATATTCCTTTTAATAGTATATCGATATTGTTAATTGCTATTAACACTATCGTATTTAAACAAGTTTGAAATGTACAGCCTAGAGTTCATATTACAAACAGCCAATTCGCTAAAAATTATCAACGTTTTGATAAGGATTTCAGGACCTGAGGGAAAGGCTTGAGCCCCAAAGCCCCCATGTCAAGCCACTAGTTATGAACATTATTCTACTTAAAATGCTGAATACATGACATGTACCAACACTAATCAGCCTACAGCACATAGTCTCCATAATAAATTTTCTTGAAAATTATTAACAATTTGTCAAAGAGCTCGGGTTCTTTTGGGTTTCTTAAGCTCCCTAATCCCCCTCCCTTGGCTGCGCCACTGGCTCACTTCCCATTTCATCGCACAACGCACCAAAGACCCTTGAGTTTTTAGATTGTAATTGATGAAATTAACAGGTTCACACGAATCTGTGTGAGTCATCTGGGAGCAGTGGACAAAATAGAGTGGAATAAATAGAGTTGACTATGGGTGGGGGTGGGGGGGTTTACTAACACCTCCCACGGTCAATCACTCTTACATATTACTCCCTTCAAAAAATTTCTCAGAATATAAATATAATACATATTATACAATATTCATACAGGGTAAAGGAACCAAACGCTAACAAAAGCGCTTAGCTGACTTAATTGAGCCTCAATTTTGGCGCGCGACCACAACTACAGTCGCTCAGTATAGCAATGCTATTGGATATAATTAATTCCCACATCTATTACACATTGCTTTGCTTTCTAAAATGATTCCATTTGAACATAAATTAATAATGTAATAGGTACTATTGTAGTGAATGTGAACACTATGTATAATTATATGATGGCCATTCCACATTGTTCTAGTTTTGCAGTTTCTATCTTAAGATAATTCTTCTTAGTTAATAATAGTTCTTCCTTGGCCATGGATTGAGGCCTACTCATTGATTTCAATTGTTTGCAATGGAGAGAAAATGTGGTATTCAAAAGAAGTTGTCATTAAAAAAATATTTGCTGAGCATACTCTAGTTAATGACCATCGAAATTTCAGTGTTCCTGATAAACAATATTTGAAGGCATTATGAATTTGGATTTAATTAACAGTTTTCATAGTCTTTACTTCAATTAGTTTTCATCCAATCCTTATTCATGAAATGAATTTGTTTAATTCACTTTAAATTACCTTTGAGAATTTAAATTTTATGCAATTTATTTAAATGAATTTATGATAAATTTTTTTATTTTATTTATTTGCTTTTTATTCTTGGAATATATTTAGACTGTTAGATCTGTTTTATATAGAAGAAAATGAGCAAACTAGTTGATTACAATGAGGACTCTTAAGCTATTATTATTGACTAGCAGCTACCCGTCCTTCGTACGGATTATGTTTAGAAATACGACTAAATATGTTTCGGCTTTTTTGATAGCAACGATCATGAAGTTGTTAGCAGTTTAGTTAACAACTTAGGACGTAAACAATTCAGTGACAGTTATCAGAGAGAATATTTGAGAACAGCTGATTGATATATCATCATAAATTACGTGATTTGTTGTTGTTCTTATGTTGTAATAATAGTGCTACCTGGCGAATTCCCAAGAGCCTAACACAAACCGCACCTTCCTAAAATGTTAATTTTTGTTTTGATAAATTATTGAAATTAGAAAATTTTGTTTTTTTTTCAACAAAGAAATAATTGATAAAACATAAGATGGGCTTTGATTCACCAGACATATGTTTCCTAAAATACTGCAATGCTCCGACTACACAAGTCTGCAGACAGCGTAAATAACGCCGCGAAGGGCCCACCATTTATATTCGAGAACAGCTGATTGATATATCATGATAGACTACGTGATTTGTTCTTATTCTTATGTGGTAATAAAACTTGGAAGAAATGTATCCAAAATCGCACAATACTTGGTTTTTAAACGTTTATTATTCTGTTAAAAAAAAGTTAATTTAGTTTTTCATAGCTAAAGACATTGTCAATAATGTTTTCAATACTATTCAATAACTAAAATCCCGATCAATGCTCTCGTTTTTGAGGAGAAGGCCGCGTAAAATGTATCCAAAATCGCACAGTACTTGGTTTTTAAACGTTTATTACTCTGTTAAAAAAAAAGTCAATTTAGTTTTTTTATAGCTAAAGACATTGTCAATAAAGTGTTCAATACTGTTCAATAACTAAAATCCCGATCGATGCTCTCGTTTTTGAGGAGAAGGCCGCGTAAAATGCCTTTGGGGCCGTGACAGACAGACAGACAGACAGACAGACAGATAGACAGACAGACAGACAGACAGACAGAAAGTGAGATAGGACTATTTTCGGCTTATTTAATGTATAAAACGTAAAAATAACCAAAAAATATACAATTCTGATAAATGTACAGACAAAACTCTAATTTTATTTATATAGATTTCAAATTTCTCTACTCTGTGTTTATTAATTATTAGTATATTATTAATCGTTAAATAGGCTATATTAGACATTATCATTTTTTTAATTATTGTTAATATCTCTAGTATGTTTTATATGTATGATTACTATTTGATATATAAAATCAAATTAGCTCATTCAAGGTATGTCAGCTACTGGTGTCAAGGTATGTCAGCTACTGGAGGTGACCAAAACTAGAGGTGTCAGCTATTGGTATAGATATCAAGTGATTTTAAAATAGAAATCTCGTGTTGAAATTAGTATCTAAATTGTTCCCAATTTCAATCAGCCATTTAAAAGACTTGAATAAATAGATTGTAAACATTTTTTTATTAATCCGTACAATAGCTCAAAAGTAAATAGATAATATTCATGAATTGACTCACTAAGGTGTCAGCTGCCGGTTTCTTCACCCTAGCTTCAAACTAAATGAATAATCTTTCAAATTTTTAGTTTTTCAAATTGTTTCTTACAATTTTTCTAAGCAATGGGGGTTTATCTATTTCGAAAAAATGTAATTCCAGATTCTTGATAAATTCTGTTTAAAAAGTAAAAGAATATCAAAAGTTCAATTGATTTTGAGAATTGGTTGAAAATTGAAAATATTAACTGACAGAAATAACTACAAATGGCCCGCAAAAATTCGTCAAATTTGAGCTAGTAGCTCAAATCGTTTAATGAGTCTATATCCAGTACTCATGAGAAGAGATTCTATAGCCTGTACATAACAGTTCTTGAAAAAGGTGAGCAATCATAATTTAGGCAATAGGCTATAGCGACCAAGATTTTTGTTCATAGGAACAGTTGATAGCTATTTCTGTGGAAGAATGGAATACAGGTAATAGAACTAACATATTTCTATTAGAGGTGTGAAAACAACTGCAAAAATTTTTTTTGGTGTCAGTTCAGCAATTCAAGTGAATTTCAAATTGGGATATTAAAGAGAACATTTTTGGACACTAAGAGAACATTTTCGGACACATAAGGAATGACACAATCTTAGTCTCCGAAAATGTTTCAAACCCAATTATTATTTTGAAACATAACAAAGCGTTACCAAAAATTGCTTTAATAGAAAAATCAATCTGCAATTATCTGCTCTTTAGAAAATTTGCAAATTATAAAGATATGGATAAGAAAGGCTGAGTAACAGAGGGAAGGTCTGTAAATAGTGCCGAAGCTGACTAACAAAATGGGGAAGTGAGAAATGATTGGACGTAGTGATGAAGACGGAGACATCATGGAAAGATGAAGAATGAAAAGGATGTGGGTGAGCGAGCGAGTGAGTGAGAGAGAGAATGAATGAGAAAGACCTCCACAACAGACTGGAAACAGACGAACCATCCATCACCTTACTATCCCTGATCAATGCTGGAAATAATTATCACGCTCTATGTTGTGTTATCGATGGCTGGCAGCATGTGACGTCAACCAGCAGTTGTAGGCCTATAAGAATAAGATGCGAGAATCAGCTGTTCTATGACGAATGAAAGTGAACATCTACACAATTCAGTTGGTTTCAGAAACAGTTGGTTTCATAGGGTAGCCATGGCTTAATAGTAAAGATTGACACTTAGCCCGTTATTGTAACGTGTACATTAACCGAGTTACAGCGAAATAAGTTTCATTAACCCAAAAATCAAATTGGCTATAACTTTTTTTCTGAAAGCAGCAGAAATTTTATTTTTGTGGCATTTAATAGCAGAAACTCAGCAGAAATTATTGATATGTGTTTCATTTAGTTTTGCGAAGTGGGTGGGGCCGCGTGATGCTGGCCCCACCCAGTAATTAATTTTTTTAAAGTTGAATAACTTTTTTCCTGGAAACAGCAGAAAATTTATTTTTGCGGCATTAAATAGCAGAAACTCTGAAGTATCTCATGATATACAACTTATAGTTTCTGCCGTTTTGGGTGGGGCCAGCTTCACGACGGTCGTTTTTAGGCTTTAAATTCCACATTTTTTTCCGGAGGGGGGGACCCAGACCACCGGTGGTCATCTATCTTATGGAATTTTTAGCCATTAGCTATTACATTAGAACGTCAAAAAATGCGGACCATCGATAATCCGGATTCACGCCCGGAAAAAAATTAAAATGCCAAATGCTCTGATGTCATGACTTGAGAAACATAAGGAGAGTAGCCTCCACCTTCCAAGCTCATTCTTTTACAACGTATTATAGACTTCGCTGCAAAAAAGCGAACAACTACTGCAGTACAAAAATCAATCAAAAACTTTTTTAAGAGCCCTGACAATTTATAGAGTGTGTAATATTCTTTAACTTCGTACTGTATAGTTTTTTCCGGTTTGTTTCAGTTTCATTAAAGTGCAGTACTAAGTAATACATAACAGCTTTAAATGTATTCACCTTCTGTACTTTTTTACATAAATATTTGAGTGATTTCTCAAGGTTTCAGTTAGGTTTCTACAGTATAATATTAAAGCATAATACAGCCTAGCCTATCTTCGAAATCTGGATGTTAAATTTTTTAATACGGATGAGGTTTGGTCCCAATTAGGCAAATACGGATTATCGACGCTCTAATGTAATTATTGTTTACTACAGATGATAATGAAAGATTCAATCCTGATTCAGTTTTTGTTAAAACTGAAAAATGTATCAATCTGGATATCAGTGTCGTATCTTTCAGCGGCCGTTGCGAATCTAGCCAATGTGAAATATCAACATCCCGAGTGGGTGGAGGCGCGATGGTAGAATAAAAAATAAATAAAATTGTCGGTCCAGTGGCTTTCTTTTACTTCCGGTGGTGTGGAGAGGTGGGGAAGAGCAACGGAACCGAACGTCGCTACGGATAACAGCCGGCGGCGGCTCACCGCAGCAACGAAACTGAAACAGGAACAAAAACAAGGAACGTATGTACGACTTGTGGCAAAACGGAAACGACGAAAATACGTGCGACCCCTTCCACCAACCTCGACAAACCAGGGCATCAATCAAAGAAACGCAATCACACCTTATCAATCATTCACTGCACTCTGATCGACGCCTGCAAACTTGACGGGCGTCTGACCCTGTCAGAATCTCAGTCCGAAATGTGGTAAATTATCAACAGCCAATAACGCAGGCCGACATTGCAACGCTTCACTGGTCATCTCGTCACCGTCAAAGCACAGCCAGCCATTTCATTAGCGTTATAAATAACCTTCACTGATCGAAGTTTGTTGCCATCGATTCAACGCCATGATAAGTACTCGATCAAATTTAGTAATCAAAGTGAGTGTACAGCTTCATTCATTCCCGAACGAAATTCAGCAAAATACGGTACTCTTAGCCAGAATGATATTTCTATGGTTTCAGCCAATGATGTTGTTATAATTTGATTCAATTAATTTTTTTGGTTAAATTCATTGATGTTTGAATGATTTGAATTTCAAATTCACTTATTTATTTAAAAAATCAAACCATAGGTTTGTGCCCTATTGTGTCAATTGTGACGATTTCTTTTATAAAATAAACTGTGCATGAGGCTAATTTTAATCAGTCAAAAAAATA
This sequence comes from Conomelus anceps, assembly GCA_948455865.1. NCBI lineage: Eukaryota > Metazoa > Arthropoda > Insecta > Hemiptera > Delphacidae > Conomelus > Conomelus anceps. The sequence goes on from OX418220.1 coordinate 34,207,321, forward strand.
TGATGTTGATTTGAATCGTTGATTTGTGATGGTGATGATGATATCGATGTTGATCATAATATAGTTGATGATTAATAATTGCGGTATTTCAAATGAAAATATCATTTTTAGAAGATTGATTGAATTCCAGTTGGAAAGGACGTAGTCGTGAATGGCGAAGAATTAAAATGACATTTTTCGCTACCTATAAACAGGGGCGGATCCAGCAGCAGATTTTGGGGGGGGGAAATACTTGAGTGGGTATGGGTATCACCAGTGAGGGGGGGTGGCCCCGGTTTAAAATACCTAAAATCGTGAATTTTGAAGCAGTTTAAGGTTATTTTCAATTGAAATTTAATTGTTCACCTATTTGCCTGTGATGATGTAATGTCAAGCATTCACGTCCTATACTGCCAAGCAACCCGAAACTTCAACTAATGGGTGTAGATAGAACAATAATTAATGTAGCAAGAAATTTAAGTTCAACCCATAATTATTTTATGTTTGTATCTCACATAAACATCAAGTGGGAATATTACATTGAAATGTTTATAATATGAACTTAACAACAAAAAAATATGTTATTGGTTAAGACAGCAGCTATCAATTAAATTAAAAGATACTTTTTAAATAGATCATATGAATTCTGGGAGCTGACTAGATTTCACACAGAAGAATTATTTCTAAAAAATCCCCTCATCCTCTTTTTAAACTTATCTTTGGACAGAATTCTTGTTTCCAGGGATAACCATTGTTCCCTTTTAGCCCTGCTTTACATTCACCCAGATATCACAATCATTGATCACCCTAAATCCTTAGTTCAAAAATGTTGGACTCTTAACTGTCTACTGTCTGCTATAAAAAAATTGGTTTCTAGAGAGTATAAAAATAATGCAACACAAATTTTAATAACCTTTTAATGTGTATCGTTACCGTACATCACACAAAGCAGATTCATAACTACAGGGTCAGTTTAGGGGGGGGATGAGCAATGATGTTGCTGGGAGGGTTAGACTCTCGGTATAATAATTACAATAGTAATTTGTAATTTGGAGTAGTATACCTCTAACGATAAATTGAAGCAATATGCATATACATGGCTTTTTATTCCAAAACGGGGGTTCGGGGTACTCGCCGAGAAAATTTAAAAATTCACCTCTCTAAAACCACAGTTCAAGTGATTCTAGGCATTAATTCTTTCAACATTACATTTCAACAATAACGTAATGTATCTAAGTAAATTTTATCTAGTTCTTGTGTTATTGTCAATGGGAGATCCTAACCTTACTTTAAACTTCCACTTTTCTATATTTGATCCCTCACTGCTCCTAATTGGGGCACAATACAGTACCGCAGGCTACTTGAAAATTTATTTCAATAAAATTGAGGGGTACTCCTTGGAAACGTTTTTTAAATAAAATTTCTACAAAACCACATTTTTAACGAGTCTTTTTTCAATCTTGACAAAAATTGTCTCACAATGGCCTGCTAAAATTCCAAATTTCTTTTGTCTAGGGGGGGGGGAGGGATGTCCCTGTGATTCCTCCCCATAGTTACGCCACTGGCACAAACTGTTAATGAAAAATGAAATTTACAAGAAAAATTATATACAATATTTGCAATTGAAAAACTATTCATTCAGCCAAAATATCCCAACAATTTTTTGTAGATTTAGGGTCTAGGCTCTAGGGTGATTATCTGAGTAAATGTAAAGCAGTGCTAGTAAAACAAGTCAGCTTTTTCTGCCATAGTAGTTCTCAGCCAGAAAAAACAGAAAATAGTAATCCAGAAAACCCTTTCAGAACTGGCATCATTTTCAGACCATGTACTGTAGTACACAATGTTTTCAATAGAAAATTAATTGTTGTCTCAATTTTCTCCCTTGTCAGCAACTTTGAAAACTCTCATTTTCTTCTACTTTTTATTTTATCCTTATTTTCCCCTCTTTTTCGTCTTTTTTCATTTTCATCTCTCTCCTCCTACCAATTTCTATCCTTTTACTTCTTGTCATCTCTTTTCCACTTTTTCACTGTTTTCTATCATTTTCATTTTTTCTCTTTTCTTCTTTTTTCCTCTCTTCTTCTTCTCCTTCCTTTTCTTCTTCTCACTCTTTTCCTTCCTCTTCTATTTCTTCTGCGTTTGGGGGGGGGGGGATTTCCCCTCCCCCCCCCCCCCCGTGGATCCGCCACTGCCTATAAAAGTATGTACCTATGAGTACTTACATAATTTGAAATTATTCAATAATATCAAAAAGCGTCAGCGGCAAAATGAGAAGACACTCCGCACCAATTCGTCTGGAATAATGAAACGTTTAATTAAAATTAATCCCAAATTAATGCAATAATTGAATGAAACGTCAAGTCTGGTGGATCTTGCTAATTTGTTTGCACAGTCTAATCAAAAACACTGCATATTAAGCAGTTGTAATCTGATTAGAATGAGAGACGATTATTTGATTGGAAAATGAGTGTGCAAGGGTAAAGAGGGGAGCGTGGAGGGGTGGGCATAGGCAGCAATCCAAAAGCAGACAGCACTCGTGCTCATTCTGACAGAGAAGTATTTGTTTTCAATTTGAAATTGCGATTCTTCAATCACAAAGGTGAGTGGAGTGGCGCTTGACAGTTTCAGAAGAATAGATAGAGTAAAATTACAAAATGGAGGATGACTCAAATTTTTCTCTTTCTATAACCTTTTATTACTCTCTTTCTGATTTTCTACCTCTTCCTTATTCTTTCTTTCTACCACTTTATCGCTCGCTCTCACACACTCTCACTCATCCACCATCTTTCCTCGTAGTATTACCGATAGATGACCTCTCATCCGATTAACGTTATTTGATTTCATAGAGTGGTGATCAGAGTGATCACAAAATTATGATGTCCGAATGACGACACCAATTAACTTTAATATGTCGCTATCTGTATTATTGAGCAGTTCAATACAATCCTGAATCGCTGATTTGTGATGTCGATGATGATGATGTTGTTGAAAGTAATACGATTGGCAAGATTAAGGCTCAACAAATTAATATCTACCCTTAACCAATGTTTGGAAGTTCTGGTACAATCCAATAGATTATGCTAAATCAAATTATTTGAAAAATAATTGTTAAAATCAGAAGTATCCTTCCGTGACGTCAGATAACTTCAAATTTGCTGTCACACTCATCGTTCAAAACAATACTACATTATTTGTGATTTGTATTGATGTAAAATCTGACAAAAATCAAATTAATTTGCGTTATGCATAAGATTCCAGTTGTAAGGTTAAGTGGAAGAAAAGACTACAGTCTTTACTCCGAGTAATGAAGAATTTATTCTTCTTTTTTTTTATTGTAGTAAAATCTTGCAAGTTTAAAAGCGCCGCTATAGCTACTTTTCTTTGAAACTAATTTATAAACACTTGTAGCTTGTTGGCGACTGTAAGATTGCACAGCTTTTGAATAGATTCACTATTGTTGCCCGAATGATAAAATAAATGAGTTGGGAGGATGTGAAAAAGTAGAAGGATGTGTGAGCGTGTCTGATATGAGCCTTGCAGCAAGACAACAGCAAGTTCCATACCACGCGAACGCCACAAGCTGAAGCGCGGCACATATATATACATAATCTCTTGCCAACCATTCTCCGTTTAATATACCGTATCTGCTATGTTAAGGGCTATTTTGTCATCGTCAGGAAAAGGAGGGAAACTTGGATGTGAAAGATAATAAGATAGGAAAGAGAAAGATTGGGAGAAGGCGAGAAGAGAAAAATAGACAGACTTTATGTTACCCAGTCACAAGATAAACGAAGTGACCTCCAGTAAAGAATAGCCAATTTCTTGGAAGCGTAAGACCTTATAGGGTGCAGGAGTAGGGAGGACATTCATTGTGATTCACAACCCAATGTATTCTATATAGTAGAACATGTAATTGTAGATGCTTGGCTGAATAGTTTTTTGAAAGTATCAAAAATTGTAAGTTCACATATCACAATCTTATGAACAGGAAGGAAAGCTCACCAAAATATCTCACAGGAAGATTTTATAGTGGAGTAGAGATGAGAATCTTGTCTTTCGACTTCTACTATTCATATAATACTACAGAATTATAATTTTTCTGAATATAATATTCTACGTTCAACAAAGAGTTCTAGATTTCTAATTAGTTTATTAACTTTTCTACCAATTTCTAAATCTAATTAATCTTATAGTGGAACTACTTCAATTAAGATGTTATATCTATTTGCTAGTATGCTGAATATTGAAATTTCATGATGCCTAGGAACATTGAAACATGTACCATGTTTCTCATGTTTTTAGAACATGAACATTATGTTTTTAGAAACATTTTAAATAGGTTAGTTTTGCACCTTCAAAAAACAAACTACACCACAAGTGATGAACAGCATGGCTTTCCATGTAATAGATTTGGGTAATAAAGCTGCTGCAGTCTTTTTGTATTCATCAAAGGCATTTGATTGTGTTAATCATAGAGCTCTACTGGAAATACTGCAGAATGTCGGCGTAAATGGGGTTGAACTGAAATGTTTTGAATCATACCTTATTGACAGAAAACAATGTGTAGCTGTGGAACTTACTACAGTAGTTGGGAATAGTATCATTAGGAAGTGCAAGGAAGAGGAGAATGTCCTTCATACTGCATTATGTCAACATCGCTTCCAGTTTCATTAATTATTTTGTTATTTTTCTATCTGCGTCTCTCTTGCTCTCATATGTTAAATGAGTTTCTAGTATGTTTGAGCACTTCTGAGATAACGCTTATCTGTTTTGATAGAAATATCTGGAATGGCAACTCTCTGGGATGGAGATTTCCAGAACAAACAAACTTATAAAAGCGGCTGTCGTGTCAGCAGGAAGTCAGTTGTTATTCAGACATCAACACATTCAAATGCGATAATAGACATTCTTTTTTCTTGGCAGTACACACAGTGCTATTGCGATTCCGCGTATCAAGTGTGATTAATAATAGCCCATGACAGACATTGTGCTTAGTAAGTGCTTAGTTTATTATTGAGTCATTGAACAGTTTATTGGGGACTTGGTATTGAACTATTGATCGGCCTATTGACGGTAATTAGTTATTAGTTTTGTACAGTGATTAATCGTGTTAGAAATATTACTTTTAGTTGAACTGTTTGTTTCTTTATTGATTTTCCAGTGTTATAATTACTCATTATAACATATTTGTGATTTTAGTGTATTTTATGATTTAATTGTCTAAATAAATTCCGAGAGTTAGAAGTGTTGTTCTAGTTTCAAGTGTTACTGGCATTTTTTACGGGTAGAGCCCGTAACATTATTGACAATAAATTGTGAAAATAATCCTTCATTTTCCTTTAATTCTTTATTTAACATTTTATATGCAGCAAGAAACTCTTGAAAAAGGGTAGCTTGACTCTTAAATGAGTAATACTCTTGTATGACTAAATCTGGTTATCATTTAAATCATGTAAGATATTAATTACTAGCAGTTGAAAAGAGAACTCAAAGGTAAAATACCACATTCCTACATTCCTGTACGATAATTATTTTCAATGTTAACATTATTGAATGCGATTTTTCAATATTATTATCTCACAATGTGCTTGATAGTAGAAAAATTTGAGTAGCTGTAGGTATAGGTGAGTTTCTGAAATGTATAATTACATAGTAGTGGTAATTAATCCAGTTCCTCTTCTTCTTCTTCTTCTTCTTCTTCTTCTTCTTCTTCACCCTCACTCCAACACACACCCTCCCCATCACTCTCTCTCTCACACACACACCCTCACACACACTCTCTCTCTCTCCCACTCACTCTTTCTCTCACACTCACTTACTCTCAAATGAGACAAATTTATTGATGGGAAAGTTGAGTTTGTGGTTGGGACAAAGTTTTTTGCTTGTACGTTGCCCCAGCGTACTTTGAGGCTTAACATCACTCCACCTTGAAAAGTTTAAAAGTTTATATTAGCTGGAACACTTCACGAATTTCATTAAAATCTTGATTATACCTTCAAGCTTTTTCATCGTTGCATAATCTCCAGGGAGCACTCTGGCGGAGCTAAAATTTCTCGAACAATACTTTATCAATACTTGAGATAACTAGAACGATTGTCTCCTATTTATAATAAAGAGGTAACAGTTCTATCGAGTCAGTAACAAGCTGCTTTGAAGATAACTTCTTAATGAACTGAGCAGCTCACTTATTTGATGCATTTGAGGAGGACAAGAAAGTCGAGAGTGGCTGAACTTTGTAGAAACATATAAATTTCGTGCATGATCAGTTTATTGATTCATGCAGAGAGGAGCGAGTTAAACTTGAGTGTTATTTAGATTCACCGGAAGCTTTGTCAGGAGTACAAGTTGCATGGAACAAATCTTTTGGATTCAGCTTTTGCCTTAACAATTAATTGATATGTTATCATGCCATTGAAACTAGTTCCATAGTCATACAAATTTATAAACTATGAATTATATATTACTATAGATTGTGATTATTATTAGTAGTGCAATTAACTCATTATGGTTGTTCTTGATTCTCCTACAAACTCTCAGACTTTTTAGACTTGAGACTACAGTCGTAAACCCCTGATTTGAGTGAGAAGAAATTATTCAGTCTATACAAAACTATTGTGAAGAACCAGAATCTTTTAATGAAATGAAAAACTTTCAGTAGATATAAACTTACAGTAATCTAAGTAGTATGCCGTGATTTTATTGAAACACCATTTCTTCCACAAGATAATCCAATCCAAAAATTAAACTTCTTGTTATAAAATGAACATAAAAGTATAAAATAGAGGAAACTTATATTACTAGTCTATCGTTTGAAAGAACACGACATAAATAATGTATCACTAAGTTATATTTGAAAAGAAACGATAAGGTCAAGTAATATTCAATCAGTTGACTGATTCCTGATTGATTATGTTGCATTTCTGTATAAACAACATGAGTGTAATCTATGAATGTATCAATAAAAAAAAAACAACATTTATTCCACTCTGTCTGTCTTGAGTGGTATTTTATTATAGAACTCTGTTAAAATCCTTCAGTTATTCCATAGCATAATTATATTATTTTTGATAACAATAGAAATATTGATTTATTATTATTCCACTTTTGATTGGCACTAATTGGAATTTTATCAATCTGATTACGATCTTCAAATGGAAGCTTCACTTCTCCGATCTGATCCATTGAACAAATTTTTATAATGACCACTGACATAAAATTTTCCATTGGTACAATAAAATAACTCAAACTAGATCTGAAGTCTTTTCTTCATTTTTTTAAATATATATTTTTTAATCCATAAATTGAAGCTTGTTCAATAGTATAATTTATATTATGTTTTTGAGACTTGCTGCTATCAAAATGACTTCACAAGATTTCTGCATAAAAAAATGAGAAAATGTATTCCTCCTCTTTTCCTGTCTCCTAGCATCTCAGATATTGCACAAAGTTATTATAATTTTAATCATAATTATTAACGAATTTCCTCAATTATACTCCTCAAAAACTGCCAAGACTTAGCTAAGATGTAATTGAATTCATTAGACACGTCTCAGCTGAGAATTTTCCGAGAGCGTTTTTCATTATGAACTTGTCAAGTACCATGATTTGATCGGCTGTTGCTCTACAGAGTGTCTGAAATAATGTGAAACGAAATGCGCGTCATGAAATTGACGAGCTTAGACTCGGGAAATTATGCCCAGTCAAAACGTCAAATCTTTACATCACTCTCGCCCTATCTTCTTGTGCGAATATGCACTCCCAAAACTATTCTTATCCTTTTCTGTTGAATAGGATTTAAAAGCCATTTGAAACATGAGATTCTTATATGTTTGGGTAAGTTCAACTACAAAAATGCATGAATTGGCGCTTATGAAAGTCTGAAATTTCTTCTTATTTTGCAGGTAAGGACTTCCAGACCTGGCTTTTTTGTGAGACCTTCTAGAATACAACAAAGTTTCGTTACTGGAATATTCACGACGCTAATAATTATTAAGATTCCTCATTATTAATCCTTATCATTGTATTTAGTTGTCCAATCAATACAAAAGCTTGCAATTATGTCTTGGGTGAAAATATTGGATCCTTGAATTTCCATGTTTTGAAAAATTGCAACTAAAAGCAATTTCTAAAAAATAGTTAGTTTTTTTCAATCATTACCATTATTTTTTCAAAGCACTCACAATCATCAAATTATCCTGCTGTCAATTACTTATTACGAAATGATAATATGAATAATCAAATCAGTTTAATGAGGCTGCTGTTTGCCTGAGCAAGATGACATCAATGATTTCCAATAAATAAATAGAGAATGCTTGAATTTATATAAAGCAATTATGTCTTGGATGAAAATATAGGATTCTTGAAATATAGGAGTCGAGAATACGCCCCTCACCCCTTGTGATCTGTTTAAAATAAAAACACTACAATTGAATCATATGAACTTTTAATCTCGTCACAAGACTTTGCTTAGACTAGTATCTTACTTCCCCAACACCCTTCTTGCACATTCAACGATCAATCAGCACTATTCGAGCAATAATTATTACTCAGAATATAGGTAGGAAACTGAGCATGAGCAATTCATTTCCATTCGGTCTGAAAAGAAACGATAAATTCAAGACAGTTGCACGAACATGGAAATAAACATTGTTGCAGAAGTTAGCCCCACCAAACACGCCCCCAAACATGAAACGAGAATAAATCAAGTCAAGTGGGATAATAGTGACAGTTTTAGGGGATTCCTTCTTTTTATCGTGGCAACAGTTGTTTCTATCATACCGCACTCGTGAAGGCGCAGATTTACGAAGCCACTTGATCCACACAGGTAGCAAATCAAGCGCTAATCAAATTAATAACTCTAGCTCTCTACTTGAGAATGCACAAAAAAATCTATCAATTCAACTTCTTCATCTCTTCAATTCTATACCATGCTAATAAGGTATTATTTGTAGAATAACATTACAGATTTTTAAAAAACAAGCAACAATTGAAATTAATGAATTAGACTATTGTTTGTCAAACTCCGTTAGACTATTCAAATTTATGTTATGTACGATTTTAGGTTGTTTTAATTTATTGGTCTAGTCATTTCAACTGATTTTCATGTCAATAGTTCCTCTATCTCAAGTAATGATACTGCATTATTGTGAAATGTTTTGTTTTTGTTCGTTGGTCTATTCATTCTAACTGATTTTCGTGTGAATATTGTTTTCTCTATCAAGAATCAAGTTATGTCTACCTGAAATAATATAAAATACTTTTGTTTTATTTTTTTATATAGTAGTTATTTATGAGCGTAAAGCGCGACCTTATCACTCGAGTTGAACAGTACGCATAGCGGAGTGCAGTAGTTTTGCAAGAATGATAAAGGAGCTTTACACTTGAATTTCATACATTTTTACTACAACCGCACTTTTGAATTTTTATGCAATAATAATTGTATAAAATTATCATTTGCATACCATTGCACTATTGTTGAAGTTATAAAAATTCATCTGGCAGTAATAAGCTGGCAAGCGACCAATGTTGCCAACCGCACGATAATTATTGTTTTGTATGATAAGTCTTATGGTGTCTTGTACGATATATGATCTGGCTTTATACAATCTGCTTTTGTAGACAATAATTTCATAGAAATCTCAATTCAACATTTTTTTTTTAAATAACTATAAATTAATTTTATGGGTTATATAATTATAAATGATATTATAATTTTGGATGTCTGGCTCGTCATTTTCAATGATAATAAAATTATTGTAGAATAATGGTTGGCAACACTGATTGCTTAACGCTTGCCGAGGAATAATATCTAAAAGTGTCAATTAGTCAATACTTATATAAAAATCATGGAGGTATACAAGAAAGTGGAGAGAGCATAAAGTCTGAAAAGGGTAGCCGACGATCTTGAGCGGCTATCAGGCGACCTCCAGCGGCTTTACTCGTCCTCCCGTGGAAGGGGGAAACGCTTTACTCCACTATAGATATAGACCAATGTTGTTCTCAAAATCAAATACTTTATTCACTCAAATAAAAAATAATATAAAAGACATTGAATACAAAAACATTTCAAGTGCATTCCTCATTAGGCTAAGCCTGTAAGGAGGAATGGCTTGTCTCACCAACAACAGAAATGAATCATATGACTAAGAAAAGACAATTACAATATATTATAAAACAAAACTGAAGTACTGCTGCTATCAACTATTGACAGTTATTTATATATATATATTTTTTTTTTTTTTGGAGGATGAAGTCAACCTAGGTCTGAGACCTGTGCGTGGGTAATGAGTTGGATGATGGTGATTGATGATTTGATATTTTATTATACAAAATGAAATTATAAAGAAAAAACTTTTGAAACATTAGTGAACATAAATTATTATACACTTAAAATACATTGGAAAAATAGACATTACTTTTGGATTATGATAACTTGGAAAGATATACATTACATTAGATTTTTAGGAGGTACTAACAAATAAATGACCAGAAGACTGCTTAGAGATATCAAATGGCAGAGCCGGTGACCCCTAAAGGCAGAATGGTTGGCAGCAGCCGCTGTCAAACATCGAGGCTCCTCCACATTTTCTCTGACGTGACCACGAGTTGAGCAACTTGGAAATCTAAAGGTCTTTTAAATTTATGTATTTCAACAGATTTGACTTATAAATTTCTACAGGGCTCAACAGAATGAGTTCTTTGTAGATCAGACTTGACGAAGTCTTGGCGCAAATTTATCATGCGATGGCCTTATCATTACTATTCCTGAAGACAGAATCAAAATTAAATTCATTGACCATAAATGCCAGAGTTGCCTGCATTCCAGCTTACATAGTAGCAAGTAGCAAAAATATAGTTTGGATGATACTGCGATTAATTCAATAATGAAATGAAATGAAATGAAAATATGCTTTATTAGGCGGAGTTGGGACTTAAGAGTCCCCTCTACCACTCAACCTTGACAATTTATACAATAAATTAGTACAGCAATGTAAAGAGAAAAAAAACTTAAATTAAATCTGAACAAGTAAAACAACTATGTTTGACATTAAATAATAGTTACAAAAGAGTAAATAAATAAAAGTAGACTACCATTATATAATAATTAAAATTAAAAAAGAAAATTCTTTTGGATAAAGATAAGCAAAATTGCAATACCTATAAATTAAAAAGAGAAAGAGAAAAAAAATCAATAAAGAATTTCAAAATCATTCACACAACATTCATACAGCTCACTCATCAAGTTGCAAACGCCAACCCCACCCTACCCCCGCAGACCCGCCAACAGAAGCCCCCTGACCCCCACCCCAAAGCGAGCACGCCCATCAATGGCACGAATGTTGTCAGGAAGATTATTCCATAACCTACTACCCGTGATGGTAAAAGATTTTTCAAAAGTTGTTGTTCTGTGAATAGGAATAGCCAACATTGATCCCCCTCGTCTTGTTGCCCGCACACTGACCTCTGACAGGAATTTGAAGCTCTCAGACAGATACAGGGGAGATTTTGTTTTAATTATGGTATGAAGCAATGTTAATATGTGCAAGGAACGGAGCTCAGTCAATTTTAGAAGGGATAGTTGCTTGTAGAATGGTGTAACATGATCAAATCGCCTTAAATTGAAAATGAATCTTATGCAATAGTTCTGTGCACGCTGCAATCTGTCTGAGAATATAAAATAATAATACCAGTTTCATCCTTCTGAATCACGTCTGGCCCAAATTCCACCTCTTTTCAAAATATTGGAAAATTTTACAAAAAAATTAAAATTTGAGGTTTTTAAAAGTTTTGAAGTTTACATCTTGTGATTGAACAATCGTGCATTCATTACCCACTCGGGGGGTGATTTTATTTTCTACATTTTTAACAATCAATTCTAACTATCTCTAGTTTTTGAGGCAGAGCTGTTCAAAAATTTTTGTGCATATCAAAAATTGCTAAAATTTATATGGGAATCTCAGCCACAAATTTCTTAATATTTGCATCAGGAATTTTCTCTTGAATACAATTTCTGAGACTAGAGTCTAGAGCCAAGACTAACAGAAACACTACTTTGCCGCCTTAGAATGTGACCAAATTTTCATATGGCTCAGAAATTGATTCACTTCACATCTAAAGCCTACTCATGAATAATCAAGACTAAATTCGCAATAAAGCTGAAAATAAATTGGTTGATTGAAGTATGAATTGATTCGCGATATCTGGAGACTTGATGTTCATTGAAAGTTGACTGTTATTTGAAACGAAAGTGAGCGCTCGATTGAACAATTATTACGGAGAATAATGTACCGTAAATGAACGCGTTGGGTAAATAGCATGAATATTCATCGTGCTTGAAACACTGGCTGTTGAAACTCAGCGCACTGTATTGAAATATTTTCCCAGAAAATAACTCGCTGAAATGAAATCGCTACCATTCAGGTGTTGCACTGTAGAGTACTCAATTCAATCTATCTTCTCAATACAGTTCACCAAATAAATGTGAATCTCAATGTAAAATTAAGTTAGCAAAGAGATGTAGCCTAATTCATTCATTTTTGTGTTGTGTATTCGTTGTATTCTCTACCAATCATCACTCTTACTCAAAAGACACAACTATTTTTTATTTTCAATGTATAAATATTAAAAAATTCAATAACTATTGCATTATGAGCATTCAATTTTTCCCACTTATTAGGCCTAAAGTGTTCACTTATTGTGTTCATTTTAACCTTTTTCTTCTTCTTCTTCTTCCACTTCTCCTTTTTATTTTTTCTTTCTCTGTTTTACCTTTTCTTCTTCCCCAATTTTAATTAATCTCATTTGAATTGATTTATCTTACTTAGATAACCCGTATAAGACAATTTCATCCATATCAATGTAAACTAGTAGGACATGTTGAGGTGAAAAGTTAAGTGTAAGAATGGCCTCAATGGCCAAGACTTCGCCTCTTTGTGTAATTCATCTCTCAGATCCAAGCTCTATTTTTCGTATTTTTTTTAAACTATCACATCAATAATTTCTGCGGTCAATTACAAAATTGAAAAGGGTGAGCAAAGTATCATACAGTTCATCTGTTTGAAAAGAGAAGTTCGCAAATAAACTGTTTTTTTTTTTACTGGTGATGTGTAATTAATGTTTTATAAGTAAACTATAAACTTTTTACCGGCTTTACAGCTGTACCCACCAGCCTAGTTTTGTGTTTAGTTCTTTAGATTAATGTATTACAGGAAAAGCTCAATACACACAATAAGTAAGCTCGCATGACGCTGGGTAATTAGGAGCTGCAATATTGACACAGAACTAATCTGTTGCTTTTGCTTAATATACAGGCTGTTTCGGAACTCTCTACCAAGACTTCATGGCAGTGTTTCTGGACCACTAATAAAAGTAAATATTGTAATACAATTTTTCTAAAATTCCCAGTTACTTAAACAGCCGCCATTTTGTTTTTTCAATCATTATTTTTTTATTCGAACACCTCTGAATGTATAATTTTGAAATTTTGGATACAGCTTTATAACAATTGAAACAATCTAAAAAAATTAATCAAAATTTTCCGACATCAAAAAACAAATTGGCGGCCATTTGAAATCTCTGAACAAGATTAAATTGATAATGGCTAATGATATCAAAATTTCACTAAAATAACTTTTTAAAGATATTTTTATTGCAAATCTAGCGATACCTCATGTTTCAAGATTGGCCAACAATTTCCAGAGATATGCTACTTTTTATGGTGTGCGGTGGTTGGAAGCGGAAAACTGCAACCCGCTCCCAACCATCACACACCCTAAAACGTAGCATATTTCTGTTAATTGTTGGCCAATCTTGAAAAATGAGAAATCATCAGATTTATAATAAAAATATCTAAAAAAATTATTCTAGTCAAATTTTTATATCATTAGTCATTATTAATTTAATCCTGTTCAAAGATTTTAAATGGCCGGCATTTTGTTTTTTGAAGTCGGAAAATTTTGATTAATTTATTAGATTGTTTTAATTGTTATAAAGCTGTATGCTAAATTTCAGAATTATAGATTCAGATTTGTTCGAATAAAAAAAGAATGAGTGAAAAAACAAAATGGCGGCTGTGTAACTGAGCATTTTAGAAAATTTTTATTACGATATTGACTTTTGTTAGTGGTCCAGAAACACTGCCTAGAAGTATTGGTAGAGAGTTCCGAAGCAACCTGTATATTAATTGGCGTATTATCTATATTATCACCATATTAAGTTTAAGTTTTTAAGCACTGAATTAAGTTTAGAGGAAGCTTTGAGCCAAATTTAATTTATTGTTTCTAATAGTAACCGTTTTTCTGAAATCCGCAAGACTGACACACACACACACACACCTTCTTTCTCTTATTACATAGAATTATAGATAAAAGTATCAATTCATGAAACAGTTGTAAATTGTTAAATATACATCTGTTTTTGTAATGATTTGATGTATAAAGATGTTTACTTTGACTGTATAAATAAATGAATGAAAGCTGACAGCTGTTGTGAGAAGATTTCATCTAATGCATGTTAGATCTGAAATCGTCTATTAAACAATTATCAATAATTAATTTCCACGAAGATGGAAACTTTCATTGCAATTGTTCATATATGGGTAAGCATCGAAATCTACTGTTAGGAAACGCAAGAAAGAAGAAATCCTTATTCTATGCTATTCATTATGTCAATAGTAATAGTGCTTCCAGTTACAACGATAACATGCATTTCTTGTTCATCGGCTTCCTCCGTTTTCCTCCATCTCACAGTCTTTCTTAGTCTCATATGCCAAATGGTCATCAGGAATGTTTGAGCATTTCTAGTATGCTTGAGAACTAAGATAATGTTATCTGTGTAAATAGAAAAATTGAGAAGCCTCTGGAAATTGAGTTTTCGAAAACAAACAAACTTATAAATGCGGTGGTGCATTCAGCAAAAAGTTCAGTTGTGGTTCAGATTTCCTTTACATTCGTATCAAGTGACAGTTTGTGGTGGCAGTATACAAGTACACATATACAAACTTCATATGAAATACCCTGGGCCTCTGCACGAATACAACCTATCGAAGAATAAAGTGATGCTATTGCTATATATAGTGATTACATTTATCAAATACCATGACTGATTGCGCTTTGTAAGTGTTCAGTTTATTTATTGAGAGTTTTAACTGCTTATTAGACATTCCTTTTTAAGTCATTGAACAGTTTATTTGGCAGTTATTTATTAAATTATTGATCGACTATTGACAGTTACTAATTAGTTTTTGTACAGTGATACAGTTAATTCATTATTAGTTGAACGTTATTGAACTTATGATGTTGAAGATCCATCTTGTTTCCACTAATATGTAATATAAACTTGAAAAAAAACACTTTTAAATGGAAATTAACTCACGTTATGGCGTGACGGCCGTTTCGCTCTGTTGTCTAGAGCATCGTCAGACGACCCACAGTACACTGACTTAAGGTATGAGTTTGAGGGTTATGTATGTTGGAATGGTCTGTTTGGAATTGAACTGTTTGTTTCTTACTGGTTTTTCTTGTGTGATATAACGGATTAGTGCGGTTGTAAAAAATGTTTGTAAATAAAGTTCGAGTGTTACTTCCAAGTGTTGCCAGCATTATTTTAGTGATATAACCCGTTCCACTACATTAATGTCGGCATGAAAATGGAATCCTTTGTTCCATTATGCGTCAAGTTTTTGGAACTATTCAATATAATTGCAGACCTTTCCTTCAACTTATGTGATTGATGAACATTTCATGCTCCACTTCTTGCTATAAGATTAGATTTCTAAGCAACAATTTTGTATATTGATGAGGTGTAAATTTCAATCATTTTTCAAGAACTGGATCCACTTTATTAATATTCAAACATAGTTTCAACCTTCGATGCTTCAATGCATTGTCTCTTACAACTTTTTGTATGACATGATGAACATTGAAACACGATACTCCACCGTTATTCCCTCCTTCAAAGCACAAGAAAGTAGAGTTTCTAGAGGAAAGCGGCATGCAAGATCGCGATACAAAATATCTCCATCACAGCATACAAGCCACGTACTGACTTTATTAGCTCTGCCATGGCGCTCTGCCGTGAGACATCCAAAGCAGAAGGCTTTCCACTCATCTTGAGCGTTTTTCATTCCTTTGAAATTCACCTGAACCATGTTAATTTTTCATTCAATTTCGTCTTTTGTAACCCACACAAGCATTTTTGAGCGTGTTAGCGTGTAAAGGTTAGCGCAAGCTAATAAATACACAAATCACAAAAAGCATTACGCTAATATTCTCAGAAATGGACTTTTATTATTATTTATTAGAAGAATAAACATTGAAATTCAAAAGATAATTTCAATTGGAATTCGAATAATCGATAATTTTCACATAGTACACTTTTTTAAGTGCAAATGAAACTTACATGGGCGAAAATTCAAGTGATTGACGAGAAAAGTGAAAATGTCCGGACAAGCCGAGAAAAGATACCGAAACGTGGCCACGTTCTTATTATAAAGACCTATAAAAATATAGGTCTTAAAGACCTATTATTATAAAGACCTTATTAGACAGACGCGATATTTCGCACAGGACTATATTACAGCAATGCACTAACATACTTTTTTTTTTTTTTTTTGTAGATTACGTCTTGGAGACTCCAGTTAAGGAGTATAAGACAAGTCAGATCAACAATATTATACACTAGATACCATAATTACTTCCAATTTGTTGAGGTGAGGCTTAATTTTGATGTGAAAGGAACTCTTGTACACTATAAAAAGCTTTATCAACTAAATATTTCTTCAATTGTTTTTTAAATATTTCTATATTTTCAAGACTCTTCAAAAAAGCGGTAGCTTGTTGTAGAATTTCCTACCAATATAACTAGGTTTTTGTTTGAATAAGCTACTATTGTGACTCACCAAGTGATAATCTCCTCGGCGTCTTGTATTATAATCATGTAGATCAAGATTTTGGTTAATATCATTCGTTTTTACATATAAAGTAGCTTCATACACATATAAGCAGGGTACAGTTAGGAGACCAAGTCTCTTGAACAACGGCCTACATGAATCTAATCTATTTACTTTTTCTATACACCTAACCGCTTTCTTTTGGATCTTAAACACCCTATCAAGATTTTGTTTTGATGAATTACCCCATACTAAGATAGCATACCTAATATGTGACAGTAAGAGCCCATGGTAAGCTGTAAAAAGTAACTTTTTGTCATTCAATCTAGCAAGCTGTCGCAGGACAAATACCCCAGATGAAATTTTACTACATATTTTCTCAATGTATGGAGTCCAGGTCAATCGTCTATCCAACGTAACTCCTAGAAATGCAATTTTTTCTTCCTGGTCTAATTGATTATCGTTTACAAACACGTTTATAGCCCTATCTTCATTTAAATTATGTTTGTTTTTGAATTGAAGGTATTGGCATTTTTTACTATTTATAGTTAATTTCAACTGATTTAAAAATTGGACAATAGACTGCACACCTATATGGGCACTTATTTCTAAATTATCTAGAATGGAATTGCTGAAAATGAGTGATGTATCATCAGCAAATAAGAGGGCTCTACCACTAATTAATTCTTTAGGTAAACGGTTGACATATAACAAAAAAAGCAATGGACCTAGTATTGACCCCTGAGGCACTCCAGCTTGCACCTCTAATTTATTAGATTTATTCTTTACTATACTATTACCAACTACTGTAGTTAGTTCTACTAGTACGTTATACTCTGTATCTCTGTAATATACCATGTCAAAACCCATATCGCATCTGTCTGCAGATCGAGGTAACAGTGAAAATGTGCTTACGTTGTCAGAACAGGCTCTGCGAATTTTGAAGAATAGAATATTAATTCGAACGGATAAGTAGTATTTTTGTTTATTATTATTAGTATTTATTATCTTAATAATTTACATCATTAATCTGTCTATTATAATTTAATGTATCTTAATAAAAAGTCAAATTCTATTTTCAAGGTTAGGTGTACCGATATTGATAAATTTTCTTGTAATTAAATAGTCTCGAGTTGACAATTATAATAAATTAGGTAATACTTCATTAAAAATTTAACGTGAACCAATTGAAAACAATTTTTAGCTAAGAAAATGAGTCCAAACAAATCATCTAAATCTAATTGTTTACCTAAAACGCAGGTAACTACGCGTTCTCAAGTATTACTAAAAAAATCTCCTTCGGCTCTTAAAGCTACTGTAGATGTAGAAGAAAAGGTTGCTAAACTATTGAGTGATTACACCGAATTAAAAACAAAATTAAAATCATCCCTGAAAAATTCTGAGGAAGAACGGATAGGGTTGGTGGATCACATAAAAAATCTCTGGAAGTTATTGTAAAATTGCAGCAGGAAGACCAAAAAACTGAAATACTAAATCTCACAAGTCAATGTAGGTCTATGTCAGAGGAAATCGAAATATTAAAATCAAAAATAAACTTAGCTAATGTAAGATCTCAACCTCTGATCAATACAAAAAAATAGAACCTAAAAGAAATGGGGAAAACATAATTGGTCAAATTAAAACGTATAGTCAGGTTTTGCAAACAGCAACTAAAACTAAAGTGAGGGGAGATAACGATAGGAAAGGTAGAGTACTGCTCTTGACATCCAGTCATGGACGAGACTGCAGTGACCTACTAAATAAAAGATGAGAAAATAAGTATGAAGTTCAGAGCTTTTTCAAGCCAAGTACCCCTATAAACGCAATCGTAGAGTCAGCAAAGGAACAAACAGAAGATTTTGGTAAAAACGATTTTCTAATAGTACTGGGTGGCTCAAGCAATATACATGAACCTCATCTAAAACATCTTCCTGAAATAAATGGAAAAATTAAAGAGATTGTGCCACTCAGCCAAAAAACTAATGTAATAATAAGTACAATTCCGTATAGGTTTGATAAACCAGAGCCAGAGATTTAGCCAGAGCTAAATGAAACCATTAAGTTGACAAATAAATCAATCCATAATACAATTAACAGCCTAAAAAATAAGAATTCTAAGCAATTGGGGAATTGTTTTCTAAATGAAAGGCTGAAAAAAAAACAAAATTTCACTATTCATGGTCTACATCTAAATCAATCTGGCAAAGTAATATTTTGTAATAGGCTGGCAGAGCTGATTGAAAGTCGTTTGCAATCTACTGTCAATAATTCTTCTAAACAATCATCTAACGAACCTTTTTTAGTAAAGTGGCTCAAAACCGGGAAGGGAAAATAGTTTCAAATAATAAATTCCTATCTTCAATTGTATTAAAAGACGTTAATCGATCAGGAAATCAGGATAGCATTGGTGGAAGGAACTCTTGTAACAATCTGATAAGCTCCCAAGATTCTAAGAGATTAAGTAGATGTACTTCAATATGCAAAAGCAACGATAACGTATTAAGGAATGATAGGGAAGTACTGACTGTGTTCCATCAGAATATTCAATACATTCGTATCCAAAAAGATAGAATCGAAGTATTTTTGAAAGAAGAGGCTCCTGATATAGTTATTTTCACCGAGCATGGTTTAAAAGAAGATGAATTGTCACAACTTAATATTCCAAAGTATTCATTGAAAGCGTCGTATTGCAGGACATCTCATCGAAGTGGGGGAGTAGGTATCTTCGTTAAAAATGCTAAGAATATGCAAACATTTAATTTAGAATATGTAGAGAAATTTTCTGTGGAAATGGATTTAGAAGTTACTGGTTTGAGAGTAAAGTTCGACAATAATTTCGAAGTATCGGTGTTACCTATTTACAGGTCACCAAATGGGGAATGGAACAATTTTTGCGAACTATTCAATAGGCTTTTAGAGATTACTACTACTCGCTTTACAAACGTTATTGTAGCGGGAGATTTCAATACAGACTTTGCAACACAGAATAAAATGACAGAAGATTTAAGGGATATTATATACATGAATAACTTGGAAATAAAAGTTCATGAATATACCAGAGTCACAAGAACATCACAAACAATAATTGATAACATTTACTAATATAGATTACTATAAAACAAGATAAGGCGGCTCGTAACTATCTGATCATGACTATCAAATCTTAGAAGTGGGGTTGCATGGTCATAAATCAATTGAGAAGAGTAGAGTAATGAAAGAAATTCAACAATGTTAACAGGGGAATATCGATTGTTTGAAACAGAATCTGCTACAAGAAAACTGGAGTAGGGTTTACAATAGCAATAGTTTAAATAACAAATATGATAGTTTAATTAATATTTTAAGGTTTCATATTACTATGAATTAACCAGTTGAAAAAGTCCCTGTAAAAAACAAAATAGACAAAATTGAAGAGTGGATAACTGATGATATCCTTGCAGAAAGAAATAGGGTTAAAGATGCATATGATGAATTCAAACTATCTAGAAATATGTTAAGTGAAGATAATTACAAAGCTCTAAAGAAAAACTATACAAGAGAAGTGAAAAGAGCGAAATGTAAGAAAACAGCTGAAATTTTGAATAATAGTGTGTACTTTAACACAGCAGTGTGGGATGTAATAAACAAAAATAGGCAAGTAGCTCATGTAGATGCTTATACTAGTGTCCCCAGAATAATTAACGAAGATAACAAATATATCGATGATAGTGTAGACATCTGTAATTCCTTTAACAGAAATTATCAATTGGCTGCTAAGAATCTTCAAAAATCTCTTAATACAGGTATTAGTGATGCAAACATGTGGAATACTGATGGGATTCAGAACGAATTAAACATTCACCTAGTATCCCAAGACGAGTTGTCAAATATCATAGATAGTTTGAATAATAGAAAAACTGTAGGAATGGATAGGGTATCCAGTAAAATTCTGAAAGAATGTAAATATAAATTGTTAGACCCTTTGCTTCATCTGATCAATCATTCATTGGAACTAGGTGTTCTTCCAGATAATTTGAAAGAGGGGAAGATCTTGCCAATCTTCAAAAGTGGTGATAGAGAAAAGGTGGAAAACTATAGGTCCATTAGTATTTTAAATGTAATAAGTAAAATTTTTGAAAGAGTAGTTCTAAATAGGTTACTTCTGCACCTTCAAGAAGCTAACTTTATCTGTGATGAACAGCATGGCTTCCAGAAAGGGAGATCAACAAAGACAGCCATAGTTTCTCTAGTTGAAAAACTAATAGATATAATAGATTCAGGTGATAAAGCTACTGCAATCTTCTTAGATCTGTCAAAGGCATTTGATTGTGTTAATCATAGAACTTTATTGGAAATACTGCAAAATGTAGGTGTAAATGGGGTTGAATTGAAATGGTTTGAATCATATCTTATTGGAAGGAAACAATGTGTAGAACTAACTACAGTAGTTGGGAATAGTATAGTAAAGAATAAATCTAATAAATTAGAGGTGCAAGCTGGAGTGCCTCAGGGGTCAATACTAGGTCCATTGCTTTTTTTGTTATATGCCAACCGTTTACCTAAAGAATTAATTAGTGGTAGAGCCCTCTTATGTGCAGATGATATATCACTCATTTTCAGCAATTCCATTCTAGATAATTTAGAAATAAGTGCCCATATAGGTGTGCAGTTCATTGTCCAATTGTTAAATCAGTTGAAATTAACAATAAATAGTAAAAAATTCCAATACCTTCAATTCAAAAAGAAACATAATTCAAATGAAGATAGGGCTATAAACGTGTTTGTAAACAATAATCAACTAGACCAGGACCAGGAAGAAAACATTGCATTTCTAGGAGTTTTGTTGGATAGACGATTGACCTGGGCACCATACATTGAGAAAATATGTTGTAAAATTTCATCTGGCGTATTTGTCCTGCGACAGCTCGCTAGATTGAATGACAAAAAGTTACTTTTTACAGCTTACCATGGGCTCTTACTGTCACATAATTTATTAGGTATGCTATCTTAGTATGGGGTAATTCATCTAAACAAAATCTTGATAGGGTGTTTAAGATCCAAAAGAAAGCAGTTAGGTGTATAGAAAGAGTAAATAGATTGGATTCATGTAGGCCGTTGTTCAAGAGACTTGGTCTCCTAACTGTACCCTGCTTATATGTGTATGAAGATACTTTATATGTAAAAACGAATGATATTAACCAAAACCTTGACTTACATGATTATAATACAAGAAGTCAAGGAGATTCTCACTTGTTGAGTCACAAAGTAGCTTATTCAAACAAAAACCTAGTTATATTGGTAGGAAATTCTACAATAAGCTACCGCAGTTTTTAAAGAGTCTTGAAAATATAGAAATATTTAAAAAACAATTGGAAAGATATTTAGTTGATAAAGCTTTTTATAGTGTACAAGAGTTCCTTTCACATCAAAATTAAGCCTCACCTCAACTAATTGATATAGTAATTATGGTATCTAGTGTATATGACTAGTGTTAATCTGACTTGTCTTATACTCCTCAACTGGAGTCTCCAAGACGTAATCTACAAAAAAAAGAAGAAACCTCAACATTACATTTACAAGAGACGCTATTCTTAACCAACTTCCAAAACAGAAGGAGGTTCTCAATAATTCGAACTGTTTTTTTTTTTATGTATGTACACGAACTATATTCGAACACTATTGAACCGATTTCGATTTTTTTTTAAATGAAAGAGCATCATTCAGTGGTGGTCCCATCCAAGTTTCGCAAGGATTGGCCCAATTCTTAGCCCAATAAGATGGTGCATTCATCGATGTCTTCATTTCAATCTTGTTTGAATAGGATACATTGATGTTGAATGTAAAAATGTAAACGATATCGGTTACCCAAAGCCGGTTATGTGTGAAACAAGGCTGTAATATCCCGTTTTGATCATTCAGCTGAACTTAATTTGAATTAAGAATAAGAATATGTTTTGAAGGTTTGAAAATTCAACTTGAAAGCTTAAAATTAAACAAATTGTAAAACAAAAAAAAAGATCGACTTCAATGAAATGATAATCAAAAATTAATTACTCACGCAATAAAAAGTTTAAAATAAAGAATTTACTTTAAACTGAGAAAACTTTCAATTTAATACAAGTAGGCTGATCTTTTGAAGGCGCCAAATATTTTAAGAAGGTAATAGAAATTCTATGTTATATTATAGAAGTTTATAGAAAACTAGCTAGCCCGACGCGCGTTGCTGCGTTCTCATAAAATCTGATCAGAGAAGCCTCCTTCGTTGTTCACTTACACAGTAAGACCTTACTTACCACCTCTCAATGAACATTTCTAATTTAAACCTCCTACGACTATTAGGGTAGAAGCTAGGTTTTTGATTTTATTATTCGCCACCTCCCGCTGAGGCTGCATTTCAAATTTCTAGCTGCATTGGTTAACAGATGTCATCAACCCGCGTAATTTATCACATTTCATCATACCCAGTCATATGTTTCCTACATACTGCAAGGCTCCGACTGTCGGTAGCCTACATGCAAAGTCTGCGTTCCAGACAGCGTAAATAACGCCGCTAAAGGGCCTGCCATATGATTAAAAACTGTTGACTTCTATTAGCAGTTCCTTTAAGCTGTTTGGCCGGTAAGTTCAGTAGGTTAGGTCTGTAAAATGGATTAATTAATAATAATTATTAGCCCCCCTATTAAAATTTATGATCAGAAACCATCCCCAATATTCACACAACATATTCCCAAAGTTTCATGGCGATCTGTCAGACGGAGGAGTGCGATTCGAACCCACGACCGCTGAAACGACAGCAAGCTGAAGTTGTGACGCCCCAACCAACTGCGCTAAGATTACTATCGTGTATTAAATATTATATGCTCTCAGTTTAAAGTAAATACTTTATTTTAAACTTTTTAGTACGTTCTTGTATTAAATATTATATGCTCTCAGTTTAAAGTAAATACTTTGTTTTAAACTTTTTAGTACGTTCTTGTATTAAATATAATATGCTCCAAGTTTAAAGTAAATACTTTATTTTAAACTTTTTAGTACGTGAGTATTTCATTTTTGAGCATCATTTCATTGAAGTCGGTTTCTTTTTTGCTTTAAAATTTGTTTTATCAGGAAAATGGTGTGTATCAGTACGTTGCTATGGCAATGTTTATTAGTTTCGTTTTTTACATTAGACAGTGCCAGAAGTAAAGTAAATTCGTATGGCTTTTCGTGGTGGGGAGACCCTTACGGGTACAGTGCCAGAATATATTCCATTACATTTTCATTTCTTTTCATTGTATTGTCTATATTCTAATACTTGTACGTGGGTAATCAGATGAATGATTACATTAAATATTCAAGGCCGTGAGAGATTTGAACTCTTGACACACATAACAGTATTCTACTACAAAATTACACACAAAATACTATTAAAATTTATGGAATACTAAAAAATATACATTTAAATATGTGAAATATACAAATTTAAAATACATATGCACCTTTCATCGTTATCTGACTGACTGAGCGCCCTCAACATCAACATCACGATGGCACGGTCACCACCATGACCACTGTCAACTAAATATTCATCATATTAATAATTTGTTTATAATAATTGTAAAGCTGCTTTTTCCACTAGAAAATAAGTTATCTTTGTCAGAAGGCATTTCTTAGTTGAACGGGATTCAAATGAAATGTTTGCTAGTGAGTTTGCAGTCGAACGAATCGTATTCTGAAATGAGTAAGAAAGTTTCTCTCAGCCGTACATGACAGCGGAGGAAGGCATTTGGGCATCTATATCTGTAGTGTTGATATCTATATGCACCAACAATGAACGCCAGCTCGGTCTTAAAACACACAAAACGAGCTGAACTCAGCTCATGAAGTCAAAATTCAGTCGTTCAAGTAAACCACCTCTGCCCCGTAATGAACGAAAGAAGTAATGAGCAGCCAGCTTTACTTCAAGCGAGTAATTTTTAAAGAAGCCTCATCTGAACTTTCAAAGAACAAATATTTTCTTTTTAATTAAACTCCGCAAAAGTGGGTTGCTTTCATGTCAAAAACCTTGAACTTATTTTATACTGAATTAGCAAATAGGCCTACCCATGCTCCACAAACGATTCCAAGAATCATTCATTAGAGCAATTTAATTCTGGGTTTTATTTTATGAATTTTATAATGAAGTTGATTACATCCTAGGGCCAGTATTCCAATTATGTTATCGATAAAAACATTCCAAATATTTCTATGAGAAAGTCATACATTGCTGTAAAACAAATTTTTCATACATTATTACAAAATTGTCTAGACTTTCAGTATGTCGGAGACAATTTGAGCACTATTGCAATACCCTAATAAATAAGATACCGGAAAACTTGACTACTAATAACGTTAATAAAAAACAGATCCAATTAATTGAGGAATGGGTTAAACAAACATTTTCTACAAAATGACAATTTAAAGACAAGTTAACATTAACTTATGAATAAAATAGATGAGTTAACTAAATAATATAAATTATTAATAAATATTAGCTTTAGCATTGTCATATAATAAATTTCCAAGCAAATTCAGTGTATTAACTTGAGCAATGCTCATCTGTGGTATGAATGATCTTGATATTATTATAATTGCTATATAAAAAAGGAAAAAAGTGGCATAATATATGAGAGAATTGAAGATTATTAATAAATCATTATACCGATTCACAATTTATATACTTTCTATACACGCATTCAGTAAATTAATTTGTGATAAATGTACTAGCTCAACTCATTGCTAGCGCACAGACAATTGTCTATGCTAGCAATGCCATTATATACTACAGTTTTCTCTTTATATTAATCACATTATGTAATTTACAATGATCCAATAGTCTGTTCTTAGTTTTTACTCTTTTGAATCATGAAGTCAATCTAATATTTAAATTTGTAATATGACTTCATTTGTGTGTTGAATAGTCTAACATTGTAATGTAATATAAGTTATAACATGAAACATTTCAAGGCTTGAAATGAAATGCATTATACGAAGTGCTAAATTTTGCTGATCGTTAAATTGATGTACAAGTCATGTAATCATGTTATTTTGTACTTTGTATAGAAAGAAAATGACAATAAATAATTCTAATTCCAATGTGTAGAACATTGACATTGTAATTGAAATTTTCATAATTTATATATTGATTTGTATTCTTTTGTTTTCGCATTGTCATAATTCATTCGCAGAAACTACTGTTCATTCAGATCATGTTAGATTTGACATGCTGTATTCATTCATTGAGGCTGTCTGAATCCAAGACTGTTTCTTATTGTCATTATTTTTTTATAGAAATGATTTATTTAAAAATAAAAATAAATTATAGAGTCAATAGAACACGTTTAATAGATCTTCCTCTTTGAGCTGAGTTACTCATTTAAAATTCTATTACAATAGTATTGTGCTTGTGAGTTTGTATGATTTTATGATTAATTTAATCTATAAATTGAGGGTTTGGTACAAATAGCCCGATTTTCAGTGCCAGAGCTTAGGGGTTTCACGTTCCATCGTGGCATGGGTGCGGTCCTACTTGCAGAATAGGTGTCAGTGAGTGAGGCTTGGAGGTTCCTCTACCAGTGGAAAGGGGTGTTCCTAAGGGTCTGTTCTGGGTCCGCTGCTATTTAGTGTTTACATTGATGACTTGACTCATGTTCTAAATACTACTTAACCTACCTCTGTTTCTGACTTTTTTTCATGATTTCTTCCAATTTTCCTTTTCAAATTTTGTTAGGTTAGATGACAATAATTTTCATAAAGTATAACTATTTATTAATTTATTTTTACGTAAATCATAAAAATCAATGTTCTTGTAGGATCCCAATAAGTTTTTATACCTCTCATACGACACAACGAAGACTTTAATTAGTACGAAATCCTAGTGGAATTATGGTCAAGAATATGCGCAAATTTTTAGGTTCTGTTACAAAAAGCTTCTGAGCCATCTTTAATTTTCAAGCATGGTACTTGAGTAGGTATCCCCGTAAACTACATGCAGCTATGCACAGCAGAAAGTATCGATTTGCGCCGTGTAATGAGCGAGTCCTCATTCTATTCTATTTGCTAAACTACTGTTCTATCTACTCGTTGAACATTTAAATACAGTATTACACAATAACAAAACAAATTATTTAATTCACAAAAAATTAGATGTACTTATTTATGTATAAGAACATGATATGAATATGTCTAACCAAGAAGAGCATGTTTATAGAATAAATTTCAATGAAAATTAATTATATGAACATGTTATAGCAAAGAGCACGGGCTAATAGAATTAATTTTAATTTTGTGATTTGATACTGTACTCAGGATTTCATCATTGAATCTTAGGGAATGATGATTATTTTTTATAATAGATAAACTTAAAATTACTACTAATTGATTTATCCACCATTTATTAATAGGCTATTAAATGTTTATCAACAGCTACAACCATTATTATTTTGTTTCCACCAAAATTTCCAAGACAGCATTTAAACTTTATCTAGAATCGGTTACAATTCCGGTAGCCTACTGCTCGAAATAGAATTAAGTTTGGTTGAGATTTTCTTCAAAAATTCACGTTATCTAACTATTTAAAGCACATTATTGATATCATTTTATTGAACATTAACTGTCAACTAAGTAGTTCAATCTTACATTAATTTATCTTTTACTAGCAATAAATGTAGCAGGCTGTATTGGTTTGACTCAAGAAAGTTGGAACACTAGAGCTTTGCTTCATTAATCTGGGTACACTCGTTTAAGGATATTATGTAACGGAAGTTACTTGTGAATTATCAAGCAATTATTTTTATGAGGGTTGTTTACGTAGTTGGTTTTTGAGAATTAATTGGGAGATAAGGAGTAAAACAAAACAGACCCGCTGGCAAGATGATACCAGCCGATAAGCAGCACTTTAATGACAACCCTCTATCTATAAGCGGTGTAGGTATAGAGGGAGTAAGGGAGTTACCGTTCACAAAAAATTTAATGAACTGCGAGAGATTTTCAAACAGATCGTTCAATTTACATCCAGGAAGACTGTTTATAATTACTATTACTTCAAATGCTTTGAACAGTCTAATGCGCTTTGGTTCAAAGTCGAGCTTATGATTAGAAAGAATAGGTTACAAGTGTATAGAAAGTGCCTGAAAGCTCGTAACTCATCAAATTATAAGCACAAAGATTCACTCACTAATAGGATATTAAGAGTTACTATAAAAAGCTATACTGTGATGGTATAAATAATATAAAATGATACAAATATCATTAGGGCAAGTCCCGATATAATATTATAATATCGTATAGGGCAAGTCCCTATACGAAGCTCTACGAATTCTGTAGGCTATTACAAAAATGCTATTAGGCTACGACTTTTCTTTTAACAAGATTATTGGATAAAATGGTGAGTTGAAACTATCAAGGATCTACAGAGATAAAATCAAGGATAACATAGAGAAAATCAAAATTATAATTCATGATTAATTAATATCAATAATAATTACTATTAATGATTCACAAGCAAAGATTAATAAAACACTTATAATTTTTTATAGTTTTCATAGTAGAAGAGTAGCCTAGAAAAATATACTTAATGCGTTCCCAATATTTTTAAATGACTTCACAATCCAACTTCGAATTTTAAAAGTTAACAGGCAACAAAAAATAATCAGTTTTATATCTTTACTCAATAAAGCGAACTGAATGAAACACCACTTTCATTGGAGAATGGAGTTTCTGTTCACTTTACGTATTAAGTATGAATAGAGTCAACGTAGAAATAATTATCATACATGCATGGGTGGTATGAATGTGAGAAATAGGATAATTTCAGTGAATAAACAGAATTTCAACTGAATTCCAAATGATGTTGAAAAAGTATAACAATAGATTCTTTCTCACGAGTTCGTATAATTACTGTAATAAAAATGCGCGTGAATATGAGAATCAATTTCAAGTATTATTATTTTTTATATAAGCTATTATTTTTTAAACAAAAGCATATATAGATGTGACATACATAGTCAATGTTATCATTTGAAAATAAAACCCTACCTCCATTGATTTCTTGAATTTTCGAGGAAAAACATTTCAATTTTAATTAACTACGCATCATTGGCCCACGCTTCCATCATGTCTATAATGAAATGATGTTCAAAATGACTGGACATGACAAAATTCTGGCGTAAATCATTTTGGTCCTCAAATTTATTTCTCAATATGTTTGTTTCAGCCGACATTAGAATGAAAAGTATCAATTTTCACTGATCGCTTTCATAAGTATCTCTTCAATTCAATTTACTAATGGAGGCTAATAGTGACTAATATCGTATGTGGAATAAAATCTAATTAATGGAAATACCAGGAGAATGGAACATTTTATTTCATTAATAGAAACTCAAAATTCAAGCGTTTATCACGAGGGCAACAAAATTTTATTGAATGAGTTAGTTGATTGTTTAGGACTATTTTTTCATCAAGGGAAGCTAGTTTCATTTCAGAAAAGTTTCCAGCAGAATAGTTCAGGTGAGCATTCTTGGTGTTCAAATGTGTTACGGTACTAAAACAGTGGCTGCAAGAAACTTCCAAACACAGAACTGCCTTGAGCATTTCATTTAGCGCAAACACATCAACTTTCTCGTACGCTAGGTCGTAGTTTTATGTATTAATTCTTCAGCAACATTCTTTCACATATACCAGCCCTAAAAATAAATATCAACCACCAGTTATACTAACTTGGAATACAATCACAAACTCTCTTCACTAATTATTATTTTTTCATGATGAAATTGCAATATTACCCACTGGAATCGAGCATAGACTACTATCAAGTCATCAAGTGTGACTGATAATAGCCCATGAAATACATTGCGCTTTGTAAGTGCAGTTAATTATTGAGTGTTTTAACCATTTATTAATAAAATATTGATAGTTTGTGCAGAGTGATAATCTTGCTATAGAATTATTCTTATTAGTTGAACGTTATTGAACTGTTTATTTCTTTATTGATTTTCTTTTGTGATAATTGCTGATTAGTGTATTTTGTTAGTTAATCGTGTAACTAAAGTCCGAGAGTCACTTTCAAGTGTTGCCAGCATTATTTTAGTGATAGAACACATAGCAGTATGATAAAGAATAGATCTAATTAACTGGATGTCTAAGCCTCAGAAATATATACCCGTATGGGTGCAATCCATTGCCAATTTTCTAAATCAGTTGAAATAAACAATAAATGGTTTAATATGCATATACCTTCAATTCAAAAACAAACATAATTCGAATCATGATATGGCTATGAACGCATCTGTAAACAATAATCAACTACACTAGGAAGGAAACATTGCATTTCTAGGAGTTTTGTTGGATAGGCGATTGAACTGGACTCCATACATTGAGAAAATATGCTGTAACATTTCATCTGAAGTATTTTTTTTCGGAGGATGAAGCCCACATAGGCCTGAGACTTGTGGTTGGGTAATGAATTGGATGATGGTGATTGATGAGTTGGACCTACAGTTTAGGTGGGTTCCAAACCAATGGGAAGTGAATTTACAGCAGAGGACAGTCTTTTGTTCAGGCCAATCCAATCGGTCGCCCTTACAAAGATGGCCCAGGAGTTTCGTAGCTTATCTCTGATTGAACGGATACCTGCTACGGCACTTCATAGGATGTTAGGTAGCCTATATTATGGAAAGAGCAAATGGGTTATATTCATTTAGGCCGCTGTTCTATAAACTTGGTCTCCTAACTGTACCTTGTTTGTATGTGTATCAAGTTATTTTGTTTGTAAGAAAAAGTGATGTAAACCAAAATTTAAACGTACATGATTATAATACAAGAAGCCGAGGAGATTATCACTTGATGAGTCATAATAGTCGTTTATGCGAACAAAAACCT
The DNA here is from genome assembly GCA_948455865.1 of Conomelus anceps. Classification (NCBI taxonomy): domain Eukaryota; kingdom Metazoa; phylum Arthropoda; class Insecta; order Hemiptera; family Delphacidae; genus Conomelus; species Conomelus anceps. Next base: position 34,238,063 of record OX418220.1, read on the forward strand.
AGTTATAAGTTATCGGTAGCAGGTAGTGATGTGGGCCGGGTAAATACTGGGTAGGTATTTATAAATTGGGTATTTACCCGGGTAGTCACCCCAGACCCGGATAAATACCAAAAAACTGGGTATTTATAATTTTTAATGAATTTAGAGAAGATTGAGTTGTCTTTTTGCAATTACTATCCTGTATGGATAGTAAAATGATGATAAAATGTGTTTAACAATTTTTCATATGATCCCCACTAGCATTTTACTTCTGAGCATGATCAGAATAAATACCCAGGTCCTGCATATTTATGATCTCTTCGTTTTTTGTGGAGCTTTTATTGAAAATTATAAAAAGAGTTTATAAAAATAATAATAGTTATTTAGAGAAAGGAAAATGTGGCCTAGTATGTGTTAATTCAATAATAATTTTAAAAGGATTTTTGTTCAAGATCTTTTATTTAGTAGTCTACTAAAAAACATACTTTTATAAACTCCATGGCACAAAGCTTTAAAATTAAAATTGGACCAAAAGAGAAGGAATTTTTCAAAATAGGTTTATCCAGATTGGAGCTGAGAGGCATATTAACCTGCATATTTATCTTCATTGAGAGTTATTTTACTTTTAATATTATCCCTACATGTCAGTTAGGCCATGTTATAGATTATCCCAAAATAAAATTTCAATGATAATAATAACATATTTGGGGGTGAACATCAATTAATCATGCTCGATTTCATAAATACTAGAGTATTTATGAATAATTTTGGGTATTTATCCGAGTAAATACCCAGGATATTTACCACGAGTTTTAAATACCCGGGTATTTTTTATCATATTTAGCCTCACTATCGGTAGGAAATTCAAGCTACCGCAGTTTCTCAAGAGTCTTGGAAATATCAGAAAAACAGTTGAGGAAATATTTAGTTGATAAAGCTTTTCATAGTGTACAAGAGTTCCTTTCAGAACAAAATTGAGCCTCACCTCAACTAATTTAAATTTTAATTGTCGTAACTAGTGTATAAGAATGGTAATATTGTATAATCTACCGGAGTCTTCAAGAAGTAATCTTCAACAACATAGAATGAATGTTTAAATAAATTTTAACCTTTATTTCATTCCCTGGAGAAAGGTGCTTGTGAGTTGGAGTCGATCAGCGCAATGAAGTTCTTTCAGTTGTCAACAACTAAGATCACAAACTTTTTTTCAGCTTGACGGTACTTCAGTTATTTTCACAAAAGTTGCACGAGTGTATAAAGTTGTGACGATTTTATTCGGTAACTTTGAAAGCCGGCTTAGCAACGACGTAAAATAAGAGCGTAGACGACCGTACACACTTGACCGCACCGTGATAGCGACGCGACTGACTCTGACAGACGGCGAACAAGCGTTAGCAACAGAGTTTTGGAAGGGGAGGGGACTTAGTTACCCCCACCACCGCCAAAAGATGAAGCGAAATAAACGCTCGAGTAGGATGAGGAATATAAGGAATGGGAGGAGGGAGCTCTGCAACGATTACATCCCGGTTGTTTACGGGGGGGGGGGGGGGGGGGGGTTGGAGTGTGTGGTCGGGTTCCTGTCTGATAAACACAAAACTATATCAGATCAGTAAAAACAAATAACTGCATCTCCTAAAGAAAATACTCCCCTTCGAACCGACAACCCAGGTAAACTTTACCCACCACTGCCAACGTTATCAAATAGATTCTTATTGCTTTGTTGGGTTTTTCTTCGCCCAACCAAGTTTCGAATTATTGAAGATTCGCTTTTACAATATTCTCCACCACATCCTAGTTTTATTTTCGAATGTTTTATTATGTTCCGAACGCAGCAATTTTAACGAAATGAAATTTTCCTATCGCAGAAACTGCTGAGGGTGAAGTTCTGTATTCGAGGTTGAAGTATTAATAATTTGTAAGAGTTGTTTGAAACAAAAAACAGCGTGTTCCCTATTCCGTCTAGATGTAGATGAGCTAGTTATAAAAAAGCATCACTATAAGTTTTTATTCATACATGTAATGCATATTCCTACTTGACGGTATTTCAGTTATTTTCTACTATGCTTTCTATTATTTTCAACTAGTCATGTGCTACAATGTGTTTTTTCAGTCATTATTAACTAGGTAGGGGGTAGTGTGTGGATTAAAAAAAAAGTCAAATAACGTAAGCAATTTTGCAAGCTTAGCGTGGTCGGATCACCCAGCGCATCGGACTGTAATTTCAAGTAGATTTCATTGATTTCATTGTAGAATATCTGAGTTTGTCTATTAATCGATTATAATTACTGTTAATTTAATTAGTTGTGTTTAAGTAGAGTTCTTAATTTTTAAACTTGTGCCATAATAATTATTTGATTCAGCTGTGATTTATTGGTGTTATTCAATAAATTCCAGTCTCATTTTGTAATAATCGTTTCCATTACCATCATTAAATGATAATCAATCACAATCAATGAATGACAGACAATCACAACAGCTATAAGAAACTTCTAGATGTGTGTTTCGATAACAGCCCTTGTTGGATTGGCCAGTATAGACAAGTGGGGCGACACTCAGGCGAGAAGGGTAGATTGATTGATTGTTATAATCTCAGTTTGCCAGATCTTGAAAGACCTATGGCAAACATCAAATATCAATTATATTTTGCATAAATAATTATAATACAATAAAAATGGAATAATTGAATATTATAGAAAAGGAGAAAAAACAAAAAAAATAGAGAATAAATTTAAAAAAAGCAATTAGAGTAGTAGTATGAGTATCAACTGATGTGAGCAGTGAGCCTATTATGAAATATAAGCCTAAAATTATGTCTAATAATTAGTATATGGTGTATAAAAAATAATAAATTAAAAGCATTTTAAAACACAACCGACAGGGCACTTACACATCAGTCCTCAGCAAATGCTCATGCAATCTTATTTTGAACAGGGAGATGAATGGAGAGATGGATGGTAGAGAGAGAGAGAGAGGGATTTGGAGAGAGCCGCCACGCAGCCAACCACTCTGAGAACACCTCAGTATTCTCTTTACTCGCTCAATCTATAATTTTCGGCACTCACTCCCCTTGGCTTCTTGTCACAATAATATAGCCTCTGGGATAATTTGGGAGTGCGTAGCCCTATTTGGAATAGTCCAATATTAATTAACCTAGTAGCCTTTAGATTGGATTATTCCATGTCAGCTTACACTAATCTCTAACAATTCAGTAAGGATAAGACGTAGGCAACCTTCACAGATTCAGAAATAAAAGAATAAATTATATTTATTATTATAACGTTACGTCTTTTCAGTTCTTCTGTAAGACAAGGAAACCTGAACTTTCACCAATGAAAATAGGAGACTTGTAGCATTTAAAATTTGGCTTTATAGTCCAGTCAAATGATCAAACAGTAAGGAAAAATTCTAACACGGCTGAAAATCAGGTTATATGTACAGAAAAGCATGCTGATTGCTGAATAACATACTAAAATCCTCAAAAATCCTATCTGTGCTAAGGCCGCCATCTTGGAAATACTGTAAAATTTTCCGACGTCATTTTTGTTTTGTTTTTTTGAAATTAAGGCCAAGCTATGCTTCATACAAAACTTGTATCTTTTTTAAGACAGAACAATTTTCGATAATTTGACAACAGTTACATCCCTGTCATCGACTACAATTTTCCAAAGTATTGGTAATTTTTAGAGATGATTAATAATATTCTATTTTGAAAAATCGAAACAGCTGTATCCAACTAATGGGGAGACCTCTAAGAGTGTAACTCAAAATCCCCTTCAGGGCAAGGGCGGATTAAAGGGGGGGGCGGAGGGGGCGACCGCCCCCTCCGAGGGCTTGCACATTTAAAAAAATAAACACATGCGACACGCACACTGTAAAATTTTAATTGTCCCGCCACATCTATGACAGACGGAATATAACATGTCATCCCACTTGTCTTATTTTCTATATTACCTGTACTTTATCTTTAACTGTTGTTATCTATATAATTATAATTCAATGAAGAATTAACAAATGACAGAGAATGAAGGAAATCTTATATCAAGTGAAATACTTTTGAATAAGATTAATCTCTTATAGAATAGGTAGGGGCATATACATCTCTGTTTGTATTTGACCTAGTACGTATTTATTGAAGAACTGGTATTATGAAGCATGAGAGAATGTTGAGAGTAATTTAAATATAATATATAGGTCTAAAAATCATCACGATCATGAATAAATTGATTAGACTCTGTTCATTTCTTTGTAAATTTTGATAAAAAGTTAAGCTAGCAAAACAATTTTTGTTCAAGACATATACAACAATTTCTATTCATTTCAGATGAATATACAGAAATAAACTACCATACTCTAGTTAGGGGAAATTTGATTGTTCTTAAACAGAAAAAAATATATTTCTTCTCCATTTCAAGTGCTAGTATGGTGTAAAATGTGGTTAAAGGCTACTAAATTTCCAAAATTGTTATTCCATATCAACCCCCCCCCCCCTCCGGACCACCAGTATTTTTTCAGTGTGTCGCCCCTCCCCATAAAAATGCATTAATCCGCCACTGCTTCAGGGAAATGAAGTCTTCTACAATTTGAAACCAGTGTCGCCTTTTTATCTTTAGCTGTTTTTTTAGCTATAGCTACTGTATTCAAAAACTTACATGCACCCCCAAAAGACCCTAAAACTTCCTTTGAGTGCTCAAACAAATCTCTCAAAAAGTAAAAATCTGAATATATCTTACAAAATTTGTTTTCGAGACTAAAAACTATGTAACGTATGCAAGTATGAAATGCGTCTCCACCATTTGTAACGTATTGAGATTTAATTTACAATATTGATGATTTTAAAATTGGGGGCTACACCACTTCCCAGATGGGAAGAAAAATTTACAAATGAAGGGGTATGCGTTGCTGTAGATGGCAGAACAAAATATAAGTTTGAAACATAATGCTTTTTTGTTTTAAGATTTATTTCAGTTATCAAATAAATGGACAACGTGAAATATGACACGATCTATTAACATAATTTTTAAAACAAGAAATTGCTGTAATATTTTATTTTTAGTAGTTCAAAACAAACAGATGGTCTATAAAAAATTTTATAATAATTATGAAACTATGTTTTCATGTTCTTTATTTTTTTAAATATTTTATTTGAATTAATTGAGGATTTGCCTCTAGAATTTACACATTTTTGGAACAAATTTGAATAAAACATCTTACTTCTATTGAAAAAACGTATATTATTAATAAGAAAGATGAAAATAAAAATAAGGTGCTAACGATACCAGACCATTTCACTTGTCAGCATTGGCTGGGTGGCAAACCATAGGAAAGGTCCAGATCCGGGCCCATCACAGTCTCCAGGAGGCGATGCACAACACGACTGTGAACACTGCGAACCAAAAATGATGGCTGGCGGGGTGACTGGATAGCTCCACCACTCTCGCTGCTCAGTCTCTTCTCACACAGTCAGCACAAATTGGCTTTCTGGCGTTCTGGCTTTCATTAGCCATTAATAAAATAAATTTTATAATTTAATTATTGTGTTTGGGGGACTGTCAAAACATGTGGTTCACTGGTTTATTACAGCTATCTGAAACTCTATGTGTTTGCCCAAAAATCTGATGAGAATTTTTTAAGGGGGGCTACAAGGTGTACCTGAATTCAGACCCCTATAACTATTTAACATTTCATTTTATCTGATCGGCTGTCGGCTCATTCGTCTCAGCTCATTGAGGCGGTCCATATTCTTATATCAGATGTGGAATTTGACTCATTAATTGAAATTCTGTTCTCAAGGGTACTTGGTGATATGCCTCCTATACCTTGAAAATAACTATTTTAAACATTTAAATAACTCCCATTCGGAAGTTCATCAGCTTAGAAATTTTATATTGGTTTTGAATTGTAGACAAACATTTTTTCTTCAAATTCTTTATTTTTTTCCTCAACTTGCACTCAAGAAGAAGAAGAATAGCTATTCTACTTGATGTTAAATTTCAAGAAACCATAAAATTCTCCAGCTTATAAAAAATTGTGACCGAAATAAGTCCCTCACAAGAAAAATGGTATGTACCTTTTAACTTTATAATGAAATTATCTAGATTTTGATTTCAAATACTCTATTCTAACTCACATATTTCCAGAGTTAGAGCTTTCCTCAATTGTCAATTTTTTCTAAACATTTAATTCGTTGATAGTTTTATTCTTTGTATTTTATGAAAAAAACAAGCTGCACTTATAATACATTTTAAAGAGCACGATGTTTTCTACAATTTGATGCCAGCTCCATATTTTTATGTAAAAGTTTTCTTTAAATGTTGAGAATAGTCATTTTCAAGGTATTGGAGGCATATCACCCTTCAATAGTTATAGGGGCCTAAATTCAGCAACCCCTTGTAATAATCAACCCCCCCCCCCTCTAATAATCCCATCACATTTGATGTGGCAACCACAAAGAGCTTCTTATAGCTTGGAGACTCGAAAACAAATTTTCAAAGATGAATACCGATTCCCGATTTGGGAATTTGTTTGAGCACTCAAAGCAAATTTTAGGTGTTTTTGGGGGTGCATGTAATTTTATGAATAGCTACAGCTCAGAAACTTCATAAGATAAAAATTCACAAGATAAAAACTGACACTGGTTTAAAATTGTAGAAAACTTGACTTCCTTAAGAGAGTTTTGAGTTAAACACTTGGGTCTCCCCATTAGTGAGATACAGCTGTTTCAATTATTCAAAATAGAATTTAATTTGCAAAAAAATTACTGATACTTTGAAAAATTTTAGCCAACGACCTGATATAAAAGCAGTGATGTAGCTGGTATCAAATTATTGAAAACGATTCTGTCTTAAAAAAGACACAACCATAGTTTGACCTCAATTTTCAAAAAAAAACAAAAATGACGTCGGAAAATTTTACAGTATTTCCAAGACAGCGGCTAAACTCTTCAGAATCGCCACCAAAAAGATGTGGATAGCCTTACTGACATCCAACGTCCGGAACGTATAGTCACTGAAAGAAGAAGATAATAAAATATTTGTGAGAGGTAGACAGAACAAGTGAACTACAATGAAACACATTCTAATCAACCAGTGTCAGGAGAGTGGCCTGATGTTATGTTGCGCATTGTTCAAGCAATAAATTAATTCAGTTATAACTTTACAAAACAGTATGCAGTTTCAATTATGAACCAATGATTATGTTCTTTTCCCTCCAAACTGATTATGATAAAAAATATTCCAAACAAAAATGTGATAATAGTGTAATAATATTCAGTGTACTTTTATTGCTTTTTTATGCCATTATGGGTCATATCAGACCCAGTAGAAATTATAAAATTGTGATAATAAATAAATAAATTTGTAATCACTGTTGCAGTAGGCTATATCTATCACCATGAAAAATTCACACTAGAACACACAATTTTGTCATCCATTTAAAATATGAACTTTCATTCTATTCCTTGTAAATTCTATTTGTGTCAGAGATAAAATGTTTACAACTCTTTCAAGACAGCCTACAAATGTCACTTTGAAAGTGATAAACATAAAATATAGAAACTTGCTTTATAAATTGATGAGGCGGGCAAAATTTGATTATTTTAAAAATAAAATTATGAAAGTAAAGGTTCCAGAAAAACATGGGACTGTGTAAACCAACTCCTTGATATAAAAAAGTTTCGAACTCTCACATAGACCCATTTTTCAATTATTGTTATATTCTTAATAACCATTTCTTAACCTTGGTCATTAAGTATGCAGAGAAAATCATTAAAGCAAATCCTTTCTGTTTTGACTGAAAAACGACACCCGGACTCAACAACCAACCACCTGGATTCTTTTTTATTTTTGCTACTGTTGAAAATGGATTAGTTAAAATCATTAAATCTCTTAAAGGATAATAAGTCTTATTAACTTTTCATGTGAAATTTAACGACATGCAGTCAAATATTTGTTAAGAATAAGTATAATAACTCACTTAAACTGGCCGAGTACTTTCGAATCTATGAGATCCATCTTCAGAGGCTCCTAGATCATCATGTCAGTTTTTTGGTTAGAAGTGTTGTGGTTTTTGTAAAATATGATCAAAAAGTTTGTGAGATTTAAAATTTAGTTGTTCATTGAGAATGTTTTGTTTATTGTGTGTGGTGTGTTTGTATATTTCAAATTGTTCCAAAAGGTGTTGAGTTCGTGTCCTTTAGATTTTATGTGTAGAATGTGTAGGTTGGTACTGATGTCGGTAAAAGTGTGTCCAGTTTGAATGATATGGTCGGCAAAATTCGATTCAGCTTTGGATGTCAGGGCTTGAAAGTGTTCCTTGTAACGTTGTTTGAATGTGCGGCCTGTTTGTCCTATGTAGAATTTGTTACAATCAGAGCAGTTTAGTTTGTAGATCCCTGGGAGATCGTATTTGTTTGTGTTCAGTGTGGTTTTGAGTGTAAGTGCATTTTTTATTTTGTTTTTTGTTCTGAATGAGATGGTGTGGCCGGCTTTTTTGAAGATTTTTGCTAGTCTGTGTGATTGTGGATTAATGTTATGTCATTGTGATGTATTTTTTGTCAGTGGTGTTGGTGTTTTGTTTTTTGTTTCTTATTTTATGATTGAGTTTGTCAATTAGGTCGTGTTTGTAGCCGTTTTCTAAATTGTATTTAGTTCAGTGTGGTAATTGTCGGTGGAAAGCGGTGTGTTGTTGAGTCTGTGTAGCATTGACCTGAATGCTGAGTGTTTGTGTTGTGTTGGATGATTGGAGGTGCTGTGTATTAGGGTATCTGTCATTGTTGGTTTTCTGTAGATGTTGAAGCTGTGTTGTTGGTTTGTGTTCTTTGTAATTGAGAGGTCTAGGAAGTTTATTGAATTGTTTTTCTCATATTCAGCTGTGTATTGAATGTTCTTATGTATTTTGTTTATGTATGATCGAAGTTGTTCACATTGTCTTTTGTTTCCTCTGTATAGCAATAGAACATCATCTACGTATCTGTGCCAGTATATTATGTTCTGTGAAAATTTGTTATTAAAGAGTATATGAGTGTTTTCGCAGTGTTGGAGATAGATTTCAGCAAATATGCTTGAGATTGGTGAGCCCATTGGCAGTCCATCAGGTTGTGAGTAGAATTTGTTGTTGAAGGTAAAGTAATTTTGTTGAGTGATGATTTTTAGGATGTCTATTATTTCATTTATATGTTCTGTAGTTGTGTTGTTGTGAATAAGGATGTTCTGTATTATTTCTATTGTTTCATTGACAGGTATGTTGGTGTATAGGTTTGTTATATCAAAAGATGCAAGAGTGGAGTTGTGAGGAATTTGTGTGTCTTTTATTTTTGCGATAAGATCGCTACTGTTTTTTATGTATGTGTTGTTGTTGATATTAATTAGTTTTCTCAGTGTTTGATTTATGTGTTTTGCTAGTTTATAGGCAGGTGCTTCTTGGTAGTTTACAATTGGTCTAATAGGTATGTCTAGGTCTAATAGGTCTAATAGGTATTGGTCTATAGGTAGGCTCTAGCAATGCTAGGTTTGTTTAGGTTAGGTTAGGCTAGCTTTGGCTAGGATAGGTTAGGTTGGCTTTGGTTAGGTTAGGATGCATATGCAAATTACATATCACATTTAACCTTGATCTAGCAAGGCTGGATTGGTTGGGAATTTCCATAATTAGGCACAAGGCATCACAAACACACATCATTTGGGAGGACACCATTTGTACGACTGTCGTTTTGACCAACCTAGTCACATCTAGCCAGGCTAGGTTAGGTTTGGTTATGCATACCACACAGAATTGTGGACTGCAGGCTGTGCTAGCAGTAGGTGATCAAACTGTTAGGTCGTCCTAAAGGACAACACCCATATCATTCAAAGGTTCCACCATGATGAACAATGAAAATTGGGTTATTTCCTTTTTTCAATGTAGGGATCAAAACCCTTTTTTCAATCAATACCAAAATTATCAATATTTTGAAACTGGTATGATATTTATTGTGATATAATATCAATGTATTCCCGATATTCTGTCACTATATTAATTAATTATAGTGACCATTATTATGTTTTCATTAATTCCCTAATGCAAAAAATCTCTTTGATAATTTTTTTACTTTAAAATTTTTACATTCAGAAATAATATCATTTTGGAAAATAACAGTCAAAAATCATTATTCAACATAAAATGTGTTATTCTTCAAATATATTCTCATTACCAGTGGCGGATCCAAGGGGGGAGCAAAGGGGGCAAGGCCCCCCCCCCCCCCCGAGATCCAAGAGAAAAAGAAAAAACGGCATAAATCTAATAGAAACTAGGACGAAATTATGTAAGCAACAAAAATTGGCTCTTTCCAATTTGTCTCTTCTTACTTTAACTTTTTCTCTTCTTATCTAGATAATAGATATCAATCAGTTAGAGTGAGTACAGGACATGGCAGCTATACCACATCTGAATGGAGAAGGGTTACTTGCGATGTGCCACAGGGATCAACTTTAGGCCCAGTTTTGTTTAACCTTTTTATAAATGACCTACCATTTAACATAGACTCCAAACTAATTTTATATGCTGACACTACTGTTCTGGTTAAGGGCAAAGATAATTCAACCGTCCTCTTGAAAGCTCAAGAAATTTTAAAGCAGCTTACCGATTGGTTTCATAGCAACAAACTGAAGCTGAATGTCAAAAAGACTAATTGTATTAAATTTTCAATGATAAACAATGAATTCAATCATACATTAATGCTATATTCTGGTATGGAATGCCATTCGACAAAGGGAACTAAGTTTTTGGGTCTGGAGCTGCAGTCAAATTTAAAATGGGATAATGAAATTAAAAGCCTTAGGAAAAAGTTATCCCATGCGGGTTTTTGCTTGAAGACTTTGAGAAATGTTTCGAACAAAAAAAAACAGCCTTAGCGGTCTATCATGGGTATTTTATGTCCCAGGTTCGTTATGGTGTGATATTCTGGGGTGGTAGCGAGGGGAATATCAATGCAATATTCAGATTGCAGAAGAAAGCGTTGCGAATAATTGAAGGATTAAGTGCAAGGCAGTCTTGTCGACCGATTTTCAGAAAATTAGGACTGCTTACAATACCGGCACTGTATTTTTTTGAGATTACCGTGTATTCGCATAAGAACCAGAGTAATTATGAAAATAATATAATCGCTCACCCATACAGCACAAGACATGGAGAGCCAACACTTCGGTACCCCATGCATAGGCTGACTCTGATCGAGAAGGCACCACACTATTCGAGAAAAAAGATTTTAAATTGTTTGCCCAAAGTTTTAAAAGGTTACGGTCAAGACAAATTCGTAAAGGAACTCAGGAAGTTGCTTATTGATGCCTGTCCTTACTCTCTGGCTGAATGTTATGGGGTTTTTTGGAGACAAAATGTTGAATAGAATCTGTTTTCTAATATGTTTTATAGATGAACGAACGCTTGATGAATTAGTTTAGTTGAAGTGAATTGACGTGTCACATGCTGTGCGAGCCTAGCTCGATAGATGCAGCTTAACGTGACTATTAACAAATTTATTTTTATTTTATTTATTTATTTGTGTAAAGCCATCCATGCTACTTGTGCAGAGGGAATTCTTTAATGTCGTGTTCTAGATATTAAAGAACATGGGTTCTTTAACCCGCTAGTACGCAGGTACTTCAAGCTTCAAGTGAAGTAGACTCATAGAACTATAAACTATAAAGTTTATAGTTCTATGAGTAGACTGACTGGAGACGGTGTTGAGCTGTTGAGTGATCCAACCGAATATTATTCCGACTGTCATATTATTATTATAATATTATTCCACTAGAATGGTTGTGCGCCACACGCGCATTCTAGCGGCGGCTCATATTTTATTGAATCATTACCTTATTCATATTATTCATATTTTTATAACTTATCTAAAAAAATGTGCTCAATAATTATTTAGTAAATTGGACGAGAACTCATTTGAAATTATTGATACGTAGCAACTTAAAAACTTAATTTATAATAAAAAATACAATGACATAAATAGATATCAGATAAAACGGTAAGGAATGCAAATGACCAATACAAATACAAATTTGTACATACATGTTGATAAAACAGTGCTATCCATGACAATATTATGAGGGGCACTAAAAACTCTGTCAAAATACACCATTTTCTATTAAAAAATCCAAAAATTTTCCGGGGGTGGCCCCCGGACCCCCCCTTTCGTTGGGGGGTATTCCATACCCCCCAAACCCCCCCGTGTTTGCCCCCCCCCCCGAAATTACCTCCTGGATCCGCTACTGCTCATTACAATATATCTTTGAGTTCAAAGTAAAACAAAAGCATCAGTTTTCGATTCTGTAGCACTATGATATTATCATACATCATCGATTAGTCACATTCGTTAAAATTCATAAGCTAAAGAAATAGAAGGCCCAAGCGTCCAGAACCCAGGCTGTGGCAACATATTGTGTAGAAGCATGTGCAAGGCAACAAGTGATAAGATTAAGGAGCAAATTGAAAATGCTTTTATTATTGAATAGATGAATTGTATGAGTAAATAATTCATAAACTAGAATGCAAATTATTGTATTGCAATAATTCATGCATTCTAAACACTCAATTCAAGTTAATTGATAAAAATAATCATTTTGAGGTTCAGTTCAAAAGGCGAGTTTTTAATATTGAATAATTAATTGAGACCGACACTTAAAAACTTAATAATTGTGATCAGGAGACATAATACTACAATTTAGTGAAGTTTCAAGTGATTTCTTTCTTGCTAACATCTGCGGCAGGCACAATTACCAAATTTTAATTTTAGAATCACTAAAAGGATGGAAAATTATGTGTGTCAACCTATCTTTGGCTGTTGTACATTGATAAAATTACATTACAATTACATTTTTCGAAAACATATAGCCCCCTCATTATTTTCCCCAAAGTAAAATTTACAGGTTATGAGGTTCCTCTGTGTACCTTGAGAATATCTATTTTCAAATCCTATCGATTACATCTGACCGACTAGTAGGCAAAAGGGTAAACTTTTCTCACCTGGCTTAATTTTCTAGGGTTTTATAGAATACTAGCTGGCCCGACGCGCGTTGCTGCGTTCTCATAAAAATTCTCCTTGATTTTATTATTCGCCACCTCCCGCTGAGGTTACATTTCAAATTAGGAAAGAAGTTATTCCTAGGGCTCTTCCAGCTGATCATAGAGGCTTCGTTGTTTTCTTAATCACCACCTCTGAATGAAGAAACATTTCAAATCCTCCTACGACTATAAGGGTAGAAGCTAGGTTTTTGATTTTATTATTCGCCACCTCCCACTGAGGCTGCATTTCAATTTTATAGCTGCATTGGTTAACAGATTTCATTGACCCGGCATAATTGCATTTCATCATACCCAGTCATATGTTTCCTACATACTGCAAGGCTCTGACGCGGTAGCCTAAATGCAAAGTGCAAAGTCTTTTGCTGTTCAAAGACAGCGTAAATAAAGCCGCTAAGGGGCCTGCCATATGATTAAAAACTGTTGACTTCTATCAGCTGTTCCTTTAAAGAAGGAAACCCACTGGCCCGGCACTGGCGGCGCCCGGCGGCGACCGATGCGTACCGGCAACATTGCTTTGCGTTGTTTTTATTGAACGACAACCCACTATATCTGTCCGTCACCGGCAGAAGCTCTTGGGGGCATTCTTGCCGGGCAGCCTGTCCGGCATTTCTCTAGTCGATGCCAGTATCGCAAGTTTTCTGCGTGAACGGTACAATGAGTTATTTATTTGTGATAGTCGCAGTGTGTGCTGAAGAAGAAAAGATACAGAAACGGAGGAAGCAGTTATTAAAAATAAAAATTAATTAAAAATAAAATTGAAAAAGAATTAAAATTAAAATAAAAAATTACTATAAAATTAAAATAAAACAATGAAATAAAAATAAATTAAATTAAATAAACAAACATAAAAATAAAATAAAAAATAAAAGTAAAATAAAAATTAATTAGAAATAAAATAAATTAAATCAAAAAATAAAATAAATTTATTATTAATTAATAAAAATAATGTCATGTTACTTTTTCAACTTAATTTGAACGAATAACAAAAATAATCCATGAGATCGAAATTCTTTTGCTGGATCGCCTTTTGTGACTTTATGTCACCTTTTAATTGCCTGCTATCTCATCCAGAACTCAATGAATTCTATCACATCACAAAATCATTTTTTATTTGTTATTGGTTCAGTTAAGTATTGATTAGTAAGTAAAATGACTAAGTAAAGTGACGATTCAATTATTAAATAGCTGTTTTGAAAATACTGCAGATAAATAAGTCACATTGATCTCAAATCTTACTAATCAATACTTACCTGAACCAATAACAAATTAAAACATGATTTTGTGATGTACTGTAATAAAAATTATTGAGTTCTGGACGAGATAGCAGGCATGACAGGTGACATGAAGTCACAAAAGGCGATCCAGTGACAGAATTTCGATCTAATGGATTCTTTTTGTTATTGGTTCAAATTAAATTGAAATAGTAGCATGACATTATTTTTATTAATTAATAATTAATTAATTTTTATTTTATTTTAATTTAATTTATTTTTATTTTTAATCAATTTTTATTTTTATTTTATTTTAATTTTCAATTCATTTCAATTTTATTTTTAATTTCAATTTTTATTTTATTTCAATTTTATTTTGAATTAATTATTATTTTCAATAACTGCTTCCTCAGTTTCTGTCTCTTTTCTTCTTCAGCACACAGTCATAAATAACTCCTCATCTGACGAACTCTCCATTGCAACTGCTGCATTTCTTCTGTCAGCTCCGGTTTCTGCCGGAACTATGCCGGACAAGTGGAATTGTATTCAATTGAATTGTATTCAATTTGAATCAATTCAAATTGAATACAAGAAGGGAATACTTTTAAAAAAATTAAAGACAAATCAAGAATTTATGTTTCTCCTACATTTGGGAAAGAAATTATTAAACTTATACATCAACGTTATGGTCACATCGAGCTAGCCCAAATAATCGCGACAATTAGACCTCATTACTACTTCAAATGTCTAGATCAAGCAGTTCATTCCTTCTGTAAGGGATGTCAGACTTGTATAGAGAATAAAGTTCGTAGAAGTCATGCCATTGGTCTCCTTTCACAATTCGGTCCTGCCACAGAACCTTTTCCAGATTATGTCCCTCGATAGTGTTGGAGGTTTCAGAGGCAATATATCTTCAAAACAATATATGCACATCCTTGTGGATCACTTCACCAGATATGCATGGATCTCTACAACTAAGACAGGACGCTCAAAACTTCATAAACTTAATTAATCCAATTATTAAGAAAAATAATACTCTTGACTGATCAGTACAGAGGCATTACCTTAACAGATTTTCTTGACTATTTGAAGAGAGCTGGGATTCAGATCGTTCTCACGTGCATTGATTGTCCAGAATCTAACGGGTTAAATGAACGATTAAATCGAACGTTAGTCAATCGCCTCCGATGCAAAATCAAAGATAACACTAGTGAAGCCTGGACAACCTTGGCAGAAAAATAAGTTAAGGAGTATAATGATATTGTTCATAATTCTACCCACTTTGCACCATCTTATCTATTATTGGGTTAAAGATCTCCCATACCTCCAGTTGAAGAGAATACTAAATCCACATTAGAAGAGGATCGCAAAATAGCATTCCATAATTCCATGGGGAGCTTTAAGATAAATAAGAAGCACATTGATAAGACTCGATGCCAACATACTTTCAACATTGGTGACTTGGTCTATGTCGAGAATGGAAATAAATTAAACCGGAACAAGTAGGATCAAGTACGTAACGGACCTTTTCCAGTTGTCCGACAAATTTCATCATCTTTCTATGAAGTTAACTCCAGAAATAAATTAAACCGGAACAAGTTGGATCAAGTACGTAACGGACCTTTTCCAGTTGTCCGACAAATTTCATCATCTTTCTATGAAGTTAACTCCAGAAATAAATTAAACCGGAACAAGTTGGATCAAGTACGTAACGGACCTTTTCCAGTTGTCCGACAAATTTCATCATCTTTCTATGAAGTTAACTCCAGAAAGAAGAAGAAGAAGAAGAAGGTGTTGAAATTTCTTCCTTTCCAGTTAACTGCTTCCTTTTTATCCGCAACAAGCGACTTGAGGGGGGGAGGTGTAAGGTTGTCTAGCAACCTCTGTTTATTATTTTGTTATTTTCATGAGTAACCCATCATTTAGATTTCATGGCTTACTTGTTTAACTTCACTTACTATTGTAAATACGTGTAATTTAATTATTTTTAATGAATAAATCACGTTCAAACGATCTTATATTAATAATAATTATTAGCTCCCCTATTAAAATTTATGGTCAGAAACCATCCCCAATATTCACACAACATTACCAAAGTTTCATGCCGATCTGTTAAGTAGTTTTGAAGTCTATAGGGAACATACATACATACATTCATTTATATATATATATATAGTAACTTGATTGCTATTTATTATAAAACTAGCTCGCCCGACGCGCGTTGCTGCGATATCATAAAAAATTATCCTTGATTTTATTATTCGCCACCTCCCACTGTGGTTACATTTCAAATTTAAACCTCCTAGGACTATTAAGGAATAAGTTAGTTCTAGGGCTCTTCCAGATGATAAGAGAGGCCTCCTTCGTTGTTTTCTTACTCACCACCTCTGAATAAACATTTCAAATTTAAACCTCCTATGACTATTAGGATAGAAACTTGGTTTTTTAGGTATTTATTGTCAGGGAACAATTTTGTGGCAGTCCCACCCCCCAAGAGAGTGATCATAACTGGCATAATAATTAGTAAATTTTCAAAAATTAGCGCCACAGTAGACAACAACGCTGTGCTATACGTGACGTCACTTGGGCACGAAATTCAAAAATTACTGGCATCAGAAAAAATATTTTAATTATTTTAAATACCTGGCTTAGGCTATCAACACATATCGTTTCACAATTTGAGACCTAACCTAACCTAACCTAACCTAACCTAACCTAACCTAACCTAACCTAACCTGTTCTTTAATTTGAAACTCAATAAGGGTTATAAAAGGTGCATAATAATTAGTCAGAAATTGGCATATTCATCCAAGCTTTAACCTAATCACTGAATTTGTCACGATCGAATAAATAAAAGTATGATAGTAAAGTCAATATTATTACATAATTCTAATAGTATAGTTCATAAAAAGATTGTACTCACTTGGAATTCGATCAACGAATTTTATTTGTTGTGAAATGTAAACACTTTCACTTCGTAGGTTAGTCCAGACATGAGTTTGAGATTTGACACAATTCGCATTTAAGTTATGAACTGATATTTTTTCACTTCACTATTATTGTGAAGATGCAATTTGAAACACTTTTCGAGCACTTTAATATTATAAATAAATTTTTAAGTCTCAAATGTCAACGTGGTCATCTTATCAGTTCTTATCATCTCCAAACCGGCAAAATTTAGACAGCCGAATTATTTTTTAATTAATTTTAAATAAAGTAGAAATGTGAAAGAATCGCTCAAATTCTGTGACAACCTACTGATGAGTTTATTTCATCGTTTATTTTGTTTTTATTCCAAAACTCATCATCATATAGGTCACAAGTCAAAGGTGACTCAATCTAATTATTTTCTGTCTCTCTCTTTCCTAATTTACTTCCTGAATTTTTTGGGGAAGTTTTTCCGTTACTTGACTTGCTACCTGAACCTGGAGCCGAGAGGATCTGCTGGGAAACTACTCTATAAAGTCGCGGTCCATTTTAATTGAAATTTATTAAAAGGTCTTAAAGTTCCTATTATTTACATGTATTATTATAAATGTATGCTCTTGTTGAAATTTTCGTTGGACGCATTAAATATTTTGTGAACGTGAACAACGTGAACCACCTATTCCAAAAGGAGGGCGACTAGCCAGAGTGCCAACCACTGAGGAGTTCCTGTATCGTGAGTTATTCTGAAATTATTTAGTATGGCCATACTTTTGTGTTTAAGTGCTCCGAAATAATACAGTGTCAATTCACCACAAACCAACGTTGATGGTACAATCCCCAACTATTGTAAAGGGCTATTCCAACACGGGACCCGATCATACCCTCCACGTGGGGATTTGAAAATTATAAACTTAAATCTAACTGAAAAAAGATTATTTAAAAAACTTGATTCAAAAGGAAAATAATTAAATCGCCAGTCTCTGTAGAAAAATTATCCATTTTGATATAATTTGTTCTAATAAACCTGCATAGATCAAATTCAGTACTTGTGTTTTCTATCTGGGTCACCTTGCTCGGTAAAATAAGTTACACTTGTATAGTTTTAAGCAGGTCAAAACGGCAGGGATTGGCGAAAATCGTCCTGGACTTCTACAAATTTCAGTAACACGGCACTGCAAATTTTGGGGAGGTTCAGGGCATTTTTTGTCACCCCTTTTTGTGGATTTTGAGGAGCCAAGCTGTCGCATGCATGCAGCCTCAAAAGACCTCATTTCCGGAGCAATTAGATGTATTTTTCCACTTTCAGAAAAATTACTACATCACATCCTCCGCCATAAAAAGAGTATATGACATTATATAGAAACGTTACTTGTCAATTTATCTAACAAAACTTTCCCTATTACAACCTAACACCACAGACAAACCCAGACTGCTCACGCTAAGTTCCAAAAACATGTGCTAGAATGCGTAGGTATAGCGCCTAGAGAGTAAAGTGTTTCCCTCTCTACTTTCTCTGTTCTGTTCGCTCTCACTCATCATCACTCCCTCCATCCGTCACTTCTTCATTCCTGCAACATCATCTACACGCGTCCTTCGCATAATAATGCATGCTCACCCTTCAGCACTGTTGCCGGATCAAGCGTTATTGCCAGATCTCATTACATTTTACGTTTTTCTCTGCTACTGCGTGCTCTGATCTGATGACAGATCTGCCGGCTACAATAATAATGACGATTGGGTTGACTGCCTCTAAAGTATACTGCTATTGCGAATCCCATTTCATTTCATTTTGTCAAAATATTAATAAGCCTCTATAACTAAATTATTTAGATTATGTGATAAAATATTATTTAAAATAAAAATAAATTTGAATTCATGTAAAAATGTTAAATAGAAAAATAAATAGAATACGTTTCTACAATGTTTTTCCCGTAATTTAACATTTTGAGGAAGTTTCATTTCCATCTAAGTGTTTACTTCCGTTAACTTTTTCTAGGAATTATTTTATGTTACTGTTTTGGCTGAGTGAACAAAAAAAAATGACAAAAAAATGTTAAACTGTTTTGAGAAACAAATAAACCGATTCAATGGAGTATTGAAGGACCCGATATTCCATACCTATTCTATAGTAAATAAATAATAATACATGGATTTTTATTTTGAAAATTTATACGGACTTTTCCCCCCTACAAAACCCGCCCGCGGATTATTGATTGAAATAATTGACATGAAATAATTTTTTAAAATTATTAAAAAAATTATCCAAGTCAGTGCATCGAAATTTTCTTAATGTCCCCTACTTACATTCCAACATCAATCCCAAAAACCTATAAAATTTATAAACTTAAAAAACACTTTTGAATGGAAATTGACTCACGTTATGGCGTGACGGCCGTTTCGCTCTGCTTTTGTGGAAACAAGATGGGTCTTCAACATCATATAAAATGTATTCAACAGAAAGTCAGAATATTTTCCATATTGTCACTTTTTATTTTAAGCACCTCTCCTCTACGAGAGGATGATTTCTTGATAAAACTTCACATACATATTTTGCTCACTTTTCAATGCCTTTTGCCAATATTATTTATTTATCCTCTACAAAATAATTTAAAAATAAAAAATATTTCTTAAAGTTTTCGAAATTTTCTCCAACCCCTTTGACTTTTCTAGCGGTAACAAGGCATATTGAACTTCTGCACCTACTTACCTTACACTTCCAATCAAAAAAGCTAAAATTACTCACAAACAAAAAGTTTAAAATTTCTTTGCCCCCCCCCCCCCCCCACGTTTTTGAACAAAATTTTGTTTTTCACCTCCCCCCAAACACTAGTGAATTACGGTATCAAAAAGCGTACAAATTTGTTGGTTTCTATCTGATAGAAAAAAGAATTTTCCAAAACTATTAACATTTAAAAAAATGAAAATGTTGACCCTGTTGAAATAGAAAAAAAACTAAAATTTCCCCCCAAAAAATGTGGAAATCGGGGGGGAAAAATCCCGATTTTTGCTCGCGAACTGCTCGCCTACGAGAACAGTTGGGCACCCCAGTACTAGTGGCTCGTAATTCAGTTTTTAGTAATCCGCCAATGTTTTAACTGTCACCGGTCAAAACTACTCGGTATAGTATATAGTAAATTGATCCAAACTTGATTTTTCCACACTTTTGTCTGAATTCAAGATTTTCTCAATTCGAATTAATGCTTTTTAATAGAGAATAAATTGGGTGGAAGAAGGCTCATGTTGAATACATATTAGGTTATACATTTTATTTGTCTCTGGTTCGCAAGCCATCCCTATGAGGTTCAAAGACCAATAAACCCCTCCTCCACCTCTTATGAGATATAGGCTAACTACAATATTCTTTAAAATAGTAGGTACTATATCAGTAATTATCTTAAGACAATTGGCGACCCCAAGCAAAACGAATTTGGCGGCCCTTCCATTTGTAATATTGTGAATTTAATAATGGTGTAAGCCTGTCAAAATATCATAACAGGCTTTTCTTACATTGAATAATAAAAACAAATTCTAGTATGAAATGTTTTACAATGAAATATCAATGAATAAATAATTCATTTCAATTATAAAATAATATAATAAATTGTCATAGTATTCAGTAGGCTATATATTCGAAGCAACTGTGATTTAGTAACAATTTATTTATTTATTTGATTAATATGTTTCAATACAAATAATACTGACCTTAATGATATTGATACAAATAATAATTTACATTAATTATTATTAATTATACTGATCAAAAGAAACATTGATTAATGATTATCACCATCACATCATATCAAAATAATATAAAGTGAAATATAACTTTTATTTTTAGTAGCAAAATCGTTGGTAAGTTTGGAGAAGTTAAGACGGGCAATGCTGTTTTTGATGAAAATAATTTTTTTTATTATTTTGTTGTGCAAAAACATCGTAACTGTGCAGTGACTTTTGTATTTCTATCGGTCACCAGTGGCGCACCCAGGGGGGGGCTTAGGGGGCTTAAGCCCCCCCCCCCAAGAACCCGAGCTCCTTAAAAAATTGTTAATAATTTTCAAGAAAATTTACTATAGAGAGTATGTGCTGCAGGCTGATTAGTGTTGGTACATGTCATTTATTCACACTTTTTAAGTAGAATAATGTTCATAATAAGTGGCTTGACATGGGGGGTTTTGGGGCTCAAGCCTTGCCCTCAGGTCCTGAAATCCTTATTAAAATGTTGATACTTTTCAAGCGAATTGACTGTGTAATATGGACTCTAGGCTGTACATTTAAAACTTGTTTAAATCGGATGACAATTAACAATATCGTTATACTATTAACAGGAATACTATGAGTGACTACCATAGGTGGAAATAGAGTTTGAAGTCTTGCAGAATTAAATTTGACTAGGTGGCTGGGTAAAGATAATAAAAATAATTCGTTTCACTCATATCAATATGGCATTCATTTAACCAATAAGTACAGGATCTCTAGCCTCTAGAACCTCCTAAACCTGAAATACATTTAACGGTATTAATGTAATTCCTTTCGGAAGGTGGAGCCGAGATAATTCTGAGACCTGTGCATGGGCCCACAAAAACATTCAGGGCCCAAAGTTTTTGGTGAGTTCCGAATCATCGGCAAGTGATTTTATAGCTAAGAACCCTTTTTTTTGTTGGCTGATCCTTTCGGTCACCCTTACCTTAGGAATTTGCAGCTTGCCTTATGTGACTGAACAGGTACGGTACCTGTTACGGCTCGCGGCTAACAATTTCCTAAAAAAGGTTTACAGGTTTTTGCGAAAAAATTTCAATAAGATTGCATATTCCTTATTCTTATTCTTTATTTATTCGAAAACGCTTCAATACAGAAATAAATATAGCAGAAGAGTGAAGCTATCTTTTTCAATAAGAGATCAATAAATTAGTTCTCATTCCGAAAACTCTAGGCTTCTAGAGTGCTCATTTAGGTGGTAAATTGAATACATTTGATGAGAAATGAACTGAAAACCCAAATGAAACATTAACTACCGTGATTATTAAGTAATCCTATGAAATACACAAAAGAAGGCATTTTTAATATTGAAATGTATGAGCTTGGCTATTAATTGTGAATAAAGCACCCAGAACTTACAAAACCATAATTTAAATTTGATAAGAAGACAGAAGAATAGCAAGTGGAAAGCATATGTGCAAAATCAGTATGCTTTGATTCAATGAAACTCTATAAACTTTGGGACCGTTCTTGACTATTGAGTACATTCATATTTCATTTCAAAAAATGATTTGACAAGTTTTGAAGGAGAAATTGAACAAAATTTTTGGTTCGTTGGCAATTGAATTGGTTAAACATTAGGACAACGTAAAATAACGTGTTTTTATGATCATTTGAGTTTTTGTAAAATATCCCAACAATTTAAAGATTTCGTCATCTCGATTCGCTTTAGGACTGGAATTCTTCATTCTTTTTATTACCAACGCAAAAGTCTCAGAATGGTGTAGACATAAAAATTTATAATAGTAGATTTTGTAGCACGTTTCGGATAATTTTACATTGATTCAATTTAATTCACACCATCTATATGAAGACCTTAGTCATTTCTGAATGGATGCTGGAATAGCTGTAATCTTTCGTCCTCTTTATTTCTGTAACAAAGCGTTCCGTACCTACATTGATTCTAATTTTTTTACCCTCATGAGAAGTTGATTAAGCAGTCTGGCAGAATAATTTTGAACTCCTGAAACACTGTACAAAAAATACTCATGATGGACACATTTTGTTTCCCCATAGCTACTCTAATACTAATACTCTTTAAAAAGTCAAGTAATGAATCCCCGCCCCCTCAATAAACTTTATCGGGCAACAATCTTGCAAAAAGTCGTCTGAAAAATCCCAATTTACCCCCCCCCCCCTCCTCTCCAAAATGTTCCATGGTAGGACGGGTAAGCCCCCCCTAAACCAAAAGTCTGGGTGCGCCCCTGTCGGTCACCGCTACAGATTCTGTCAACGAGCGCCGTGACTTATCTTACCTGAGTTACAGATAGCGGCGCTAACCGTTCGGACGTATCACTTCCCATAGTTATTTATGATGTATGTATTTTCCCCCTTGGAAAATACTTTATCCGCCATTGATTTTACACAAATGTTTTTTTTTTAATTCTTGCTTGTAGGGTATTCCATATTCCCAGACGTTTCAGCCCCCCCCCCCCCCTTGGAGAGATCATGGTTCCACCACAGGGTGATAGCGTGGGGTTAGCGTAGGTTTATGAAATCTGTTATCTTATATTATTATGATTATTTCTAATGTTTTTGTGAGTTATTTGAGAGTTGATCAATAATAATCTTATAATGTAATAACTTGGCAGCCCCAGGAGCCAGCCTTATTCGCAAGCCTATAAAGCCGGCCCTGACTATATATCAAAACCTGATGAAGAAAAATCTTACAAATCATTGAAAAGTTATAAGAATTTTTTTAGATATTCAAATAAATTTTTATTAATTCCACAATCTTACTGTAACATATCAGTCATCAGTCAATAAAATCTTAGCACAAAGCTATAACAATGTATTTTCGATATTTTTTATGCATTTCACTGTATATTTATCCTATGTATATTATATTTATTATTGCACAAATAGAAATTTGTTTACTGTACTTAAATTACCTGTTTATTTATCATCCTTTACTTATAGCCTGTTTGTTTAGTTATTTGAAAGTTCACCCCATTTCAAAATATTGTATGACTGTGTCCTTTTCAGGTTAATTTAAAGGTGGACACTAAAAGATAAAATAGCGAAATTGGTCTGGAAAGTCAAGAGGTATGAGTTTTAGATGATTTCATACAATCGAATATATTTATGAGAATATTATGAATATAATACAGTAGAATTTATTCATCTAATAAGTAATTATTAGACCCTGGAATTATCTTATTAACTGTCGGAATAATTGAAGCATGTTTCCCTAGATGCGTTTTAGTGGCGCAATGCCATGAGTCAAATAAATAAATGGCTGTCATTGGTTTAGTTGGTGAGTGACGTCACTGTCATCCAATGACAGCCATTTATTTATCTGGCGAAAGGCGCTGCGCCGCTAAAACGCGTCTGTGGAAGCATATTTTAAACATATATATACATACTGTTAAATATAACTGATATAAATATAATATTAGTTAAATATAACTAACTTACTGCTGAAAATAACTAATCAAGCTCTGCCAGCTTAAGCTTTCTGTTTCTTTTTTATTCTGTACTTTAACTCAAAATGGGGTGATTTTTTCAACAAGAGTTGAATACGCCTTTTGCTCAACTGTTCAAAGTTATGCCTATATCTCAGAAAGGGGTTATTTATTCAAACAGCGTTGAATACGCCTTTTGAAGTTTTAAAAGGCTCAAACAAATTTCCGCCAAAAATCCCAACTTTCAATTTTTCCCTAAATTTTGCACCCCTACAATAATAGCCCTCGCATTCAAATCAAGGGGTGGCATAGCATTGTTCGTAATGTGTCCTCAACTTACCTTTAACCTCCAATTACAAAACCTTGGAAAAATCATTTAACAAAAAAAAAATCATTTTTTCAACATGTTCCATTTCAAGCGACCCTCTTTTTCTAGGGGATTATTTCACAAATGCATGTTCTGCTGACTTTCTAATGCCTTAGGGGTGACATTTAAAAATTATTCCACATCGCATTTAATACAGATTTTTTCATTATATATGATACAAGAAACAAATTTTCAAACATATTAATATTTGAGAAGTCCACAATTTCAACCCCCTCATTTCTTTTGAAGAGAATCCATTTGTGACGCACACATCCCAATAGATTGTCTTGCGCTTAAAAATGAAAAATCAAGAAGCTTTTCATTAAAAAAAATTAACAAATTTGTACAAATTTCCAGTTTTAAACCACTTTCATCCCGTTAAACGATATATTTTTCCAAATCGCACACATATCATTTCGTTTAACACAAAAATCACTATAGAATAAAAAAAAAAAATTTCAAAAATATCAATGTCCAGCTTTTTCAATAATTTTTTATCCCAACCTAAACCCCTAAAAAACCAAATTTTCCAAAAACGTTTCACAACAACTTATAAACAATCACCCAATTCTGATTTAAAACTATTTTCAAAAAAAACATTTATCAAATTTTCAACCCCCCCTTTACCTGGTAACTTGGGGCACTTTTTGGAAATGTCAGATTCCTCCCTATGGTTTTGAGCCCAACCGAGAATAAACCACTCACCTACAATCGAACCCCCATCATTGAATCTTCAATATCAATAAGTGAATGAGTAATTCCAGAGTTGCTAATTTAATTACTTTGAAGAACTTTTACATGAAGTAGCAATAACTCAAATATTCCCGCATTGCAACATGTGCTGCTCCCCGTGGACGAGTTTTCTATCCGTAGAGTGCCGACAATTCAAGTATTCCCGCACTGCAACAGTGCTGCTCCCCGTGTTGAAATCATTGACGCGTGGTGCTATCTCTGAATTAAATCATTAACTAGGAAATCCGCAAGCGACGTGATCGATCTGGTTGTTCTTTAATCTGTGCTAACACCTTCCTGAATAATAATACAGTGTGTAATTTTATTGGGGCAATGACTACTTAACATTAAAATTTAAGTTTTTCAGTGGTGCTATTTTTCTTAGGCGGAAGATCACATTTCCATTTGTGAAAAGCCGCAGTGTCAAAGATCACGACGTTCTTCAAGATTGAGAATCAGCTGACTCACTAAAGCCGCGTCTCCACCAACCGAACATGTCTGCCGAACATTGTTGGTGAATACAAAAAACGGGCAAACATTAAACATATGGGTCACCGAACATGTTCGTGAGTTCAATTGAAATGTTCGGTCTGTGAGTGAACAGTGACGACCAAAAACAGGTTCCCGCCACACCGATCATAATGTTCGAGAAGGCGTCCACACCAAACCAACACCAAACAATGTTCGGCAACATCAGATAATTCCAGCGAACACTGTTCGCCGAGCTTGTTCGGTTGGTGGAGACGCGGCTTAATGAAGAACTCTTGTTTGGGGCACGGCTTTGAGGCATGCCTTCTCACAGTTCTAGTGAATTGGAAAATATGATTGTATTGATCTGTATCAGCTGTGTTTCCCTATAGAATAGAATCGATTATCCTCACAATGTTGAAAAAAATATTTTTTAAAATAAAATGTGTCCTGTCTTTTGCAATATTCTCAAGTAAAAAATTTTATAATTTTTGGTCAAGTAGTTTCCGCGGAAAAGCGTACAAACAAAAAACTCATTTTCGCTTTTAATGATTTCCGGGAGAATAATTCTGTTCGGGTATAGTTGCATACAGAGAAACTTAGTCATTATTGTAGGCCTACTGTCTGTTGTGGTGTAGAGTCTGTTTTGTGTGTGTGTGTGTGTGTGTGAAATGGTTATTGTTGTGTGGTAAGTTATGGCGTGTGTGAAGTGTTAAGTGATTAAATTAATTAACAGTGAAATAAATTAATGATTGGCTAGCAAAGGTTAGGCGTGCTGTTAGGTCTTTTGTGAGTTGGTTCAGTCACATCTAGCTTTGTTAGGCACCCAGGGAAGGTTTTGTAAGGCGCGCGGAGCACACACTGCGTTTGGGGCGGTAGTATTTTGGCAATGTTATAATTCACTTGATCTTTATTGTTTAATGGTAAATTAGCTTGACGTATGTTTTTTATGCATCAAAATAAAGGTATGAGGTGGTTCAGTCACATCTAGCCAGGTTAGGTTAGGTTTGGTTATGGTTTGGTTATGCACGCACTGCATTTGGGGGCGGTAGTGATTTTGAAATGTAATATTCACTTGGTTTACATTGTTTTAAGATTTGGAACTCCTCACATGTTTATTGTAACAGCATTCATCATTGTTATTGAAATGTTCTACTTAAAAATGTTTACAAATTATGAATTTTTCAAATGAAAATATAAATTTTCATGAAAAATGTTTTTTTCGAAACTTTAAAATTTTTGTGAAATAATCGTGACCCCCAAAAAATGTCAACGGATTATTGCTTCCTGGGGTGTGTAGATGTCCCAAAAAAAATCACCACAAAATTCAACAAGTAACGTTTCTATATAATTACCGTTTTTTATTTTATTATTCGCCACCTCCTACTGAGGCTACATTTCAAATTTGAAATTTATAGCTGCATTGGGTAACAGATGTCATCAACCCGGCATAATATTACATTAATTTCATTTCACCCAGTTATATGTTTCCTACATGACTGCAAGGCTCCGACTATATGGTACATGCAAATTATTTGCGTTCCAGACAGCGAAAATAACACTGCTAAGGGGCCTGCCAAATGATTTAAAACTGTTGACTTCTATCTGCTGTTTCCTTAAGGATAGATTTCTCCTTTTTGTGTCCTTCAGCGAGGACTTTTGAACTTCCAAACTTCCCAGGAGCCATCTCGGGACTTATCTACATTGTGTCTGAAAATTTCATAAAAATCGGTTGTGGTTTTGGAGTTTACTGGGAACATACATACATAGACTTTTGTATGAATAATGTAAGAGAAGAGACTAAGAACACACCAGTTCAAACAGCGTTTTTGGAGCTTCAACAAATTACGACAGCACTCAGCAATGTATTATTTTTTTTAATAAAATGTGACATATATAAAAAAAAATTTTAATGATAGTCTAGTTCTAAATAAAAAGTACAGAGTATGACATCAAAACATCACAGCAATCAATTATAAGTATGAGATCCCTTCAATAAATGAAATGAGTATATAAATGATTTATCCAACTACTAACTATAACCTTCAAGTATCACATTCAATAAAACAACTCTAGCAACAGTGGAAGATGATCAACAGCAGTACAAATCGACACTCAATACTTTACTGTTTCTATTTGAGAGATCAAAAAATTATTTCATTTAAAACCATAAAAAAGGTTGATTGTTGATAAACATTTGTGTGGAAGAGGAAATACACTAACTATTTCAGTCATTGTTAACACTTACAAATATTATTATCACAGTTTTTATAATTTTGCCAAGCTAACTGCATTCCGTTTAGGCTCAGCTCCATTATATTACAATTTCCTTTTCCACATGTATTACTACATGCCCAATTACATTCATCACTGTGTTCTAATCTTATCAGTTGCAGGTCATCAAGCCATATGCCCATCGAAACATCTTCTCCTTGAGCATCCATGGAGAGATTTTTGTAGTTCTCGACTAGAAAAGCCACTACTGAACTGTGAACAATGTATCCAGCTCCTGATGGGAAAGGTGGGTACATGGTTTGGTTAAGAATAGTTTCCCTCCATTTTCCGGCTCTTCTCACGGGCCATCCAATTCTGAAACAGCTCCACCACTTCCATTCATTGCCTTTTGCCAGTTCTTTTACCACACTTTGTAAATCAATGAAAACATCGTCATCTGTTTTCAATGCATATTCGAATTTTATGTTTGTGTTGATCCTAAAACACAAGTATAATTTTTAGTCTAAAAAAGGATACATGGAACTAAAAATAATTTTCCTTTGAAGTTTTCTATTGAATGAGGGATCTCCTTTTGCGAATCCGAATTTCTGCATTTTAGAATTTATTTATAGAATTTATTTTTATCTGTAGAATATTAATAGAATACAAAACATACATATACAAGTCATGCAAAAAAGAAAAAATATTGAAATGCAATAACATAAATCAAATATTATACAAAAATAAAATCCATAAACTAATTCAAAATAACAGTACTGTGCTAATATACGTGGAGATGGGAACCCCTTCCAACTATGGTTGCCCACGTACTAGGGAGGGGTTTTCATAATATTACGGTAGGAGGAAGAAGTAGAAAAAATTAAAGGTTGAAGGATTGAATGGGCGAAAAAGAAAGGTAAAACTGCTATTTTTCCAAAATTAGAGATCAGAAAAGTAATCTAATTGCTGATGTAATTTTTCATTTTCTTGTTTATTTTACTATTGTTGAGGTATTGATTGGGAATTTTGTTCATGATCTTAGTACTTATGTATACGAGCTGTCTCCTAATTGATTCAATATTTGTTTTATAGATTTGAAATTTACTAGAATTTTGTCTCAAACTGTATTGGCTGCTGACAATGTTATTGGTGTAAGGGCAGGGGTTGATAGCAGTGGGAACGCAAGGGAACGGCGTTCCCTTACCTCCCAAGAGTGCGGGAACGCACAGTTTGCGCCAATCTGATTCCAAAGGTGTCTCATCTTGCTATTTATTCAGCCTTAAAGACTGCGCTCATACTATCCTCACTTTCTGCAGCAGTTTTTCGCTAATTCTGCAGAGCACATTAGCTTAAATGAGGAAACCGTGTTAGATAAGAAAAGCTGTTCAGACTGTCCTCACGCAGACGAGCTGAAAGATTTTGAGAACAGCTAGCGCATTGAAATAATCCATCTGCAGTGATAAAATGTATGACTCATACTCTCCACCGACGTAAAAATGGAGATTAAGAACTTGTGATTTCATATTCGGATTCAGTGCTCTAATTTAATAGTTAGGCTATCAAACCTTTTTATTTTTCTGCCTGTTGTCCTTTATTTATCAAGAAGTAGGTTTATTTTGAAGGTATAAAAATTGTTCTGCAGTTTTTAAGATAGGCGAAATGTTTTTGTAAAATATTAAAAATTACAGTTCAAGCTGTGACAATAAAAATAGACAATAAGCACTTGGACTTACTTGTTTTTCAGAAAATATTCAAAAACATCAGTCTGTTTACGTATTGATATCTATTATTACTACTGTACTGTATATAAATAAAACTGTAGATGACTCTATTTTTTACTTTACCATTCATTAAAAAAAGTATATTGGTTTTCGTTATTTCAAGTTTCATACAAAATGGTTGGTGCAAATCAAAACAAGTTTATACGAGATTAAGAGTAGGCACCGAGATGTTAACGTGGTGGGCGGGGGGTGAGGGAATGATTAACTCTCATTAGAAAATAGAGAGGGTGGTTTATAAGAATGAATGAGCGTTCCCACACCTAAAAATAATGTTTTAGAAATTAAGCACTGTGTAAGGGAAAGTAGTTCTGTTTTTAATTATGTATTTGACTACATTCATAATTTGCAGCTGTCTGACAGTCATTACCTGAAATTCAGTAAATATTAAGTTAGTTGGATAGAGTCTGGGTTTATTCAAAATTGTTTTAATTATTAATTTCTGCATTATGAAGAGTTCCTCAAGATGACAATTGTAGCAGCCTCCCCAAACAGTTATACCATACTGAATTATGGATTGCGAAATTAATTTAAGGTAATATTCATCCTCTAAATAATCTAATCATTGATTGATCATAATGTGATGTTTTTATGAGAAAAAAATATCTATAGGAACTGACCATTGTATTTCTTAAAATTTGCTTATTTCAAGAATGAATACCTATATCAAGAATGAATTTCGCTCTCAAAGAGCTGGTAAAGTTCCACTTTAGGAGCAAAATGTGTAACCTATTAAATTTAGAAGCAAAAAATGTATTTCTGATACAAATGAGCTGCTAAATCAAGCACTCTCAAGAAATATATCGTCAGTTTTTATAAAAGACTAGCTGGCCCAACGCGCGTTGCTGCATTCTCATAAAAATTCTCCTTGATTTTATTATTCGCCACCTCCCGCTGAGGTTACATTTCAAATTAGGAAAGAAGTTAGTCATAGGGCTCTTCCAGCAGATCATAGAGGCTTCGTTTTTTCCTTAATCACCACCTCTGAATGAAGAAACATTTCAAATTTAAACCTCCTATGACTATACGGGTAGAAGCTAGGTTTTTTATTTTATTATTCGCCACCCCCCGCTGAGGCTGCATTTCAAATTTCTAGCTGCATTGGTTAACAGATGTCATCAACCTGGCATAATTACATTTCATCATACCCAGTCATATGTTTCCTACATATTGCAAGGCTCCGACTATACGGTAGCCTACATGCAAAGTGCAAAGTCTTTTGCTGTTCAAAGACAGCATAAATAAACGCCACTAAGGGGCCTGCCATATGATTAAAAACTGTTGACTTATATCAGCTGTTCCTTTAAGCTGCTTGGCTGGCAAGTTCAGTAGGTTAGGTCTATAAAATGGATAAATTAATAATAATTATTAGCTCCCCTATTAAAATGTATGGTCAGAAACCATCCCCAATATTCACACAACATATTCCCAAAGTTTCATGCCGATCTGTCAAGTAGTTTTGGAGTCTATAGGGAACATACATACATACATACATACAGACATTCATTTTTATATATATAGATTAATAATTGATGTAAAAATATAAATAACAGTATTATTTTGTAATTTGAAATTTTATAGTCAGTTCCTCACATGGGCAACATACATGTGAATGAGGAACGCCCGTTATGATAAAAAAAATACATGTGTTAAGATCCACACATGAGCAACTTAACAACTTTGCATATTACAACTTTTTAATTTGACATTACATTACAAAACAGACTAACAAACAATAACGTAACAGGAAAAAGTAATCAATACAGAAAACACTAATGACAAATTTGTAGACTAAATTATTATGAAATCGATAATGAAGGCAATATATAAGCCTACCATTGTCAAACTATGCAATAAATTACACTATTATACTATTTATGAAAGATATTTATCAATTTCCATGGTAGGATTGGATTGATGTCAGCGATTCCAAAATAATGTTTGGTAACTTTTAAATAGTGAAGATTGATTTAAAAATAAGAAAAAAGGCTGAGAATGACTTTTAATCGTCTCTGAGTGATAAAATAGACTCTCAGTGGGACATTTTCTTGATAAAAAGTATATTAGCATCTTAGCTTTCCATTTAAAGATTTGGTGCAGTAAGTTGAATAGATATTGAACAATAATTCTCCTTACCATTTGTAAAATTCAATTATTTTCTTTGGTAGATTTCTATAGACATCCACAACATCTACCAGTATGATGTCATTATAATTATTCTTTTCTTCCAAGACATTCAACCAAACTTCTTCTGTGTAAGCAAGCCAAGAATTTGACTCCCTCTTTTCTTCTAAAATTTTTTGTTTCAAGGCGGAGAAATCTGAAAAATAAAATTGTAGTTAGATTAAAATTAAACATTTTTCTAGCAGAAAATACAGAATTAGTAGTATAATTTAAAAAAATTTTTGGTCAGTCTGGCACTCAAGCTATCAATCAATCAATCAAATTCTTTATTCATTATTGCTAATTACAATATGAATTGTGTCATATAGTTTATCTAATACATGATTAGACCTATTATTACAAACAAATACTATGAAAATAGACAACTTCGCCTATACAGTCTAAATTTAAAAAATATTGTCAAAAGTATGTTATTCATAGTAGCTTATCAAATGCCATCTTTGTGCCAAGCATAAAACTCTATGCTTTGCTGGGTCGAAATATGGGTAACTAAATAGTCTAGAATCTTAGTTAATATCTTTATTTAAATTGATGTATTTTTGTTTTTATTGGAAAATAAATCTTATTCTTATTCTTAATTAAGTCTACTGTTAAGTCTGACGAGTTGATCCCTGGCCGATTCTTCCCCTTCTCCAGAGACTCTCTGCTACTGTGCATTGCAATAACATTAGCCCTGGACACAACTAGGCTAGTTGAAGCTGGCTGAAGCGCAGAAAACCTGTTTGTCTCTGGCCGCAGTTTTCAAATTAGGAATAAAGCATGAATAGAGCATGCGCAGTTGGCTTCCTACTACCGCCGCCCGCTCCCGCACCGAAAAACCAGGGATCAACTCGTCAGACCACAACAGTACAGTCAGATTATTCAGAAAACACTGAACATTCAATATGAATAGAAATGCTGTGGTAAATATCCATAGCAAATAATAATCGATATTGTCACAACCACATATTTATTGTTTACAGAGAAATAAGTTAATAGTTTCTGCAGTTACACGATTCTCAATCGAGATTGAATCAACCCAACTAAAATTGTAGGTCCAACACATTCCCCATACCATGGCTCAAACAGCGAGCTGGAACTACCCTTAAGGGTCTCCCCACTAATAAAAGCTATACACTCATTATTTTTTAATCGAATGAATAGTTTCATTTCTTGAAGACATTCCAATTTTAACTCATCACTTATGAATACTATCAAGCCAGATGATGATGAATCAATAGGCAAGGCATTGTTAAAAAACGTATAAATTATATACAATAAACTATGAGAATAGGGTATTTTCGATCTGTTTCTTGGCATCAAAAATAAAATCAAATAAGAATCAATTAAATTAAAATTTTAAAATTATTGTTACGCAATTTTGAATGTTTGGCGGCGCCTACAAAATTCAGGCCATTATCTGAGTACATGTGTAATGGCAGACCACGTCTAGAGGTGAAACGGTCAAATGCGGCGAGGAAGACTTCGGTAGTCATGGCAGTGACGAATTCTAAGTGCACAGCTTTAACAGTCAAGCATATGAATAAGCATAAATAACCTTTGTAGATTTTAGCATTTTTCAGAGAGCTGGATTTTGTATTGAATGGTCCGGCGAAATCTACTCATACATGAGTGAAGACTGGTGACATATTGACACGAAAATCAGGCAGGTCAGACATTATTGGCTGTGTGGTATGAGCGCGCATACGAGTGCAACGAATGCATTGTCGAATTCGATTTCTGATGAGGCTCCGCGCAGCAATAATCCAGAATTGGCGTGATATGATTGCTTGAGTTGTGCGAGGACCAGCATGCAGGTAATCACAGTGGAATTGATCGCAGATTACTGCACTGATGTGACAGGACTTCGGTAACAACAGCGGATGCTTACTGTCAAACGATAGTGCGGAGTGACGAAGACGACCGCCCACCCTGAGGAGACCACTGGAATCCAAGAATGGTGACAAAGGCAGGAGGTTTGACGGTGGTGATTTCTTCTGACGAAGGAGTTCAATAGCATTGGACAAGTAGTAGGTCTGAGTGATTTTCACGATTGAGAGAAGTGAAAGTCGACGCTCAAGCACAGTAAGAGGTTGCGGAGAAACAGCGGCCGACGATGTTCTACGGCTGCGAAGATTGTAACTTGATTTCTTCAATTTACAATTATTTATGAATCTGTGCATAAAGGCAAATATACGAATCATTTTGTTGAGTGAAGAATACTTCTCCAAGAGATTAAGTAGGTAGGATTTTTCTGGTAGGGTGGTTACTAATACTGCAGTACATGGTTTCAATTCAGTTTGATCTTCTATCAAATCCACTTTGGATACGGGCCATTGGTCTGGTAATACATGATGAGATGAAGGTCCATTCCACCAGAGTGTATGATGGATAATATCATGTGCAGTTGAACCGCGGGATGCAACATCAGCAGGATTATCTGCAGTAGGGATGTGGCACCAAAATTCAGGTGCTGTGAAATCCAAGATCTGAATCACACGATTAGCCACATATATTTTCATTTTGTGTGGTGGGGTTCTAAGCCAAGTCAATACCAGTTTGGCATCAGAATGCAATCGAACATTTGACACAGTAATTGACAGTGAAGTCGAAACATAATTGTAGAGTTTTGCCAGCAGTAAAGCACCATTGAGTTCAAGTCGAGGAATTGTAACTGTTTTTAGCGGTGCAACACGAGTTTTAGACATGATGAGTTGCATACATACGAATTTCACGTTAGTAGCAACATGTAGATAAATACAACAGGAATAGCCATTCATAGAGGCGTCACTGAAGCCTATGAGAGATAGAATCACATTGATTGATTCAATCAGACGAGGAATTCTGATTGAAGACAGTTTATTGAAAGAATCAGAAATTTTCTTCCATTGCTTAGCTAGCTCTTCAGTGAGCTGAGTGTCCCAATCCATATTTGAGATCCACAATATCTTGAGGAAATATTTACAAGCAAATACAACAGGTGAGAGTAATCCCAATGGATCAAAGAGCTTGGCTACGTAGGATAAAATTCCTCTTTTTGTGTATGCTTTGTCAAAAGGCAGTACATTATACGAAAATGAATCAGAAGAGGGATTCCATTGAAACCCTAACACTTTTATACTCTCTGAGGAGTCAGAAAACACTCTTGGATTTTCGAGAAAGTCATCTGGAAGATCTGAGATAGCTTCAGGTACATTTGAAGCCCACTTGCGAAGTTCAAGACCGCCTTTGGCCATGAGCGCATTCAATTGTTGAATTAAGAGACGGGCTTCTTGAAGAGTGGATGCACCGGTTACAATGTCGTCCACGTAGGTGTGATTGCGCACTGAATTAGCAGCTAGAGGAAATTCAGTACCATGATCGTTCACAAGTTGAAGCAGTGTGCGTTGTGAGAGATATGAAGAAGACGCCATTCCATAGCTCACCGTGTTGAGTTGATATTCACGTACGTCTTGATCTGGAGATGGGCGATAGAATATGTGCTGGTACTGTCTGTCTTCATCACGAACCTCGATCTGACGGTACATCATTTTTATATCTGAAGTCACAACCACATTATTAGTACGAAAATTCAATAGAATGTGAGCAAGTTCGTTTTGGAGATTGGGACCAGTGTGTAAAGCTTCATTCAATGAGATGCCATCATTGGAAGGCGACGATGCATTGAAAACAACGCGGAGACGTGTGGTTGAACTACTAGGTTTCAAAACACAATGATGAGGAATTACAAAAGATGAGGAGTTCAATGCAATAGACATATGGTCAAGTTGAATATACTGGTGCATAAATTCATCATACTGTTGTTTGATGTCTTTATTCAATGAAAGTCGTTTTTCCAATGACAAGTACTTTTTCAAAGCACTATTACGGTTATTTCCCAATTCAACAGGTTGTTTTTTGAACGGAAGCGCTACTTGATAGCGACCAGAAACAGTTCGAGTAGTAGTTTCAGTATAGAGTTTTTCACAAAACGAATTTGATGGATCTTCATTACAAGACATTGGAACTTGTTCTACTTCCCAAAATTTTTGAAGAGTTTGATGAATTGGATCAACAGAAGTAATCAATGACAAATATTCATTTTCTTCTGAGTGAGATTGATTATGAGTTTTATTTCCAGTCTTACCCATAATCACCCAGCCGAACTTCGTGAGTAGCGCACCTGGTTGTCCATTGATGAATTGATTGGACTCATCACTCAATATCTGTAGAAATAACTCAGCACCAATCAGGAGATCAATTGGACGAGAGACGTGAAATTCATTATCTGCCAGTTGTAGGTTAGCGAACTGTCTGAAATCATTCTGATTTAAATTGCGGCAAGGTTGGTTAGAAGTGATAGTAGACAAGACTACAGCTCTAGCGTGTAAACGCATATCCTTTTGAATTGGAGAAGAAATTATTACATTTGTCTCGCCTTTAGTAATAGTTGTTTTAGAACCAATTCCAATTAAGCTTCTTCCGTTATTCATAGTTTTTAAATGCAATTGATTCAACATATTCAAACTTATTGCATTAATTTGAGATGCAGTATCAATAACAGCTCGAGCAATGTGAGGTTGATTATAGCAATCGAATAGAATAACATTTGCAGTGGCCAATAAACAAGTAGAATTAGTATTCAAACTTGATGTGTTACAAACAACAGTACTCTCATTCTTCTTAATAATAGTCTTATCCACCTGATTATTTTTATTAGAATGCAACAGACTATGATGTTTTGGAGAATTACATATTTTACAACAATGAACAGACTTGCATGATTTTCTATGATTATGATGTGTGCCTAGACAGCAGAAGCATAAATTCCTTTCTTTTACTGCGTCATACTTGGCATCTAATGTCATCTGTGAAAATTTGGCACATGAATATAAATTGTGGTTATCAGAATCACAAATTATACATTTAAAACTATTTTTCTGAGATGAGGTTGCATTACTTACATTTTTCTTGGAATTGGACACATTCGGGAATATACTGGTATTTGGTCTCGAACTTATTTCAATATCATCATCTTGCAGTAATTCAGTTTTATCAGCAGTAATCAATGAAGTCTTATTATTAGACTGAGAGTGGGATTTGTTGACTTTCAATTGAGGTTTTACATTGGTAGGAGATGAAAGACTCATTTCCATGGCTCTTGTTTTATTAATTACAAATTCCAATAAATCTTTACAAGTTGGAATTTTATTTGCAATGAGCGAATTCTCAAAATCCATTTTTGTGCGATAGTCTAAATGACTAAGTAAGATTGTAACAAACACAAAATCTTCTAAATTCTCTAGATTTTGAGCACGTAGTGCGGCTAAACAGTTTGAGTGTATATCAATATATTTACGAAGACTCTCATAATCTGATTTCACAAGTGGTTTGAATTCAAGAATTTGATTCACATAGAAAGAGCACAGTCTACGAGGATTTGAATAGCGTTCACATAATTGTTTATAAGCAATTTCGTAATTAGCTTCTGAAAGATTGAGATGTGAAATTGTATTTAGGGCAGAGCCACTGAGACAAGATTTGAGATATTGGAATTTCTCAATTTGTGTGAGTGATGTGTTTGAATGTATAAGAGCTTCAAACATACTAGAGAATTCAATCCACGAATCAATATGGCCGTTGAAATGAGGTAAAATTAAGCGAGGAAGACTAATATTTTGCTTCACTATATTAGAAGCAGCAGTAGTATTCACATTTTGATTGGTTACAATATCTTCTACATCATTTACTTGAATGAATTTCGAATACAATGCCTGAAATCTGTCATAACACAATTTGGCATGATCATCTTCCTGTTCTATAGAGAATGATAACTCATCAATGTTT
The DNA here is from genome assembly GCA_948455865.1 of Conomelus anceps. Taxonomy (NCBI): domain Eukaryota; kingdom Metazoa; phylum Arthropoda; class Insecta; order Hemiptera; family Delphacidae; genus Conomelus; species Conomelus anceps. The sequence continues at coordinate 34,275,951 of OX418220.1, forward strand.
TCTTGAATTAATTCATAAGAATTTTCATAATCTTCAAATATTTTTCTTCTAGCCTGTCGAGTACTTTCACATGATGAAACTTTCAAAGAGTTGACAAACAATGATAGTTTGTCTAATAAGCGCTGACGTTTTTTCAATACAAGTTTCCATCGTAATATGGGTGTTTGTGTTTCGGAGTTCAAAAATGATTCAGTCTTTGTGTTTTCATCATCAGCCATTTCAATTTCGTAAAAGATAAAGCACTAGAGAAGGAATGATGGAAGTAGGAATGATAACTGATAAGAGATAAAAGGAACGGTATTACCAGAGTAGCCAGTATCTCTTATCTTGTAGTCGGCTCAGTCGGCTGCAAGTCGATCAGCTGTTGTCGGCAGGAGTACGGCTTGGAGTTGAAGGTCGATCGTTGGCAGGTCAGAGGTGCCCGGCGCGGTTGACACGAATGGAGGGGGAACCGAGCACTCACCACTGCTATAACGTCACGATAAATCACAAACTTGAACTTGCAAGGTTTGCAAGTTAACTTGCTTTGCAAAGAAAGATGGCTTCAATACAATTGGAGTTCAAACTTCGATACTTTGAAATTGAATAACTTTTCACTAAGGTGATCAATTTCAGAACGGTAAACGGAATTTTGCATGGAATAACTAATTCCATCAATTAAAAACACTCCCGAACACACTTTACGAATGAATAAAAAACTCAAAACTTGAAATTTGACGAAATTTGCGAGGACTGTAAACTATGAACTGATTCAAAAATCATCCGGCCCGGAATGACCAGATGTTGGGGGTTGTAACGAGATTTATACTATACTTAGGAGGACCATGAGAATTTAGAATCAATAGAATGAAACAACGATTGAATTACCTTGAAACAGGTTACGAGACGAGATGCGGTGTTTACAAGAGGAGGGCTTCCACCAGACTGCCTGGGTAGCTGGCTAGCTACCGTAGTGGTAGAGGAAGGGGTAAGGTAAGGAAGGGGAGGAGAAACTTCGCTTGTAGAAGCAACTCGAAGCACTTAGATAATAACTTATCAATGCAGTCCTTAACAATCACATTAACGTTCGAATCACAACTGAACTAATGTTTACCAGAGCTTCCACTTTATATACATTTGTAACATTCCGAAAAGGACAAGGGTTCTGTATTTTTCTATAAAAATCTTACTACCCAGATAAGAACCGACCAGAATTCTCTAGATGGATTGCAAGGCAAGAGGAGAACAGGGGGAGAGTAAACAAAAACATGCCAATTATTGCTTCCGGAAGTTACTATTGACACAGGCAGATAACGCTGAAATTTCCTTTCCTTTCTTCCTTGCATTCCATGACATTATGGACATACATAGTACAGTGAGTCGCATCTTCAACAGTATATTTTATAATAAAGGTTCGATTTTTATTTTACTACCATTTTAAGGCTGTGTGCTGGAGGTTTGGTAATATGTTTTTGGAGATTCTTGTATTGCATATCAAGTTTTTAATATTTTTCTTCTTGGAGGTTGAAGCCCACATATGTCTGAAGCCTGTGCGTGGGTAATGATTTGGAGGATGATGATTGATTCAGTTTCAGTTGGGTTCCGAACCACCGGGAAGTGATTATGCAGCAGATTACCAACTATGCGATTTAGACAAATGAACAGCAGAAAAGAAAGAAATACACTACAATTGATGCTTTTGGTATAAAGAAGCCTACATCGAAAGCCTCAATTGTAGTGTATTCCTGCCCTGTCTGCTTTTCCAAATCCGAGTAGTTGGATACCGAGGCTTAAGCACTCGTGTCTTATCTTGTCTGACTGAACAGATAACTGGCATGGCTCGTAGCTGATCACTTCCCAATGGTATGAATTATTAACTGATTTAAAGAATCTAACTTACCTGATATTGAATAGCTGAAAGCTACCATGGCGGTACTTCCTTCATAATATTCAGTAGTGCCATTGTAATCAATATTCAGCAGGAACAGTACAATTTTTGTTTTGTCATATAACTCAGTCTTCAAATTTATATCTCCCAGTGTTGAGATACAATCACTGGAAGCATAGATTGTTCCTTCAAATCCAATGTGCAAATAAATTGGTTTGACATTTTTCCAGACGATGCCTGTTGAGCAAAGAAAATTCTATTAGTTTAGTAATTTGAATGTAGTTCTAATATTGATAGTATGGAGTATACAGGGTTTCTAGCAAATTGCATGAACTACATTCAAGACTTTTTTAAGACAAAATTAAAGTTTCTTTACGCGTTTTTCAATGTTGCAACTTGTTATATGATTTTTCAACATACTTGTACATATTATGTTACCACTCTACCAAGCATTGGAATCGAGCCGGTAAACGTCTGTTTACAGAAAGAACACTGATTTTCATTACTACATCCTTTTTCAGTATGATAATGGATTTTACAACATTCCAGCTGATTCAGAATTTGGAAAAACAGCTGATCTCAGATGAATTTTTAGTATTTTACTACTGTGATTAATTTTGAGGTTATGTTTGATAATGCTTGTTATACTTGCTCAAAGTTTATTTTTTTTATATTTTAGACTAGTATGACAAAAAATATCGCACATAACTCGTCTGGGAAGATGTTTACCATACTCATATGATAATACCGCACTCAACTTTGTCATGTGTGTTAACTTATCAACTCATATGGTAAACACAATTTCCCTCACATGTTAGTTGACCGAATGAAGTGAGCTATTCCATTATCCCTACTATGGAATCAGCTTTATTTTCAAGATAGAACATCTAAAGCTCTTGGGCCCTCTAAACCATAGGCTGAACTAGGCTCATGAGAATGGCAGTTTTGTGTAAGAGAAGTCAAATAATTTTCAATGCAAACAACAGAATTTTGAAATTTAAATAATTGAAATTTAACCAAACAAAAAATAACATTTGAGGAAACCTAGGAAGAAGCAGTTTGTGCAAGGCTCTTCGGAATTCACTGGGTACCGCTAATATAACAAAATCCCGTAGAAATGCACGGGTAAACTGCTAGTATAAAAATAGTTATGATGTAGAACAGATTTTTACTTTGGGCTCAAGTTAGTTTTGGCTCATTGAAATTAAAACATCGGACAGTGGTACTGGTGCTGTTTACATTGGACAAGGAAAACATATTGATGGCAGCTCTCCTCAACTACTTTGTACATTGTTGAACTTGTAACTTGTTGTATTGTTTAAAAGTCGCTTCTCAAATTTTGAAACCACTTTAAATAAAATAAAACAAACAAAATATTGGGGGAAATTATAAGATCTGAGTCAAGAAGAAGAAACAAAACAATATAGTATCATTTATAGTCCAGTCAATCAACGTCTAAAAACGTCTGAAGTCACTGGTAATTAGTTAAAAGCTGGAAATCTCCCAAATGTTAGACCACTATCAGAGGAGTATTTTCCTAAAAGTCCCCTAAAATCACCTCGGTGCCATCCCCCCCCCCCCCCCAAGTTACGAACTGTAGTTGATTACTGGAAATTCGATAACTCTGTAATGGACGATTGGATAGGGTTGATTCTTCTCTCATTTTATAATGAATATGCTACAATAATGGCCCTATTCATTTTACGGTGAACCCACTAGTTTTACTGATAAAAATACCTCAAAAAAAAATTTCACTTTATTTTTTCTGATTTTTTATTAGGCTTTTTTGTACGTCATTTTACAGGAAAAGAGTTTAAACAAAAGTTGAAGCACATTTTTTCTGAATCCAATTATGTGTATAGTTGCATACTCTCGGTCAAGGATAATGCTGTGGGAGGGGGATTAGCGATGCACTACGCTGCAAAACGCCCCCCCCCCCCTCGTAATAGTCCTACTCGCCATCATAGGCTGCCCAAGCAATGATAATGGAAAAAGTGTTCTGTTAATCAGTATTTCTATGTATTTTGAGGCACTGAATCCGAATTTTGAGCTTCCTAGTTCGTAGAACTAGTTTTTAAGATTAGTGTGGGTGACAGATGGCCATGAAAACGTAATAACACCACCGTATAACTGCCACCCAGACACATAATTATGTTGAGGAGATCAAACGACAAACTGACTCATCACAGATGAGAGAGCCTTTTTATACTGGTTTTATTTTTGGCAATTTCCAGAAATTTCACGATTTCAGTAGAATGTTCTAGTAGACTGTTGAATGTTGAAGGTCGTCAAACACTCTAGAACCAAATCTAGCAACAGAAGTGAGAGACTTATTGGGAGAGAGATGTAGACAAGTGTCAATTTACAATCTCAAAGGCACGTTCGTCGGTCAATGGAAGCAATGTATGCATAACGAGTGGCATAGACAACTGTTTGTCTTACATTTTTAATACTGCAATTGAAAAATTACAATAAATTCTGTTTTTGTCATTGTTGGCAAAATTTGAATAAAATAAGTAGGAGACTAGCAATCATTGCTGTAACTGATACTAGAGAAAGGTCATGGATAACGGTACCAAATCTTGGCTCAGTATCTGATAAATTAGGAATAGAATTGAAAAAGAACGGTTTTGATGTACCTTTTCAAACAAAACCTATTTTAAAGAGTATGTTCGGATGTAGTACAGATAAAATTGATATCTGGGATAAAAGTGGGGGTTTTAAATTTAATTGCGGTGATTTTAATGCATGTTATATGGGTCAGATCGGTGGAAGTTTCAAACGTAGAATAAATGAACATATTAGAGATTGCAAAACCCAAAAAAGAAAACTCAAATTTTGTATTACTATAATGACACAAGTTCAAGGCCGAAGAAAATATTGAATTTCTGCATTTGATGGGCAAAGGCAGCAATTCAATTGAATATTTTAGAAGCTTTGGAGATAACTAGGTTGGCAAAAACGATTCCAATACTAGTTTAAACGATTAAATTTATTTCAACCAATTCAATGCAACTAACTTGGTTTCATAATAATTCTGGCCTACATCTTAATAACAGTAATTTTGTGTTTTTCTCGGTTGACCTTGACTGCATTTTAGTGAGTTTCAATTTTATAATTTTTAATTCTAGTCTACTTGTGTATTGTTCTTGTTTGTTGCTTTTAATTTGTCCACGGTTTTTGATTCTTGATCTTGACACTTATTTTTTCTTGCTGCTCCTCCCACCAGTAGGCGTGACTTGTTGTGGCAAGCAGCCATTCACAGACCTCCAATAAAGATCAGCCTATCAGAGGTACTTTCTCCCTCAGCCAATAGCATCATTATGTGTTTAGTATATCAAGCTACTCTGTACTTTAGTTTTAGTTTGTTTGAGATTGATAATGGTGTAACAACCGAGAGTAGTATCTCACTTGTAATATTATAAATAAATATTATATTGAAAAATCTATAAAAGTTAATCATATGGAAGAGAAGAAGAAGGATGCCTAGTAACTTGGAATAAATAACGAATAAAAACATCAGTTGAAAAATGAGACTCAATGAGTGAAGAAAAGTACCTAAGAAGAAATGACCTAAGAAGAAAAGTATTTTCATAATTATTATTATAAATGTGTGAAAAAATATTTATGACCCTGAGATTAAAATTGAAGTAATTAGTAACATTACACTGTTTTCAATAAATGTGGTTATGACAACTTCAAGTCTTATTATTCATTATGAGTGTGGGAAGCAAAAAATATAACAGTGCTGTTGTGGAAGTGAAGACGATCCGCTATAGGCTACAGAAGTATCCAATCATTTTGCTTGTAGAGGTTCGACTGTATTTAAATTCGCAATAAAAACCATCTTCTTCTGTGCTGCAATGCATTTGACTCTACTTACAAATGTTATACACCTTCATACATGTACAACACCAATGAGTAAATGATAATAAAGCACGGCCTCATTGAAGCACGGCCTCCCATCCAAGCGCCGTCTTGAGCGCTCGTGACTGAACATCACGATCGCATGAACATAACGCTCACCGCGTGATCAATCAATCTAAGGATTAGAGGATTGTAACGAATAAGTCAAGATGAAAGATTCTTCATGCAACTAAGAAGCTCATGCATGAGAAAAACTTTCAAACCCAAGATTCTGAAAAATATTTTCTTACATGATGACAAAGAATGTGATTAATTTATTATTAATAGTAGATTAAAATGAGTAATTGAAATCTGATACCTTGCTGCTCTTCGCTGTCTCCACCGTCATGAATAAAAGAGCTTGTAACGACTCTTTGACCAGAAATGGCATTTTCCAAAATAACTCTCACTGGTTGTTTGCAGTTATTGAGAACTTTTGAGCTGATTCCAATCCTACCAATAATTATTCCATGACTCAAAATAAAACTGAAGCCTCTGAATGCTTTAGAGAATCCATATTTGACCTTTAGTCGAGTTGTAGACAATAATGATTCACCTGAAACACCTAATAAAAAATATGTCTCAATTAGTCCTACATAGAATCCATATACAGAATATATTTCAAAATACCCGTAAGGGTCTCCTCACCAATAAAACCAATACGTTTATGATAATTCCATGACTCGAATACGTTTGACCAAAAGTTAGTAGAAATATTATTTATTCACAATTAAATTTTACTGCAGGTCGTTGAATTTACATGAAAAAGTTAATATTAACAACGCAGATCGTTGAGGAACAAGAAATTTAATAGCATATATTTATTTGCCATGGCTTAATACCTCAACAGTCCCAATTGGGAATGGGTCTACAAGCTGGTTGACAGTCAATGCTTAATATGATTCTAAAGACTATATTATGGTGGGCATTTCCGGCTTTCCTTACGTAACTATAAATAATTTGAAATTATATTTTTAAAAGCCCGATATTTATGATCTGGATTCATTCCGATCTACGGTATTCATTCAATTAATTTTATTCTAATTTTGTTTTATTTGAACGAAAAAATACACTGACCTTCCAAGCATGGCCTCCATTTATTACATGATAGATATGATGGTCGATATTCAGGTGGAATTGGACAGAAGCCTTTACCAATAACAAAAAAATATTTTATTTCCAGTCCATTCGCTAATGTAAGCCAAGTTTCTCTCAAAGCTTTCCGTTGAATGAAATTTTCTTGGGCACTAATAATTCCAATAACAAGTTGGGTAGCTGGTAAATTATAACCATCATAAATCCCTGAAATCATACATATATGTCTCAATTTCATATTTTTGTATTCCGTTCAATAAATGAACTTCATTGATCTTCAAATCGAAAGTATTTTGGAACAAAAAAATTGTATCAAGATGAAAGACGAGATCAAGTCATACATTTTTGAAGTTCTTCTCTTATCATTCGATTTTGATTTTATGCTACTATAACTACGGTATTTCATTTAACTATTCTCACATTCCAAGTTTATGAAACTATCATAATACTCGTAGTGGTTCAGAGTCCACCTAAATTCATCTCACCATTATCAATTATCACCGATATGAATCCATCATTATCAGTGAGTACTGTATGTGCACTCTGTTAACGTAGATAATAAATATATTATGGAATGAAACTCAATCAGTTCAATCACGACACCAACTCTTATTACAATAGCTTCAACACCTTCCGAACTTTCCGAAAATTTTTGTTTTTGTGACATCTACACACCCCACGAAGCAATAATCATCTGTTACAAGAAAATTTAAACATATGAGCAGCTCCATTTCAAAAACACTACCCCCCCCCCCCCCCCCCGGCTCGGCGTGCCTAACTAAACCTTCCCTGGGTGGCTAACAAGACTACATATGACTGAACCACCACATACCTTTAGTACTTTGTTGCATAAAACAACATAGATCAAGCTAATTTACCATTAAACGACATAGATCAAGTGAATAATATAACATTGCCTAAATACTACCGCCCTCAAACACGCCTAACCAAACCTTCCATGGGTGGCTAACAAGGCTAGATATGACGGAACCACCTAATACCTTTAGTACTTTCATGCATAAAACAACAACAACAAATAAGCTTACTACCAGGGGCGTAGTCTCAAAACATACCTTAGGCTAGCTCTCCTCGCAATTAAACCACCCTCCCTTCCAAAAATTACCCTTCAATTAAAAAAAAAAATTATGTTGCGTTTAAAGCCCAGAACAACACAGATACTACGTTCAATTAAATTAACCGTATACACTTAACAAATCAACCATATAACAAACGGATAAAATTAAAGAACTTGAAAAAATATAAACAAAGTTATAAAAACAACGAACTGCCGACAGATTGACCGAATCGAAACATATAACTTGAAACAATAATATGAACGCTGACTTGACCCATCAACTCGCTTCGGCTACAGCCGGCAGTGTTCGCCACTGTTCGGGCGATAGCTCTGAGTCCAGTTCACTGCAATGAAAAACGAACCCATCCCCACACCACCTCACTCCATCATCGAGAATAACATTGCCGATATGGGCCGCTGGGCTAGCGCTGTGAACGGGCTAGCTTTGCGTATTTGGCCTCATCGCGCCGCATCGTGCACGCTTAATTTGATGTTAAACTTAACGCCACTACTGTTTTTCAACACATTATACATTCTTAAATATATAGGCCTATCTGAAAAAATATTTATTTCTTAAAACTTAGTTAGGCTTTGCAGCTAGCCTAGCTAGCCTTGAGAATACGCCACTGCTTACTACCTTTCAATACTTCAATGTTTGTCGGGGTACTATTACTTATTACTTACTAGTGTGTGTTGAGTGTGCAGGCAAAACATTGATGAAAAATGTGATAAAAGTACTGAAGGTATGTGGTGGTTCCGTCATATCTAGCCTTGTTAGCCACCCAGGGAAGGTTTGGTTAGGCGCGCGGAGCGGGCAATGTGTTTGGGGGCGGTTGTGTTATGGAAATATTTTATTCCCTTGATTTATATCGTTTTATGTAGCTGCTCATATGTTTGCAAATGATGATTTTTTTTAAATTTCAAAAATTTAAATTTTTTTGTGAAAAAATTGCGACCCCCAAAAAATTTCAACAGATTATTGCTTCCTGGAGGGTGTGTAGATGTCACAAAAACAAAAATTTTCGGAAAATTTGAAACGTTTGGAAACTAATTTCGGAATAGTATATTACGTTACAAGTTCGGGAAATAGTGTTTACCATACAAGTATGATAAGTTAACGCACGAGACGAAGTCGAGTGCAGTATTATCATATGAGTATGGTAAGCATCTTCCCGGACGAGTTACGTACGATATTTTTCGTCATACTAGGCTAAAATATAAAAAAAAACTTTGAGCAAGTACAAGCATCATCAAACAACCTCAAAATACATCACGGTGGTAAAATACTAAAAATTCTTCTGAGATTACCGCACTGGAAAAGGATGCGGCAATGAAAATCAGCTGCTCTTTCAAGTAAACTGATGTTTACCGGCTCGATTCAATGCTTGTTAGTGGTGAATATGTAAGAGTATGACGAAAAAATATTACTCTAGAAATCATCGTACGTAATTCAACTGTTGATTGCTTATGAACTAATATATTACCTACATTTTAAAATTATGCATATGAACAACGCAAACAATGAGACACAGAAGAAAGAGTGGTTGAACATGATAGCTCATAGTGGTTTTCGAACTGCTCGAAATAATTCTGAAAATCGCTTTCAACTTGCATGTGTGATTTCTATGCTATCTCAAGGAAATTATAAATTTAAATTTAAATTTCCATCAATATCATCATAATTAATAATTAACCTGAATCTGTACCCCCAACACCAAATAAAAACAATCTGAACAAGCTGGGAAGGGAAGCTGGTCAAAAACAGCTGAGCTTACAGTGTCAGTGTCACAATGTGTGAATCAGCTGATAAACAGACTTTTTCACCAGTACCATAGATGTATCAGCAAGTGGAGGGGGCATAAAGTCTGGAAAGTGATGTCAAAGAGTAGCCGCACAATAAGGCGTATTGATTTATACTACTAGATGAGTAACTCCAAAATCCACTGTGAAGCCACAGCGCTAGTATTGACCACTTCTAAATCCGGCAACATCGGGGAAATTTGTTTAGCGGTAATTGAAAAAACCCGTATTTATCAGTGGTAAAATTACTTGGTTTGTGAAGTGAAATAATTTTTTGACATGATTGTTCCATGTAGTGATTATGGATGTACCTAGTGTATGGGGAAATATTACTTTTCAAACAAGTTATTTTATCCTTTTATTATTTATGTGTCAGCATAGCTTTACAAGATTGTTGTTTGTTTCCTTACTTTGATTGTTTCTTTTCTATCAAAAAAATGGTAATACCATATCCAACACCTCAAACTTGCTCTTATGAGCAGTAATAACTCGTGATATACCATCCAGTAATATTATTAAATAACTTTTCTTGGATTTCTTGTTCTTGACTTTTAATCAAGCGATTTTGCTTAATTTGCTTCAGTGCAAATTTTTCTTAAACCAGTTAATCGCACTTGACCATTTCAATATAAATTTATGTATAAGCCTACTATTGTAGGATATGGTACCTGATAATATAATAAAAATATTTATTATAATATATATTTATTTGTTTGTTTTATATGTTATATATATTTTCTTTGATGTTGCAGCTCCATATTACTTTTTCACTTGATATGTAAACGTTGATGATATTTGAAAATTCTTCACCAGTGAATTTAATACTTACATATTCATGTAATGGCCATTTTGCATGGCTGTAATGCTACCTAAGATATGGCTGGAGGCCTAGTGAATGATAATAATTGTTAAAACGTTAATGATATTTGAAAATTCTTCACTGGTGAATTTAACACTTACATATTCATGTAATGGCCATTTCGCATTGCTGTAATGCTACCTAAGATATGGTTGGGGACCTACTGAATCAGGTTTATAATGTTTTAATGACCTGATTTGGTATGCCAGCTCCACAAAATTGCCTGTTATTGTTATTGTTATGGGTTTTAAGGCTAAAATAAGGCTGGCTACACCAAAGTTCACACTTGTACTTCTACACCAAAGTTCACACTTGCACTTTATTCACACAAATTAGTCTATTTACACACACTAATTGTAAGTTCAATTAATAAAGAAAAACAGATCAAGAAATGACAGGCTAATACTTATTTTCAGTAATTATTTACAAGAATTCATGAATTATTAATTACAGGCTGACCAATAACGAAAGAAAGAGTCCAATAAACTGTACAATAATGTAGAAAGTAATGATAAAAAGAGAAATTGATCACTTACAAAACACAGTCCAATTCGTTATTTGACAGTCCCAAATAATATCACTTAACACAAACGTCTTTAAACTATTAGTAAGCTGCACAAGCAGTCAACACTTGTCTCTGCACTATTCACTGTAATCGAGTGCTGTTTACTCCAACAACACTGGATTGTCTCTCTGTAACACAATCTGTCATGTGGGTTTGTAAACTAACTGTCACGCAAGCTTTTGTAAGACTCAACTCACTGGTTCATGTGAGCTCCTTTATATATGAGATAGTTGTCATAATTCCAAGAACTAGCAGCTTCTAGATTATTCAAGGATGCTGTGGAAGGTCACAGAATATAGTAAAACACGACCTGGATTGTTCAGGAAGTTTGTAGAATGCTTGAGAAACTCAATTGAGTGCAAGGGACACAGATATAAAGAATAGGAGTGAGAAAGACATCTAATGAGAGAGAATGAGAAGAATTAGATTGCAAGCCACGCTTGTCCATGAAAACAATGGAATGATGTAAATAGAACAAGCACACAAATAACTGCTTTGTTTGCTTTTGTAACATTATGTTAATAAAAATGTGAAAAAGCTGGACTTTATTGTTATTGCTTTATTGAAAATATCCCATAGTCCCAAATTTTCTAAAAGAACAGAAATTACATATTCTAACTCAGGGAATCACAGACCATAAATAATATTGCACTAGAATTTTCTCTTTATCAGAGATTGAGAAAATAAGCTTAAGAAATTTTGGCCGCCATCTTGAAAATATATCAAGAAACGAGTGTTTTTTTGAAGAGCCAGAGTTCATATTCAGCACCTCAAAACCTGCTTATGCAGTGCTTGGAATTTGAAGTTGGCTTGAGCCAGAAAGAGTTTGGAATGTCAAATTATTACTGCTATATGTAAAACAAAATCATGATCTATTTTTTTTTTTTTTTTTTTTAATATAAGTGTAGCTCAAACATTTGTATTGACAGAAAAGTGGAATATTGTAAAAGTGGTCTCATAGTAATATGAAAACTTAAAATATTTGTTATTTAAAATATTGCTGCTTTAAACCCTGCTTCACATTACTTGTAACAGATTCTGCTTCAAACAATTGATTCACATTGTTGAATTTCCTTCTTTACTCTGCTCTTTTTAATTGATTTATGGCCTTGCAAGCTTACCTCTAAGATTTGATAGTCATGATCAGACAGTTTCAAGCCACCTAATCTCGTTTTACTCTTGTATATACATGAACTTTTATTTCGAAGTTACTCATATATATATATATATATATATATATATATATATATATATAATATATCCTTTAAATCTTTTGTCTTATGATTCTGTATTGCAAAGTCTGTACGGTATTGAAATCTCCCCCTACAATAACGTTTGTAAAACAAGTACTGCAGTTGTAATCTCCAGAAGCCTATCAAATAGCTTGCAAAAATTCTTTCATTTCCCATTTGGCGACCTGTAAATACCTAACACCACTACTTCAAAATTATTGTAAATTGTAACTCTCAAACCACCATTTCACTACTAAATCCATTTTCACAGCAAATTTCAGTGCATATTCTAAATTAAATTTTAGCATTTTAAGTGAAGATATCTACATAAACAGAATTTATTAATTTCGAATTCCTTTAATTGCTATTACTTTATACCTGAAGACTTCCGCAATGGCGGATATTGACAACAGCATTGAACAGCTGATGGGAATCGATGAATGCTACTGTACAAAAATATCAGTCACCACCGGGAATCGAACCACGGACCTCTCAATTTCCGGTTGAGCGCCTTAACCACTAGACCATGGAGACCTTCCTGCACAGGAGCATTCATTTTCAACTTGGCCATATCGGCTCGTATCTCACAAGTTAGTTTGATGTGACTGACAATTGAATAAACTGACAAATATACATAAACAGAATTTATTAATTTCGAATTAATTAATTATATTAATTTCGAAAGGAATTCGAAATTAATAAATTCTGTTTATGTATATTTGTCTGTTTATTCAATTTTCAGTCACATCAAACTAACTTGTGAGATACGAGCCGATATGGCCAAGTTGAAAATGAATGCTCCTGTGCAGAAAGGTCTCCATGGTCTAGTGGTTAAGGCGCTCAACCGGAAATTGAGAGGTCCGTGGTTCGATTCCCGGTGGTGACTGATATTTTTGTACAGTAGCATTCATCGATTCCCATCAGCTGTTCAATGCTGTTGTCAATATCCGCCATTGCGGAAGTCTTCAGTATAAAGTAATAGCAATTAAAGGAATTCGAAATTAATAAATTCTGTTTATGTATATTTGTCAGTTTATTCAATTGTCAGTCACATCAAACTAACTTGTAAGATATCTACTTCCCCACTTTGATGAGTAGATCTTCCCTACTTCAATATGATGCTTACAATGAATAGTTTGGAATATTAAGTTGTGACAATTATTCATCTACTTCTAAACCGTGCTCTGTAAAAATAACTATATAGGCCTATCAGGTGCCTCACCTTGTTTCAAAAATACTTTGATTTCTATCTATTTTGTTAAGAATATGTATATTCTTATAAAACGGATATACAACCCATCCATCATAAGTTACACAGGTACACTGTCATATTCTGCTCCCATTGTATCAACATTATTGCTGACTATGTATTTTCTACTTTATTGTATTAGTCTGTAAGAATTGGGCAGTTCTGAATATTCTTTTGAAGCGAGCACATCGCTCCGTGCTCTGTGTAGTGTTTTAGTTTTAGGATGTGAATAAAGATTGTTTTTTAAAAACCCTTTCGAGTTGTTCGTTCGCTTAACTGGCGCCCGTTAACAGGGACCGTGGAAAGTTTTTTGGAAAATCTACGTCCGTTCGACTTACAATTTACAAGACCACTTATCTTGTTTATTACGTGATCAAAAAAAAATCCCGTACGCGAAAAACTTTGAGTGTTAACTCTTAATCTGCGGTCGAAAAATCAAAAATTTTTTTTTCTTCAACAAGAAAAATCGTGAACTCAACTCATCCATCCAAAACAACTACCGGTAGAAACTTCAGACTCAACTTTAAGCCTGCCAGACTTCAACAATCAACAATCAATCAGAATATTTATTAAATCAACACGCTGGCCGCTGGAAGGGACAAAAGGACCTTACAAAGAGACCTCGCCTACAGACGGACATCAGCAGCGATATCATCATCAACATCGTCATCGGAGGGCGAAGACGACGCAGCCAACTACAACTGCAACGACGACCTTCAACCTCAATCAACTTCGACTGTGAGTAATTTCGTTGTATCTCCTCCAAATTCATTAATCAAACTCCCAAAATTGCAAATCACAATGGCTACTAATACGGTTTCTAAACCTATTCCTCATGACATCCTCAAATTTATACCCCGTTATGACGGATCCTGCTATAAGCTTCCACAATTTATATCTACCTGTGAGGAATTGTATACTGCTTATTGCAATGACACTATAGCTGAAAAAGATGGAAACCACTGGCTCCTCTTCAGGGCAGCCGTAAGCCACCTAGATGGACCCGCAGAAGCGGTAGTTTTTAATAACAATTGTACAACAATTCCTGAGCTTTCAACAGCTTTAAAAACAAATTTTGCCGATAATAGGGCCGTACCAGATTTAATTTCAGAAATAACTTTCATGAAGTCCTATCAAAACGAGCACCCGATTGAATTCATTAATCGACTTGACGAGAAACGTACCACTGTTCTAACAAAATATAAATTAGATGGTGTTAAAGGTGAAATTTTAACAACTTTGATGAATCAATTGAACGCTACTCTAACTCGAACTCTCATTCATGGAGTGCATCCAAATTTGGGTTCACATTTGCAAATTTTACAAATAAAAAATTTGGACGATGCAAGACGTAAATTAATTAATGACTGTAGTATTGTTCTGAGTCAATTGAATTTCAATACAAGTGTCAATGCTATAAATAAAATAGACTCAAAAGCGTACAATCAATATTCAGTGCAATCGTTCACTAATCAAGGCTTTCGACCTAATAACAGATCATTTTCTAGCGGTTTCAACCAGAATTTCTCGAAACCTAAAGTACCTCGCTTCTCTCAACAGAATAGAGAATTTCAGCAGAATTTTCCACAAAATAACTTTGCACCATACTTTCAGCAGCCAAGGCCTAGCTATCCGAATCAATCTAATGATAATTTTCCACAAAATACCTTTGCTCCATTTTCTCAGCAGCCTAGGACTAACTATCAAAACCGACCAAATAACAATTTTCCGCAAAATAATTTTCGATTGACACAACAGCCTCACAACAACAATAATAATAATAATTGGAATTCACAAAATACTGTCAGTATGCGCACAGTGCAATCTCACCCTTCTAATCGTACGAGAAATAATTTTAAATCTCCCTTTGAAGTGAATCATTTGGAAGAAAACTCAAATAGTCATGATGACACTGAAATTCAAGGCATGCGAAGTCAAATAGCTTCTCTAGCCGAAGCAGTCAACCAGTTGACCGATCATTTTTTAGGGGCGGGCTCACCTTACCCAGTACACCCACCCGACACTTCGAATTAAAAGCTATAAATAAATCATTGCCATATTTTATTGATGAAAATAACCAGAAATGGCTGATTGACACAGGCTCTCTGAAAAATTACATAGATCCTCGTATTCTACCCGTTGGTGTGAAAAAATATAAAGAGAACTTTATCGTTAAAACTCCCAATGGGGAAAGCAAAGGAAACGAATATATAATATATAATGCCGAAAACGTATTTTCCTTAGATTTAAAAATCAAAATGTACATATTCCAATTCTCGCCTAAGTATGATATCTTACTAGGTCATGAAACGTTAAGCCAATTGAAATCAAATATAGACTTTGGTAAAAATTTGTTGAAGTATGAACACGGTTCAAAGAAATTATTATTTATGATGCATGATTGTGAAATAAAATTGAAACCAGGCCTTAATTTAATTACCGTACCAGTTAGGTCACTGCCTAGCATTCAAACGGGGTTGCTTAAAGCTGTTTCTAATGAAAATTATCGAATTGAAGAAGGTATTGTTAATATACATGACAATAAATGTCAATGTGTAGTATATTCTAACGAGCTTATGACCATAAGTCCCGAGCCAATGGATATAGAAGAAGTAGATTCTATTTATGAAACCAATGAACTCGATCATTATAATACACTTACTAAAGAGGATATTGTGAAAGACATCCCTACACTTTTAAGAACTGACCACATGAATGGCGAAGAAAAACGAAAAATACTCAATTTAATTATTGAATATCCAGACATAATAAAAACTGAAAATATTCCATTAAGTTCGACAAATCTATTAAAACATAAAATTAATACTAAAGACGACAACCCGGTGTACACGAGAAATTATAGGTACCCGCAAATTTTCAAAAAAGATGTCCATATAGAAATAGAGAAATTATTGGAAAATAAGATAATCCAACATTCAAACTCACCATACAACTCTCCTATATGGGTGGTTCCCAAAAAACCAGATGCTTCTGGGAAACGAAAAATTCGCATGGTAGTAGATTACAGAAAATTAAATGAACAAACTATAGCTGACAAATACCCTATGCCTAATATTGAGGACCTGTTTGGAAAAATCGGAAGAGCGACTTATTTTTCCACTATAGATTTAATTTCTGGATTTCATCAGATTGAAATGGATTCAGACTCTGTTCAAAAAACCGCATTTTCAACCGAAGACGGCCACTTTGAATTTTTAAGAATGCCGTTCGGCCTAAAAAACGCACCCCCGACATTCCAACGTGCCATGAATATTCTTTTTTCAAGAATGCCCAATGTACTTGTCTACATGGACGATATTATCGTATTTTCTGACAATTTAGAAGAACATTTAAAACATTTAAAATCAGTTTTCAAGAAACTTAAAGATCACAATTTGAAAATTCAGCTTGACAAGACAGAATTCTTCAAACGAGAATTACTGTACTTAGGGCATATTATTTCCGAAAACGGCATTCAACCAAATCCTGCAAAGTTGCAGGCAGTTAACGATTTTCCCATACCAAAAACCGAAAAACAGATAAAACAATTTTTAGGACTTACTGGTTATTATAGAAAAATGATACAAAATTATGCAAAAATCGCCAAACCTCTCACCCATGCGTTGAGAAAAGATGTAAAAATTAATATTAATAATAAGGAATATATAGAAGCATTCGAAAATTTGAAAACCATGTTACAAAATAGTCCAATACTGCAATTGCCAGATTTTTCAAAACAATTCATAGTAACCACTGATGCTAGCAATTTTGCAATTGGAGGTGTACTATCTCAAGTGTTTAACGGACAAGATCTACCTGTAGCATTCTCTTCAAGAACTTTAAATAAAAATGAGGTTAATCTATCAACAATTGAAAAGGAACTTCTCTCTATAGTGTGGTGTTGTAAGCACTTTAGACCCTATTTGTATGGTCGAAAATTTCTAATTCAAACCGATCACAAACCTCTTCAATGGCTCCACAGTATCAAAGAGCCCAATTCAAAACTAATCAGATGGAAATTATTGCTTGAGGAATTTGATTTCGATATAAAATATGTTGAAGGTAAATCTAATAAGGTAGCTGACGCTTTGTCACGCCCTTTTCAAGTGCACATGATGGAAACTACAGATGATGACTTTCTTGGTTTTGAAGACGTCAACGTTGAGGACTTAATCCGATTCAATAATAACGATGCTCCTCCCTCGATACATAGCAGTGACATAGACGACATAATTGATCGGATAGATCAGAGTAGAGAAACAAATAATAATAATATTAGTAATGAGAATGTAAATAATGATGATAATAATAATAATAACGAGCAAGAAGCTGAAATAATTGACAATCAAAGTTTAGTGACAATGCACTCACAAGAGAGCTCCAACGAACAAGTAGTTTTAGCTGATGAAGATAAAATAATTAATATTGAGCATAACCAACTTATACTCGAACGAGGTGATCAATCCCCTCACTTTCAAAAAATTTTTGGTAAACGAAGATTAACTATTTATTTTAAGAATGCTTCTGATTATGATAACATGAAAAATGTATGTATAGAATACTTGAAACCTAATACAGTTTACGGAGTTTTCTGCTCAAAAGATGGTGTTTTACATAATGAGTATGAACAGATTTTCGAGAACTTTAAAAATATAATGATAGAAACTTTCGATTCAATAAAACTTAGAAGGTATAGAAAAATCAATTTAGATATAACAATCGACGAAGAACAAAAAGAAACAATTTCAAATTATCATGAAGGTAAAACTTATCATCGCGGAATAAACGAAACCTACAATCAGATAAGAAGAAAATATTATTGGCCATCTATGCTCAGAGACATAACTGATTATATTAATAAGTGTGCTATTTGCCTAAAAGTTAAGTATGATAGACGCCCCGTTAAAGCTGCATACAAAATCACTCCCACTCCCGAAAAACCATTTGAAAAGCTCCAAATAGATTGTTTTCAATTTGATAAAATAAAATTTCTGACGATTATTGATTGCTTTTCTAAGAGACTAACAGTTAATTCACTCAAAAGCTTGAATCAATTAGAAATACAGGAACGTTTAAATGACTATTTTTCGGCTTTTCCGATACCTAAAACAATACAAATGGATAACGGCCGTGAATTCGATAACGCTGGCTTACGCGACTTCCTTAGATTGTATAATATTGAACCATATTATGTTACTCCTGGTCACCCAGACTCACAAGGATTAATAGAAAGAGCCCATTCAACTCTTATTGAAATTCTCAATGCTATCCAACTTGCAAATAAAAAAAATACAACCGAAACAAATATGAAATTAGCAGTAATAGCGTTTAATAACACACTAAATTCTAATTTAAAAATGACCCCTATGGAAATCACCTATGGTATAACAGAAAATCCTTTTGTTAATGGAATTACCGAAAAATTAATAACAGAAGAACAATCGCATAAATACTTGGAACGTGTAAACCTGATACACAAAATGATCAAAAATAAAATTGAGACAGAAAAACAAAAACGTACTGAAGGACTTAATACTACACGTGAAAAAGACATAGAGATTGATAAAGAGCCTTATTTAAAAACAACATTCAACAAGAAAACCAAACCTAAATTTTTCAAAGTTAATTTTAATAAAGATGAACAACTAGCTACTAATCCTAGAGCGATACAAAAACGCCCATTTAAAATACACCCTAATAGAGTGAAACGCCCCAAAAAACTTGTGAAACCTAGGAAATTATCTGTTTCAGGACGTGATGATACTTCTCCTAATTCTCCTATCGCTGGCCCCAGCAGCGCCTTATAAAATGTTAGATCTCAGCAAAACTTCTGGGATAGTACCAATAAGAATTCAGGATTCTTTTATTGTAAATGAAACGTACACTTATATGCATAATATCAATGTACACATGTTACAATTAGAATTAAATACTATCAAGAGAACAATAGCTATGCTAGATAAACACAATATGGATCAAGGTCGTCTGGACGTTATACTAATGCATTTAAAATACACTGAAGCAAAGCTAGATCATGTCAGCCTCAGCAGAAATAGAATTAAGCGTGGCCTATTTAACGGGCTTGGTTCCGCTATTTCTTGGGTCACTGGAAATATGGATGCAAACGACAAAGAACGTTATGACAAAATCCTATTCAAAGTACAATCAAACGAATATAGCTTACAACACAATATTGAGAAACAGTTCTCAGTGAACAAAAGGCTGATTGATGAATTCAACTCGGATGTCAAAACAATTCATTCTAATAATTTGAAAATTATTAATTATTTTAAATCTCTCTCGAATGAAACAACAAGTATAGAGCTGAACCAGCAATTTTCTTTATTGTTCAGTTCGTTAATGTTACTATTTAATAAAATAAGTGATTTAGATACTAGTCTAGAATTTTGTAGATTAAATATATTACATTCTAGTATTTTATCTCGTAAGGAAATAGCAAATATTATTGACGATTCTAAGGTAAAATTAATTTCAGACGAACCACAGGTATTATGGCAATTGGCTAAGGTTCATTGTTCTATCTATAACGAATACATTTCCTACTTTATCGAATTTCCTTTACGATCACCAACTTACGAAACATTATTCTTATTATCCTATCCTGTGTACCATAATAATGAGGTTACCACTATTCATGAATATCCTTCCCTTATCCTGAGATACAACGAAATATTCACCGGCAATTGTGAATTTCTAAGTGATAATTATTACTGCAATAATGCAACAGTGATAAAAAATCAGTGTATAAGTGAAGTGTTAAGTGATAAAGAATTAGTGCATTGTAAACAATTATTGATTAATGATTCTGCTTCTTTCGTAAAATTTATTCCTATTATAAATCAGTATTTACTTTATAAAATTGACAAAGCTACTATAACATCAGACAAAAAGAACTTTACTTTACA
Organism: Conomelus anceps; assembly: GCA_948455865.1. Lineage (NCBI taxonomy): Eukaryota > Metazoa > Arthropoda > Insecta > Hemiptera > Delphacidae > Conomelus > Conomelus anceps. The sequence goes on from OX418220.1 coordinate 34,296,525, forward strand.
TCCAAAGTCAACTCAGATTTTATCTCTTAATATTTCTGAACAGTTGCTTAATTATTCTAAAATGCACGAATACTGGGAAAGTGATGTATCTATCCCATCAGCAATCCCAAATAAAAAGTTTAAAACAAATTTTACATTTGATACAATTCATGAAGCAAACATAAATATTGAACCTTTACAGGTAATAGAAGAACTTAGTATCGGAAATAATGATATTTATTACATTTGGTGTTTTATTATATTTTTTGTTATAGTGTTTAGTGCTTTTATTTTAGTTCACATGTACCATTTTATTAGAAATTTCATTTTATTAAAAAAAAATTGTAGAAGCAACGCGAATGCAGCTTCGGCTACACAAACCCCAACATTTGTTATTGGGCCCTGTCTCCAAGCCCAAAATTCTGTTTGATCGCTGAGGACAGCTTCAATCTTAGGGGGGGAGAAGTTACACAGGTACACTGTCATATTCTGCTCCCATTGTATCAACATTATTGCTGACTATGTATTTTCTACTTTATTGTATTAGTCTGTAAGAATTGGGCAGTTCTGAATATTCTTTTGAAGCGAGCACATCGCTCCGTGCTCTGTGTAGTGTTTTAGTTTTAGGATGTGAATAAAGATTGTTTTTTAAAAACCCTTTCGAGTTGTTCGTTCGCTTAACTATAGACAACGAAATCCATATAATCATTCACAAACAACAAAAACCCACACAGCCACCACCAGACTCCAAATACATCATATTAACATACATCAATCATACAACACAAACAATAGCAAATACCTTCAGAAAGCTCAACTACACAGTCACATTCAAAACCAATATCACCTTCAGAAAACTCACCACCATCTACACCACCACCTCCAACATTCACAATCATTCTGGCACTTACAAACTGACATGCAACGAATGTTACAGCTTCTATATTGGACAAACTGGCAGATCTTTCACAACCAGATTCAAAGAACACATAAAAGCCCTCACCTAACCACAGACAAAATCAAATTATGCTGAACATCTACTCACAAAAAATCATTCATTCATTCACCAACATTGATCAAAGCCTCCACATCCTCCACATTGCCCCCAAAAGTCATAAACGCAATACTCTTGAACAATTCGAAATGCACAAACATTCCATTTCACATCCTCAACTTATATAGGCCTACTCAATGACCAACTTAATTTCAAATCTCATACCCTCACAATCCCATCCTAAAAACACTTCCACCACACCTACTTCCACCACACCTACTTCCCTCATCACATCCACTCCTCCCACTACCTTCCTACGACCACCAGACCTTACATACTAGAAAACCAGTCGGCAACCAAGCGCTGAAGAAGAACCACATAGTTCGAAACGCGTCCGCCACGACTCAAAAAAAGGTCAGTTTGTACATATGAATATAGTTCTAATGCAGTTCACAAAAAATGCATATCCACAACAATAATATTGGATATTCTGATGGAACACAGTTAATTCTTCCCTATCATTCCTTACTGCTCTATCATTGCTTTTGTATATTGAACTACCTGTAGATCTACTCGATATCTGAGAATCTTGGAAGCCCATCAGATTGTTAAAAGATTTCCTTCTAATAATGCTGTCCTGATTTTTTGATTGATTAACGTCTTCTACTACAATTGCAGATATACTTAAATTGATAATTCAAAACTAATTTCCCTTCCCGGTTTTGAGCTACTTTGCTAAAAAAAGGTTCATTGGATGATATTTCAGGAGATTTATTGACAGTAGATTGCAAACGACTTTCAATCAGCTCTGCCTGCCTATTACAAAATATTGCGTTGCCTCGTTGATTTAGATGTTGACCATGATTATTGAAGTTTTGTCTTTTCAGCCTTTCATTTCAAATACTTCGAATTCAAATACTTTATTCACTTAAATAAAAATATAAAAAACAAAGAATATAATAAAAATGTCAAGTGCATTCCTCATTAGGCTATAGCCTTAATTTAGAAAACAAATCTCCAATTGCTTAGAATTCTTATTTCTAGACTGTTTATCATCATATTATGAATTGATTTATTTATTTGCTGTCTTAATGGTTTCATGAATTCAAACTATCTAGAAATATGTTAAGTAAAGATAATTACAAAGCTCTAAAGAAAAACTATACAAAAGAAGTGAAAAGAGCGAAATGTAAGAAAATAGCTGAAATTTTGAATAATAGTGTGTACTTTAACACAGCAGTGTGGGATGTAATAAACAAAAATAGGCAAGTAGCTCATGACTGTAGATGCTTATACTAGTGTCCCCAGAATAATTAACGAAAATGACAAATAGCCTATATTGATAGTGTAGACATTTGTAATTTCTTTAACAGATATTATCAACTGGTTGCGAAGAATCTTCAAAAATCTCTTAATACAGGTATTAGTGACATGAGGAATACTGAGGGGATTCAGAACGAATTAAAATTCCACCCAGTATCCCAAGACGAGTTGTCAAATATCATTGATAGTTTAAATAATAAAAAAAACTGTAGAAATGGATGGGGTATCCAGTAAAATTCTGAAAGAATGTAAAGATCAATTGTTAGACCCTTTGATTCATCTGATCAATCATTCATTAGAACAAGGTGTTTTTCCAGATAATTTAAAAGAGGGGAAGATCTTGCCAATCTTCAAAAGTGGTGATAGAGAAAAGGTAGAAAACTATAGGCCCATTAGTATTTTAAATGTAATAAGTAAAATTTTTGAAAGAGTATTAGTTCTAAATAGGTTACTTCTGCACCTTCAAGAAGCTAACTTTATCTGTGATGAACAGCATGGCTTCCAGAAAGGGAGATCAACAAAGACAGCCATAGTTTCTCTAGTTGAAAAACTAATAGATATAATAGATTCAGGTGATAAAGCTACTGCAATCTTCTTAGATCTGTCAAAGGCATTTGATTGTGTTAATCATAGAACTTTATTGGAAATACTGCAAAATGTAGGTGTAAATGGGGTTGAACTGAAATGGTTTGAATCATATCTTATTGGGAGAAAACAATGTGTAGAACTAACTACAGTAGTTGGTAATAGTATAGTAAAGAATAAATCTAATAAATTAGAGGTGCAAGCTGGAGTGCCTCAGGGGTAAATACTAGATCCATTGCTTTTTTTGTTATATGTCAACCGTTTACCTGAAGAATTAATTAGTGGTAGAGCCCTCTTATTTGCAGATAATACATCACTAGTTTTCCATTCTAGATAATTTAGAAATAAGTGCCCATATAGGTGTGCAGTCCATTGTCCAATTTTTAAATCAGTTGAAATTAACTATAAATAGTAAAAAATGCCAATACCTTCAATTCAAAAACAAACATAATTTAAATGAAGATAGGGCTATAAACGTGTTTGTAAACGATAATCACTTAGACCAGGAAGAAAAAATTGCATTTCTAGGAGTTATGTTGGATAGACGATTGACATGGACTCCATACATTGAGAAAAAATGTTGTAAAATTTCATCTGGGGTATTTGTCCTGCGACAGCTCGCTAGATTGAATAACAAAAAGTTACTTTTTACAGCTTACCATGGGCTCTTACTGTCACATATTAGGTATGCTATCTTAGTATGGGGTAATTCATCAAAACAAAATCTTGATAGGGTGTTTAAGATCCAAACGAAAGCGGTTAGGTGTATAGAAAGAGTAAATAGATTAGATTCATGTAGGCCGTTGTTCAAGAGACTTGGTCTCCTAACTGTACCCTGCTTATATGTGTATGAAGCTACTTTATATGTAAAAACGAATGATATTAACCAAAATTTTGATGTACATGATTATAATACAAGAAGCCGAGGAGATTATCACTTGGTGAGTCACAATAGTAGCTTATTCAAACAAAAACCTAGTTATATTGGTAGGAAATTCTACAACAAGCTACCGCAGTTTTTGAAGTCTTGAAAATATAGAAATATTTAAAAAACAATAATTGAAGAAATATTTAGTTGATAAAGCTTTTTATAGTGTACAAGAGTTCCTTTCACATCAAAATTAAGCCTCACCTCAACTAATTGAAGTAATTTGGTATCTAGTGTATAATATTGTTGATCTGACTTGTCTTATACTCCTTAACTGGAGTCTCCAAGACGTAATCTACAAAAAAAAAAAAAATTTAGCTCACGCCTATCAAATCTATATATGCTACAAAATTGAAATTATCATTACATCTGTTTTCTGGCTGAGTGGCACAATCTCTTTATTTTTTCATTTATTTCAGGAAGATGTTTCTGTCTAGGTTCGTTTATATTGTTTGAGCCACCCAGTACTATTAGAAAATCTTTTTTGCCATAATCTTTTGTTTGCTCCTCAGCTGGCTCTATGACTGCATTTAGATGGGCACTTGGCTTGAAACACTCTGCACTTCATATTCATTTTTCAATCTTTTATGAAGTATATACTGTAGATCTCTGCAGTCTCATCCATGACTGGATGTCAAAAGCAGTACTCTCTATCTTTCCTACCATTATTTCCTCTTACTTTATTTTTGGTTGCTGTTTGAAATACCTCACTATAACTTAATAGGTTTGGATCTTACATCAGCCTCATTTATTTTTTATTTTAATATTTCTATTTCCTATGACATAGATCTAGATTGACCCCTGAGATTTAGAATTTCGTTTCTATGGTCTAAGTAGACATGCTCTCAACTTTTTTGCTACTCGCAGGCAGTGTAGCCAACACCAATACAATGTTATTGTGGCCAAAGATGACATTCAACCGCGCAGGCTGCCAACATAACACTTCAGATAAAACAAATTGAATTTTCTGTGTTAACACCAATCAGCTATTTTGATGAAAGTTTATCAAATAACTGTTGGTAAATTTTTTATTTTAAATTTTATTGCAATATTATTTATTGTCTTTGAAATTCCATAGTATGGGGGTGATTCTAGAAGCTCGGCTTGGCATGCCGAGCTGCTGTAGCATGGTCGGTCTGTAACGCTTCTACTCGCTTAGCTATTTGCCCAATTTAATCAATCAAGTTTTAAAAAAATCAAGTTCCTATGAACTTAAGCCCCCCATAGATACACATGCGAACAATTTGCGCAAGTTCGGTGTTTGTACAAACGCCTGTTTTTACATACATTAGCACAAAAACTTAGCAACCTATTGCGCTAACATCATTTCGATTTGTGGTGTTTGTTGAACATTTTCCTTCATTTTCAATTTCCTTCATTTTATCGACGAGTATTTTATAAGCCTTCTTATTCCTATCTTTAAAACCGTCACTTTTCACCTTCCACACATCAGGTAAGTCACAATACACTGCACTGCAATAAACTTTCTCCAAAGTTCCCGCTGTTAACCATCTGTTGTTTTATTCTTCGCCATATTGGAGAGATAAAATAGCAACAAACTAAAAAAAATTACCAGAACTACGTTTTCAACCACGGAATAGAAAGGAAACTGCCTGACAGTGTCTAGGAGCAGGAGTTGACTAACCCAAAGTTTGCACAAACCGTACCATACACGTCAAACAAGTACTCAAACAAGGAATATTTGAACAAATTATTTCGATCCTGACCGATTTTGCTCAAACAGTTTGTGCAACCATTCAAACAGCCCCATAGATGGTCAAACTGCTTGCACAAACACCGAATTTGCGCAAATTGCTCGCACGTGTATGGGGGGCTTTAGACGTTCCTATATCTGTAGCATAGACGTTAAGGTTGAGCGATCGATAAAAAAAAAATTTTTTATATTTTTTTTTCTTCTTCCAAATCATTAGACAGGTTCTTAGGACATAATGTATAGGATTAAATTTTTTTTATCATCTCCCGTTTGTTCAGAATGGGACTTCAAAAGTGGATTTTTTGAGGATAATGGTACACACACCACATAAAAACTACTAATCAAAAAGTTAAAAAAATATATACTCAAGTCTCCTTTTTACTATAGCAAAAAATACGTCAACTTTTTTTTAAGAATCTCAAAAAATAAAAATTTATATGCATTTTAAACACTTTTTTTCGTACTAAAAGTTTCTTTGATAAGCTTCAAATCTAGCCAAACTTGTAGCGCTGTTCATGATGAATACATTGAATGCTCAACACTTTTATCATCACAATAATAACCGTTTGGTGTGTGTACCTTTCAAGCATGGTTTTACGCCTGCTGAGCTCGCTATGCACACTAACGGATGATATACAGCGCCCGCACTTGCAAGAAGGGCAGGAGCGCACTGCTAATTGCAGCCACCTTCCCCACCATTTCCTGTGACTCATAACTCCATCTCGAGAAATGCTAGAGCTGCCTTGTATTGTATTTTGTAATTTGTATAGCTGAACGGACTTCGATGGGGAAATGTTGCCCAGCCGGTCAAGCTCTTCGTATTGCAACGCTTCCGTAAATTGTTCATATCTCGGTTACTAATAAAAATATTGGAATGAAATAAATTTCAATGTCTTCCTCATATCATTCTCTACAATTAATGCTATGTCCTTTTATAATTGCCATAATTTGAAAGTTATTCCTGAACGAATCTAAAGAATAAGGTATTTACGATTGCATACGTTTTTATTTTCTTCTATAGCCTTTATTCCCAGCGTTTCACAACAAAATGTTTTAGACAAAACCTTTAGTTCGTTTTCAGATCTTCAAATCGATATATAATAACTAATACTTCATGGCCTTGAAATGACGACCAACATTTACTAAGAAGTATCACCGTGTCCTTGTTTCGGTTCGCGTAATGTGTAGGCTAGCTACAAGAACTTTGTCAGTGGCGGATCTTTCAGGCTGAAGCCCCCAAAACCTCCAACAATGTTATTGCTTAGTTGTAAATATAATCAGTTTGAAGCTTCTAAAATATTCATTAGCAAGAAAAACCAAATTCCACTACCAATTCTTCAATTTTATGATATCTGTTAACGTTTTAATAATGTAAAATTTCTTAGTTACATTCACATTGCCTGAAACTAATCAGCACAAAAAGTGTTTTGTGTTGCAAAGTGACTAGCGATGAAGACAATGACAATGTTGACTCTTAGACCAAGTCTCCAAACAAAAATTCTGTGTCCCCATAACTATGCATTTATCACTCTCGCCAGTAGAACTACTTTGTTTCATTAGATGTATGATATACTTGAAAATAAATCCTTTTCACAATTTAATCTGCCTTTTATCAAATTGCATGAGGAAATTATCCTCATCAGGAAAACATCCTGAAAAAACGTTTTTAATTTAAAAAATAACTATGGTACCACACTGTTTTGATTGCTTCATTATATGAAAGTCCTTTCACAAAATTTTCCTCCGTTCAGCCATCCCCAAAATAAAATCTCTAAATCTCTACCAATAGAAAAATGAGGAGATTCCACAAAAACGTTCATACTCGAGCAATGAATGAGGAATTTGTCACTATAATATCTGAGGCTGCTTTGTAGTTTCGGCTTTAAAGATATTTTGAAAATTGTTTCACAAATTTTGCAAATCTGATTCACATCTGATGAGGGCAGTACTAAACCTCCACGAGTTTTTATCGATACTAAATTAACACTAAGATTGACAGGGCTGTCATCACAGTTTGAGGTGACAGCTGCTAAACATTCTTCGCATTTGATTTGGAAAATTGGATCCATTGGTTCAGTAGACTATTCCTCTTCATAATTTTCCAACGAAACCTTTGAGGAATTATAAGATATCATGGGTGACAAATACTACTCCATATTTCTTCACAATTCTTCTAAAGAAGAATTAAGAAGAAGTTCCGCATTTCTTCTAAAGAAGAGAAGAGGAACGAATGGAAATGATAGAAAACAGTGGAGAATTGGAAAAGAGATGACAATAGAAATTTGTAGGAGAGATGAAAATAAAAAAGTCTAAAAAGGGTGAAAATGAGGATAAATTAAAAGTAGAAGAAAATGAAAGAGATTTTTCAAAGTTATTGTTGACAACTTATACATTTTTGTTGATGTATAAAACAATTTTTAAAAGTAATTTTTTAAAGTAACTATTTACTTTTTGAAAAACATTATTATAGTTCCAATTTTTTAAAGTAACTAGTGTATTTACTTTTTGAAAAACATTAGTCCTAGCTGGGCGTGTATTATAGTTCCTAGTTTTTTAAAGTAACTATTTACTTTTTGAAAAACATTATTATAGTTAATATATAATTTAATGTTATAAACATTAAAAATATATAATTCTGATAAATGTACAGACAAAACTCTAGTTTTATTTATCTAGATATGTTGCAAAAGAAGAACGCTTGGTTGCCTTTCTTTTTTTCTTATCCTTCTTATGCAACACTATTTTTTATGTATAATGAATGTTTCTATATATTCAATTTTTTGATGGTTATACACATACACGTGCATTACTAAGAGTAACATTCATGCCAAATTTCAAATAAATCGGTTCACGCGTTCAGCTGTAAATATGTTACAAACAGACAAACCCAAACGGTTGACTCGATACAGAGACCTCTCTTCGTTCGGTCAATTATTGTGATTGCGTATCATATTATTTTTCCAAAGCAGGAGGAACGAATGTGTGTGTGTGTGCGTGTCTGTGTTTCAAGTACAGTATCAATAATGTAGACGTATGTTGACTAATGTTGACAATACGGCCATAATTGCGATTACTTCCGTATTGCAGATTAGAGTATTTATTTTTTCCCAAGAAAGGTGGAATCTTTCCACACTCCCTCATGCTCTTTCTCTCTCTTATCAGACCTAACAATATATCTTTGACGAATACCAATCTATCTTTCATTCTCACTCCTTTCATTCAGTGTGAATGTATGCTTTTTTATATTTTTGTGCACTAGTGAAAGATGACGTGATTTTTACTCTACAGAATTCTCATTTCCAGTCGGCTAATTTAGTTGACTCACTATGAATTATGCTGTTTCCATTTGACCGCTTGAACATTTGACCTCTATTGTTTGACCGAGCGAACCGAGGTCTCAGTTTTAGCTCGAGCATTTGGCATTTGGTCTCTTCGATTGATTATTATGATTTTTTGCATGCATGTTCCTTATTGAGCAATGTCTGTACAGGGTTTTTCCATTGTTGACCCCCATTTTTTATGGGGGCCCCAATTCATCCCTCATTATTGGTGTGTCCTGATCGAACCGAAATGATTTTAAATGAAAGTTTACTTGATTTTAATGTTAACTTCATCCTAGAAAAAAATCAAAAAAATCTCGAAGGAGGTCAATTTAGAAGGGGATCAAAAAATTTAAAATGTTAAATATTAAGATTTTTGAAAAATTCTTTTCAACATTCAATAGAGCTTTTCAAGTGGAATAAGATTTGGTAGAAGAAAGTTTTGAACAATTGGCTTCTTGGGGATGGTGGTGGCTGAATATCAGAAAATGATGCTTCTGAAAATCAACTTTTTTGGTTGAAATTTATTGGTTTCACGATCAGGATCTTGTTTTGAAAAAAATTATGTTTGTTAAAAATAATAGTGTCATTGAACTCCCATGACTATTTCTAGCATATTAAAAGGAAACATATTAAAAGGAAATATTTAGTGTGCACATCATGCACAATAATTATTCAACTAAATCTAAAACATTTTTTGAGATTATGTATTTTTATTACAGAGTTTAATACAATGTTTTGATAAGTGTAACGTTGAAACTATTTTCAGTTTTTATATAAGGAGAGTTTTTGCATATCGTTACAATATCAAAATGAAACCCTATGGGCTTAGTACTCATAATTCAGCCTTATTTGCTGAATTATAGAAGACCAATAACGATCAGCTATCATATCGGAGCGATGTGCAGTTTCTGCATTGAAAGTAGAAAAATCCCCTTGTTTGTACAGCAAATTTTAGAAAAATCTGTTGGTCTGAGAAAAAAATATATATACATAATGTATAAAAAACATACTTTTACTGCCACGTTTTCTCAGCATCGGGGTGAAATTCGAACATTTTACAAATATAAATCATAAATTTGATGAAAGAGAAAATTCCAGGACGAGCGCAGCTGTGTTCGTATTTAAAAATGAACAAGTTAATCTTGAAAATCCTCCTCTATCTAACATTACAATGCATTATTACTACCCTCCTAATTTTTAATAATTTTTTATATAGCTGCACACGTCATAGCTCAGGGATAGCGAGGGACTCTGGACAGTACTAAAAAAATAAGGATAACGATAGTTCAGGGTAAATCAGAAAATTTCAGACCATCCTCAGGAGGATATTACACAATCGTTTATCTTTATATAAAATAGGCGAACATGTTTTTTTGTGATGACAACTCCTCCGTGGTTTCTCGACCGATTTTGTTCGTTCACGTCTCATTTGAAAAATCTCATCGAGTAGATGTTTGATAAGGTCTTACATTTTGAAAAAAGTCATCGTGGACATGAGCAATGAACGATCAAAGTTTCAATTTTTTCCATTGCTTTAACATAGGGATCGGTGAGCTGAAAATTTTCACATTTCAACTTATGATTTGATGATCAGCTGTTTTGAAACAAAAAGTTTATTTTTCATTGTTCAGAGAGAGGGTGGGAGGATAGGATAAAGAGGAAGAGAGAGAGAGGAAAGAGAGAGAAAAGGGGAAGAAAGAAGAGGAGAAGATGAAGAAGACGAAGGAGAAGAAGAAAGAGGAGAAAAAGAAGAAGAAGAAGAAGTCGGAGAAGAAGTAGAAGAAGAAAAAGAAGAAGAAGAAAAAGAAGAAGAAGAAAAAGAAGAAGAAGAAAAAGAAGAAGAAGAAGAAGAAAAAGAAGAAGAAGAAGAAAAAGAAGAGGAAGAAGAAAAAGGACAAAAAGAAGAGGAAGAAGAAAAAGAAGAAGAGGGAGAAAAAAGAGGAAGAATAAGAATAAATAGAAGAGGAAAAAGAAAAAGAAGGAGAAGGAGAAAAAGAAGGAGAAGGAGAAAAAGAAAAAGGAGAAGAAGATAAAAAAAAGAAAAGGAAGAAGCAGAAGAAAAAGAAGAAGAGGAAGAAGAAGTGGAAGAAGAAGAAGAAGAAGAAAAAGAAGAAGAAGAAGAAAAAGAAGAGGAAGAAGAAAAAGGAGAAAAAAAAGAAGAAGAAGTGGAAGAAGAAGAAGAAGTATGTAGAAAATCTACATTTGGAAAGTATTTTACAAAGTTTAATAAAGTCGCACATTCGTGCGACCCGGGATAACCTAGTTTTATCAAATTATTTGATCAAATCTAGCCTCAAAATTCAGTTATTTCTTAATTTTTCACTGAAAAATGTAATGGTGAACTATTAAATTTCATAAAACTAATAATTACTTTCATTAAATAAAACAGAAATTCTTCCTAAAATATTGCTAAGTGATAAATAAATAAATAAAAGATGAGAACGATCTGTGATAAAGATCCAATAAAGATTGTGTTATTTGACCCGAAGAAAGTTAGAATAAAATCCGTACAAAACCAACAGTTTGTTATAATATAAAAGTGAGGCTCATGAACAGTGGTCATCATTTCCTAGTTGTGTAGAAGCGCAGGAAGAAGTTGTATTTGTATTTGGTGGAGTTGCGAGTGCAGAAGAGTACGTTGGAGAGAGGGGTCTAGAGTCTAGAGAATGATTGAGTGGGGGGTTGGTGACGTTACGGTGAGGGGGGTAGTCTACTCACACACATGCAGTCTGTCACAACATCGATACAGTGCCCGACATCTAGTGGCAGAGATTCGACAACAACAGTCCTCGCACTGCCTTAAGAAAATAGAACAGACCAATCAGACACCATTTACTGGTAAAGCTCCCAGGAACTTGACAAAAGGCAGTATGAGTCAAAGAAGTTATAATAATATTCACTAGAAGGAACAACAGTGCTAGTATCGTTCTGCAAATTGAAGCTGACTTTGGACGCCATAACCGGGGAGCATCCTCTGTTGGTTTACGTTGGTCAAAGCACTCAAGTTCTACAAAAAAATTTGAATGAAGTATTATTTGCTTTTACTAGTTGTATAATATACAATATAATGTAATATAATGAAGTATTTGCTATTACCAATTTTATATATCCGACAAAATTAATATGGTGAAGTCTTGTGCTGCATTCAACTGTACTAATAATGTTACGAAATGCAAGGGTCTCTTCATATTAGACTTAGAATGTTCCATATCACAAAATTAGAAAATGGCAAACGAAGTATAGGCCTATCCATAAGAAACATATTGAATAAATGTATATTGTTCAGAAATGAATAAACTGATAAAAATGTATATAAAATAGCTGCTTTGAATATTTGTTTGTGCTTTAATAATACAAATAGAATAATGTGCAAATAAGTAAATATTTGTAAATATAAATTATGTGTAATTTTTTGTAAATATATGTGTAAATTATTTAATAAAAATAAAAAAAAACAAGTGGAAATTATAACTTATATTATGGCGTGACGGCCGTTTCACTCTGATGTTAAGAGCATTGTCAGACGACCCACAGTACACTCATATGAATAATGTACACTCATATGAGTGTACTATGAGTCGTCTGATGATCCTCTTAACATCAGAGTGAAACGGCCATCACACCATAACGTGAGTCATAATTTCCACTTAAAATTGTTTTTAAGTTTTTATTATACATAGTGGAAACAATATGGATCTTCAACATCGTAAATTATTTATAAATGTGTAACAAAACTTTTTTCCAAATTCCCGACTCATAGGTATGCTATTGTTACGGGTTCTATGTCTAAAACAACGCTGGCAACACTTAAATTTATCACTCGCACTTTATTAACACAAATAATCTACAACTCACACTGTTCAGTAATTTCTTAAAGAAAATTGAGCAATTAAAAACAGATAACACAATATTGTTCAACTGATAATGAGTTTCCAATGAACTGTACATGAATCAATCACTAAGAGTTAAAAGGCCGATCTAATATTAAACAATAACTGTACAATAAACAGTCCAATAATATTCAACAAGAAACGTCGAGGAAGAACAATTAACTTACGTAGCACAAGTTCGTCAATATAGTAATAGATAAAAGAATTATCACTACAGACAACGAAAGTTCATTGCATGGTTTGTAAAAGTGCCAATGGGATTTCACTGTCTGTATTAACGCGAACTGTCACTACTGCCACTTATCAATGTAGAACAATAACTGAACTACTTAACTGTCACACTTGTTTATCATGACGAATATCAAAGACAACTGAACTAATTTACAAATGCGTTCGCCTTAAATAGGTTTGTCAACAATCAAGCAATTTCTACATTTTTCTATCATCTTCTGAATAAATAAATCAAGGAAACTAGCACCTTCCACAATATTCGATAACATTCCATTAATGTCTAATCAAACAAATAGAACATTCTACTAATTACCAAGTAAACACTATAAAAGTGTCAAAAGCAGTGTAATTAATGGCTTAAAAGTAAACATCATAGCAGATAACACCGAGAACCTTGTCTCTTCTTTCCTCCAACACTCTCGAATTTCATATCCGCTACACTATCGTAGTATGGGGTAATTCATCAAAACAAAACCTTGATAGGGTGTTAAAGATCCAAAAGAAAGCGGTTAGGTGTATGGAAAGAGTAAAAAGATTAGATTCATGTGGGCCGTTGTTCAAGAGACTTGATCTCCTAACTGTACCCTGCTTATATGTGTATGAAGCTACTTTATATGTAAAAAAGAGTGATATTAACCAAAATCTTGCCATACACGGTTATAATATACAAGAAGCCGAGGAGATTATCACTTGGTGAGTCACAATAGTAGCTTATTTAAACAAAAACCTAGTTATATTGGTAGGAAACTCTACAACAAGCTACCACAGTTTTTAAAGAGTCTTGAAATTATAGAAATGTTTAAAAAAAAACAACTAAAAATATATTGATAAAGCTTTTTATAGTGTACAAGAGTTTATTTTCAAATCAAATTTAAACCTCACCTGAATTAATTAATATAGTAATTATGGGAATTAGTGTATAAGATAGTATAATTTATTGTTAATCTGACTTGTCTTATAAGTTACTCCATAACTGGAGTCTCCAAGACATAATCTACAAAAAAATATATTATATTTCAATAGTAGATTGATACACATGTTCTCTAATTTTTAACTATTTGTTGAATTTTGAAAGAGGAACAGTTTTGTGCTGAAAGCCGATTATTTCTCTTCCAACTACTCAACATCAATAGCTGAATAGATGTACCAAACTCAGAGATGGGGTTTATCTACTTCTACCTCAATATGAAATACTGAAATGGTTAAAATTTTCCATCATAATGATAGAACCAACCATAAGAACTTAATGGTAATCAGGATGATCTCAAAGCAGAACCTACAAATTAGACACATTCAGTGATCATTATTATTAGTCTACTTGGCTTGTACAATTATGATAATAGTGTAATATTGTGCTACCTTTGAAGAAATCGTACTGGAGATAAGTATGCCAAGACTTGAGATATGTCCAGGTGTAAAATTAATCTTAGAATATATGAGTGGGTGGGTGTAAAGTTATGAAATTTTGTAGTTAAAAGCCATCATTTGTTTTACTAACCAAAAAAATATTTGAGTAGGTGGCTAAAAGGTTGAGAAAAAAACTGAAAAGGTTTCCAAAAATCCTTCACTTGTATATTTTTAATGAGCTTCTCTAGCAAGCTGCATCAATATATTTATATACTGTTAGAATAAATTTATCATCAGATGATAACATTCTTCACATGATCACCCAATTGTATTAATAGTAGGCCTAAGTGATATTATTAGATAAACACTGCTGTTGTAAGCAAGCTATCTTGTGAGTCGATGTTTTTTTAGGATGAAGCCCACATAGGTCTGAGACCTGTGCGTGGGTGATGGGTTTGATGATCGTGATTGATGAGTTAGACCTACAGTTTTAGGTGGGTTTCGAACCACCGGGAAGTGATTTTATAGCAGAGAACAGTGTCTTTTTTGCTGGCCAATCTAATCGGTCACAATTACAAACAGGATCGACCTACGAGAGCGCAGCTTATCTCTATCTGATTGAATAGATGGTACTTTTCTCAGATGTGGAATGATCTAGGAAATAGCAATTCTCAAATAAGAGTGTTGATTCATTTTATAATTAATCCAATAATAAATTGATGTGGCTGGAGTTCCTAAACTAGGCTCTAGAACTATTATTTTTTTGATTGTTGGAACAAACCTAAGATTTTAGTTCAAAAAGTCTATGGGTCAAGCAACAATGTGGAACCTGTAATGGCTCATCCATGATTTATAATATTGATATTATTTGTCCATTTTATTGGGATACGAACTTTTGGGAACATTACAGTGGTGCATTTGAAATGAGTTATTGGTTGTTAAGATTATAATTCGAATCAACAAACCATACTTTTGCATTCAATCATTTCTTGCATTACGGTTTTTGAATTGCCGCTCAAAAGATCCCCTAAAATGGCGCCGATACCGATTCTCAATTTGCTGACTGTATAGTGCTATAGGCGATCAGAAGTTGGCCGAAAGATCGATCGTCGCGAACTCAGGGTGGCATAAATCGGCAGCAGTGTAGTGAGTTAGTTGCATTGTTTATAATGGCTAACATTGGGAAACTTATCATAAAAACAGGATTTAAAGAAGTCAATTGCGATTTTTTAAGGAAATCTAATCTAGAAAAAGGGAAGAACCTTGTAGAGAGTAATAATGTTTTTGATTTGGAGGAGTGCAAAGGTATTATACGTGGAAAAGTGATGAGACAAACTAGCGTCAATGTTGTTTTACAATCTTTTTGTCAAAAAATGTCCACTTTGTTTATCAAAAGTCAACTGCCTAGAGGGGTCAACTGCCTAAATCCGCCTCTGCTTACAATAAATTGATATTTTGCAACAATAACAAAAACATAACTTCAAAGCTGTTATTAGGATTGATTTCTTTAATTACAAATATCAATCACACAAGTGCATAGAAAACGTCTTATTTTCATCAATCAGCAATCTTTCACACATAAAATAATTTGTAAATATAATATAACTCACTGAGTCCTTCGAACATTAGAGATCCATTTCTCCTATCTATCCTTTTTGTAAGGTCGACCAGGAAATGAATAAAATGAAACACAGTTTCCTTCTGTATTCTCATAGGTATTACTGCACCCATGTACACAACACATAATACGGCTCTTGGGCATTTTTTGTATGTTTGTTCAAAGAAATATTTTTTTGAAAAAACGTATTTGAAGTGAGACAATTTAGCCCACGAATTAATGGCGATCAGATTTTGACTCACTAAGTTAGAGCTCCGCTCGGAGCGCTGTCGGTCGATCTCCAGATCGCCTATAGGAGGGATGGTAGGGGCTCGGTATGAGTTAATTTAGTTTGAGTTTTTATGGTCCCTCGCTCCCTCCACTTTCTTATACCTTCATGATCAAGGTTGGAAAGACCTTTCGTTATTCGTTTAGAAATATAAATTAGTACCGGTACTTTGGTGATTGATCAATAGTACAATTTCACTGAAATAATAATTCTGAAAGGAAACTTACAAAAAAACGTCCTTGTCGTCTGCAAATGTACAGGTAGGCGTGATTGGCTAACCTGCTCTGTTGTTTTGTTTGTTAGGTTAACTGGTTAATAAATAAATTGAAATGGACGACAAATACATAGATTGTAGGATTTAGGTTTTAAATTTAGTGTAAATTACTTTCAAATTGAATTTTTTTCTCGTCTGGTATTGAAAGCATAGGCTATCCTTACTAATCCTTGATATGGCACGCTAAAATATTACAACTGACCATTCTCAGTTTAATTTTGCATAATGGTACAATGATCGTTGATTTAATTTCCATTCTGTTTCATTTTGGATAATAACTGAAATATATTTATAGATACATCGAATTTAAATTAATTTCCTATGCCATTACAGTGCGACTCAATTAGACAGAAATGTGAGTATTTGGTCAGTATATTTCACTCTACAGTTACTGAGAGTTTGAGCAAAACTACGATAATGAAGCTAATTTTTAAAATTCTGTATCGAAATTTGAGACAGAGTGATCAAGTTTGAATTATTGTTTGCGTAATTTTGCTCAAACTCTCTAATATAGTAGACATTTATTTGCGACGCGCCTTTTATGTAGGCGGTTCGGTTTTGACTTTGATTAGTACTAGTAAACGTCTTTGTCGAACAAGGACTCGTATGCAAGAAGTAACTCAGAGGTGTTCTGGATAGTATGCTCACTGATTTATGTAGACAAACCCAGTGTAGTCTTGGGAGTGGACTAGGGCTTCAGAATTTGTTTCGGTGGGCTTAGTATATTGATATTCTCTATTAGCTTAGTGAGTAAAGTAATTGCAACTTACTTCACTCCTCATTTGCATAGTAGGCCACACTTTTAGGACCAAAGCATAATGTTGGGGTCTGAATAGTCATCCATGGTCGTAATTGGCCGAAGGGACTGAATATATACCGTACATAGTCGATAGTTATTCCTAGGTTATCGAAGATGAGCTGCGTTACCAAAAGAACACGTTCAACGCATGGCCATATCAAACAAAATAAGGATATACTTTACTTTAGGCCCCATGATATTATTGATTCTAATTTTGTTATAAATATCTATTCCGATAATTGCTGTGGTTAGGTTAGCTGGTAATGTTGATCAGTAATCTTTATAAAAATTAGTTTTGATAGTAACGGATGGTACTTGAGTAAAGTGTCCCCAAAAATAAAGTTGCCCTTCAATGGTTTCCTCCCACAGTTTCAATGTTCAGTAATGAATTGAATCACTAATAATTGACCCAGCAAATTACCGACCCATCAGTTCGTTGAGTAGCATTTCAAAATTAATGGAAAAACTAATAAAAAAAAGGATACTGAATTACTTGAATGGTAATAAATTTTTTGAATTGAATCAATATGGCTTTCAACCAGGTAGATCTACTAAAGATGCAATTCTGCACTTGGTTGATATTATAAATCTTGACTTCAATAGTAATAAGAAGACACTAGCTATATTTTTGGATCTAGCTAAGGCCTTCGATACCATACCCCATTGCATTCTTCTGGATAAGTTGGAGAACTGTGGTATTCGAGGAACGGTTAAAACTCTGTTTTCTAGCTATCTCAGAGAGACAACTCAGGTCCTGACATTGGAAGACAGAACTGATATTCGTCAAACTTCAAATTTTGGAGTCCCTCAAGGGACGGTTCTTTCTCCAGTATTGTTCCTTATCTATATCAATGATCTGCTTAAGTTGAAAATACCAAATTGCAATATATTATCTTTTGCTGATGACTCAGCTTTAGTTTTTTCGGCTGAGTCTTGGAATGAAGTGTATCGTACTGCTAACTTGGGTCTTGAAATTGTCAGATCATGGTTTGATAATCACATTCTTACACTAAATTTGAATAAAACTAAATATATAAGTTTCTCTCCCACCAAATCAGGTCAACCGTCTCACTTGCTGGTAATAAAAACTACTGAATATAATAAAAATAATCCAATACTTATTGAAAAAGTTAAATCAATAAAATAATTAGGTATAATGATTGACGAACTCATCAAGTGGGACGCTCATCTTAAATATTTAACTTCTAAATTAAAATACTTAATCTACACTTTTTATAAAATAAATCAAATAAAAGACTTGAATATAATTAGGAAAATATATTTTGCTATGCTTATCATTATTCCAGTATGTAATAGAAGTATGGGGGGGAACCTTTGATACACATTTTAATAAAGTTTTCACTCTACAAAAACATATAGGCTAATAAGATCGGCTTTGGGACGAACAAGACGATATCCTAGTAAACTGCTGTTTGATGAACTTGATGTATTCACTTTAAGGCAAACTTATGTTATTAGGTGCGTATTGTACATAATAAAGAACAAACATTCATTTGACAATAGAAACGTATATTACAATACAAGACCGCGATTAACAAATAGATACAACATACAGTATACAAGATTGACAGTATGTAAGCGTCAGTTCACCAATTATTGCATGGTGCTAATAAACAAGATTCCTGCACACTTTTTAACACAAAGGTTTACACAAACTCTATTGAGAAATGTAGAGGAATGGGTCAAAAGTAACATATATTTTAAGTTATAGTAACGTTTAGGTTGAGTAATAGTTGCCTATTTATTGTATTTAAGTTTTCTTTTTCGTTCTACTGTTGTTTTGCTAAAGATAGTGATGATAGATTTTCTTTTTTGTTCTACTGTTTTTTTTTTGTTTTGGACTATTTTTTTGATTGTTTGGATGCTTGATTTAGTGTATTATTGATGAACATTCCAGTGTAATTTTGGATAGTAAAGAGGAAAAATTTTCATTTGTAATAAAGGAGAACTCGTCGTTAGCGAACAAGCTATGCTTTGCTGATGGCGCCAAAAAAAAAAAATGTATTAATTGTGTGTGATTGATTGTTATTTACAAGAGTTTGGCAATAAAGAATTTTGAATTTTATGATGAATGTGCTCCTATCAAACAATTTTTACTTAATGGGAATTAATTAATTTCGAATTAACTATAATATGTTGTTTTGTTTACAGACAATTTGGTTGGAAACAGAGTCGGCCTAACCATTTTTGGGGTTGGTGTTTCAATAATATCGATTTGGCTATTCACCAGACCTTCCGTTATGGCTTGGAAATCGAATGGTAGAACAAATGCAGAACTTGTACTACATTTGAAATGTAAGTATTCCAAATTCCACAATTCAGTAAAGTCCAATGGCAAGTTGCTTTAAGAGAGTGAGTTCTGACCTGATTTAACTTACTGCTATTTTATATCCAAAATTCTCCTGAACTCGTTCACTTGTATTTTTTATTTTCAAGCCATAAGTTGCAATAAATATCTTATTAAATGGGTTGCTTCTTACCTTATCCATCCATCCATCCATCCTGAAAAGGCGATTAAAAGGTCTGATTATTACTTCACAAATAGTGTACTTTCGGCTTCACGAAAATTAGTCATTTTCTTTGAAGCAATTGTATATGAACGGCTTCTTTAGCTGATTTATTTTTTGTTAAAAGGATGTTCTCGACATAATAACTGCCTCGTCGTTTTTATGTCATATATTCTTAGTGAATACCAAGCAAATTAATATAGAACAAAATTCAAGGATATTTTTTAATCAATTCAATTGCTGGTTACCAAGCTTTTGTACCACATATGAAACGCTTGATAAATATCATAGCCTCTGTTGAATTAATTCCATCTTATTTCCACTTATATAATTAAACTAGATTGAGACACTGAACTTAGACTCAGTTTTGTAAATATTGTCTGTTATTAAATTAGGCCCAAAGTTGAAGTCTAATTATTTTATTTTTTTTCTGACGAACAGCTTTTAAATGTTTTATTGTGATAGATTAGCTAATATCATTAGATTTTCCGTCAGATTACTTACGAATTGTTAATTTGTTACGGTGTACAATCTAAATTAAATATTGAAAAGATTAGTTATCTTCTATTAGAAAGCGATGTTTCTTAACATAGTAACTGCCTCGTGGTTTTTATGTCATATTATGAAAACATATTTTTTTGCAGCAAATAAAATGATCAAGAGTGAAAAAGTCGAAGAAATTATGATGAAGGTTGATAGAGGAAAATATGTCACCAACAATTCCTATATGGACGCTCCACAAGGAATCGGATATGGAGTAACAATAAGTGCCCCACACATGGTAAGTAATTGTCTATAATTTTATTATATCTTTCAATATATTAAATTTCAATTTCCAGGATTTTTTAACCAATCTGTTTTTTGACATACAAATAAATGTTAACTTTCTTAGGGAGTGGTCCGGGTGTTGTATCTCAAAAGGTTTTAATGGAATCACCCATTGTGTGTTACAGCAATTTAAAGGTTTCTTTGGGACTAAAATAATGACATCAGCAATTTGTCAAGATATTCTTATTTAAAATGGTGGACGACTAAAGTTTGTCGTTTTTCATATGAAGAATTCTTGAATTAAACTAGGGGACTATAATTGATTAAAAAAGAATGAATATGGTATTGGAATCAAACAGACTACCGATTGTATAAAGTTTGCTGCAATGCGACGTGGAAACTTACTTCTGATGTTTTTAATCCCTTCGGAATTGTTTTTTCGGAATATTAATCCCTTCTTAAGGGATTTATATTATATATATGGTGTATTTTATATATATATATATATATATATATAATGTTACAGGTTCTATCTCTAAAATAATGCTGACAATGCTTAAAATTAACACTTGCAACACGCACTAATCAGTTATATCACACAAATAAAATCAATCAGAAACGAATAAATCAATAATGTTCAGCTAATAACGAATTTGCTATATTACTGGTTCAAAATTAATCACTAACTGTTAATAGGCCGATCAAATATTAAATAATAACTGTTCAATAATTCAAGAAGAAACGTCTAAAACATAACAGTTTGAACATTTGCATCATCACTAGACTTTCACTAAATCTTGTGCAATGCATTCTCATGTTCATGTTATGTTTTTTTGCAATGGATTGATGAAAACAATTTTTTCATATGAAAATGTCATGAATAGTAAGTTAATTATCTCATTCAATTGCAATATACTATGACCTACAACAAATCATATATGATTGGTCATTTGAATACACAATAAATTATAATAAATACATGTATGCTAATACTTGAATGATAATCAAATTTATTTTGTTAGGTAGCATGCTACGTACCTAAATCCACGGCCAACAATTCAAACATGGCGGGTGGAAGAAATTGCGGTGTTGTCATACCAGCAGCGGATCGTTGAGAATTATCAATCTCAACAGGCCGTGCCGTGTTGCCTAGTCTTAGCAGGCTGATGCTAGTCAGTTGTTTGTCACATTCATCAGTTGTTTTTAGCAACACCACAATTCCACCCAAGTAAAGGGAAGTGATAGCCGTGAGCCGTAGCAAGTATCTGTTCAATCAGATAGAGATAAGCTGCGTTCTCCTGGGCCATCTTTGTAAGGGTGACCGATTAGATTGGCCAGCGAAAAAAAAACTGTTCTCTGATGTAAAATCACTTCCTGGTGGTTCGGAACGCAACTAAAACTGCAGGTCCAACTCATTACCCAAGCACAGGTCTCAGATCTACGTGGGCTTCATCCTCAAAAAAAAAATTGTTGGCCGTGACTGTGCATCCTGAATCAAAGAATTCAAGATTAGGCTGAATTAAGTGATGTGTTTTTCAGCCACTTGATTTCTTTGTCCCTTACTTAGACTGTGTCGTATAATCTAGATCTAGAATAATACTATATTATATCATATTTGTTTATATTATACATTATTTTTGTGTGAACGTTTTATATTTGTTTGGGCCATAGATCCACTATTCGAACTTTACTTTCTTGAGAGTTTCGAATTGTTCAATGATTGGCGGTAGTTGCATGCACTGTACGGTGCTGTTACCTGACGGCAATTAGAGTAATTGCGATTGATCGATTAATCCATTTTTTCCTCCCCAATCAGTTCGATTCGAATTTCTGTATGAGCAAGCCGGTCAACTCACTCGTGTTTTATCGCATACCCTATTTTGTCGAAGGGGATCTTGTATGTGTATTATGTCGAATTTACTTGTATATTTGTGTAGGCTAGTTGAAAATAGTAAAGCCTTAGATTCGCCGTTTTGAAATTAAATATTGTAGAGACCAGTGCATATAGTATAGCCGTGTATATCGATCAGGAGGTTTCCTGTAGCCGCCAGATAGAATCCAGCAACAGATCGCCGAATCGTTAATTCAAATTTGAGGTATTTAAACCTTCCTGTTATCCTAGCCCTTTCAGTTGTATCCTTTCCTAATCCAAATACCCAAATTGATTTCGACGCTTCATATCGGCCGCATAGATGGTAAGTTCGTTCTACTTTTCTTTCTTTCTGTGCTCACACATGGGAACTTTATGTTCGATATATTTGGCTTAAATTTAAATAGTAAAAAAATTAAATACAGTCCACTTGAACGCCAATCCAATATTATTTATATTCTTAAACTACCTTAGTATGCAAATGTCTTGATGCTGACCTCTGTCTACAAAACTATAATAAGGGATTTTCAGAGGAGGAGAGGACGAAGAATGCGGAGAAAAATGGAGAACGCAGGAGGAGAAGAAGGAGAAGAAAATAAGCTGTTAGTAATTCAGATTTACACAATAAAGGGGAAGAGGGAGAAAGGCGAAGAAGGAGAAAAAGAAGAAGAAGAAGGAGGGAGAGAAGAGAAGATGAAATATAAGAAGTAGAAAGAGGAGAAGAAGATGAGGAAGAAGAATCAGTTGTTGATAAACAGGAAGAAGATGAAAAATGGCAAGGAGAAGAAGAGGGCTAAGAAAGAAAGTATTAAATCTTATTCTATTAAACAAGCAAGGAATTGTATGTATGTACGTATTTCCAGTCACTATCTCAAAAATGACTCTAACGATTTTGATGAAATTACAAATATAGGAGCTTTTAATTATATGGTAGGCCCATTAACGGCGTTATTAAAGCTGTTTGGAACGCAAAAACTTCCGCGCGTACCGTGTAGTCGTAGTCTGAGCCTTGCAGTCATGTAGGAAACATATGACTGGAAAGTCAGAGCTCAGCTTATGACGCCATTATTTCTTTGGTGAAAAAAAAACTTTTCTAATTACAATTTAACCCAACGAACCCATAAGACCAATAGAAGGGGCGTATGCACTAGCGTAGTATTATAGGAGGTGAAGCCAAGTCCGCCATCCATGTAGTGGCTAGAAAGACGAAATCGTGTTTTCAAGAGCAGAAAATTTCAATGCGCGCTCTCCAAATAAACTGCAGTTTAACACACTTAGGATTAAGATATAACTTTCAAACTTGGCATGAGTATAGACAATTCGTTTCTAACGATAACAGTGGCATTATAAAAGTTGATGGTTACCTCTATATATTTTAATTAGTTGTTTAAAGTTATATTTTTGTCCGAGTTTCAAACCATGACATGAAAAAGTGAGTCGGCTACCAAAATTTTCATCTTTTGGGTAGAGATGTGATCAAAGCGAGAAAGTTGTACAGAAATAACGGAATGATTTTTTCATGATTTTTATTTTAATGTATGACTTATACTTTGGATGCAATGTTAGGTTTAAGTGCAATGTTGAAAAGCGATCGGGATGGCGCGCTGTCGTCAGCCGGTTTACGCATCCGGGACCACAAAGCCAATTATTCACTTATTTCTTGTGTTTGATTCAATACTTCCTTGAAGGTTTATTATTGTAATGTAATAATATTATAGTTAGATTGTTTTTAGTAAATTGTTGATTAAATTAGTCCAACTTTTAAATCTTTCTGTTATGAACGCAAATGAACAAAATTCAAATAGGAAAATGTTTATTAGAACAATGTCATTATTAAATAAAAATTCATCTTTAAAGTCATTGAATCATATAAATCAATGACTACATAAAGTTGAACGTTTACTCAATTTGTCTAATGGGGTAATAGCCTATTGTAAAGACCGTACTTTCGATATCCAGAATGAAATAATTTCCATATGGGCGCCAACCAAACCAACTTTGGGTTGATAAAAAAAGTATTAACTTTTAAATTTTAAGTTAAAAGAAAGTGGTAATGTTAAAATAATAAAAATTGATATTAATAAAGCTATTCTTCAAGCACTCGC
The DNA here is from genome assembly GCA_948455865.1 of Conomelus anceps. Taxonomy (NCBI): domain Eukaryota; kingdom Metazoa; phylum Arthropoda; class Insecta; order Hemiptera; family Delphacidae; genus Conomelus; species Conomelus anceps. The sequence goes on from OX418220.1 coordinate 34,321,069, forward strand.
GAAGACACTGAGCTCAAAATATATATAACCCTTAAAATAGCACTATTAGAGCAGTAATGAATTAGCTATTAATTTATTAGCACTATTAAATTATACGCAATAATTGATATTGCAGAAGGCATAACAAGAATTAATGTTACATTCAAGATAGGCCAATTGAAACGTCTAGAACATGACTCATTTATACTCAAAATTACATAACATTTAAAATTTGAAGGCCTAATGCTTAATAAGGCAATACATATTTAATAGAGTTTTCTAAGTTGAAAGCAAGTTTCCTAACAAGTTATATTTAGATCAACCTAGGAATTAATAATAATGACATAAAACAAGATTAACCTTGGCCTATCCCTAACATGGGATAGGCTAAGCAATATACAATGAGTTCAATCAGGATCCTGAATTAAAATGATAGGTTTCACATAAAACATGATTACTGGAACAGTGTATTCAATTTGTGAACCTACATTTCAATTTAAAACTTAGAGACATTGCATTACAAGAAGATTGAGTAAATATACTAAAATAACTAAGATGATCACCAATCTATAAACATAACTGCATAATATCCTACAATCAAGTTGCAAGTTGATTCAAAGAAAACCAGCTTGATCCAACAAATTATTGCCCTAACTAATGATGCGATAGTTGATTCTCTCAATTAGTATTGAATCAAAGAGTAAGTCCCAATTCAATCAAATTTGAAATTAAATTTGCATTTTGATAATAGTTTAATGTTGATAAGACTCTAAAATTATATGAAAACATAGTAGCTTACTTTAAAAAAAGCATAGGATGATATCTTAAAATAACTTATTCCAATATAGGCTATTTGGACAATAAAATCAAAATAGAATAATATGAAACTGATAGTTGATGATCTGATTAGCATACTTGGATTTCAGTGCTAACATTTATTTTATTTGAATTGTAAAAAATATATATGTAAATTTAGAATAAATATCAAAAACTGGCTTCTCAAGCGCTCGCCACTTGGGTGAGTCATCCCTGCGCCGCCATCTTTGTAGTGGATGAGCGCATAACAAGTGGCTTCACCTCAGCGACAAGAAGCCTCTTCTATTGGTCTTATGTGTTCGCTGATTTAACCATACAAAAAATAACATTATTTGTAATTTTTTCATATTTTTTTGATATTTTGTATTACAGTACAATAACTCTGGGTCTAGGCAAGCTAGGAAGATCGGAAAGCCGGAAATACTATAAAACTCATGAAAATTTGGCTAATTATAATAGCTCAATTTGAAAAATGTTTTTTTTATTTTATTTTAATGTCAATGATGTGGAAGAGAAAGATATTACCTACAATTTGAGACCAACTTTTCCAAGTACAGTAGAAAGCCTACATTACACTTCCAAGAAGAATTACAAATTAAGCTACATGTTACAAGTATGAATTTGGGTCGTTTCAATGAGCCATTAGACAAGGTGTGAGAAGCCGTTCTTGAGTGAGGGGTTACAAAGTGGTATCCCATCAACCCAACCACCACCTATCTTGAAAAATTACAGTTCTACGAGCTGGTAAACTCGAAATTCAGATTGTTACTCAAAATACATATATGTAGTGTCTAAAAGAACATTTTTACCAATTGGAATTAACATTATTGTTGATTTACTTGTGCACTAGCTTATGATGGAAAATGTAGAGATGAGGTGGGACCGCTTCACAGCATAATGCGTCGTTAATGCCCTTCCCACAGCATCATCTTCGATCTTCAAGATACACATAATTGCCCCCAAACATTTAACCCCCTCCCCCCGAGCGGAGCTCGGTCTCCCGATATTTTAATTTTTAAATGACTTAGGTCAGGTTCTAGTCCTTATTATACTCATCTTAAGTTTATATTATTTCAGCATGCTTTCGCGCTTGAACTTCTCAAGGACAGACTGGTAGAAGGTGAGAAAGCTCTGGACGTCGGCTCGGGATCAGGCTACTTGACTGTGTGCATGGCGCTCATGGTAGGAGAAACCGGAAAAACCATTGGCATTGATCACATTCAGGAGCTCGTCGACAAATCGAAACAGAATGTAATGCACGATTATCCATCGTTACTCACTAGTGAACGAATTAAACTACTAGGTCAGTCCATTGTCATTCCTACATTCTTCCACATTTCGCATGATAATTATTATTAGGACATTAGAGAAGGGAAATTCAACACTAATTGTGATTCTCATATAACTGGATAATTTATCATTGTTGAAAATAATGGAAACCAGAAAAATAGTTATACAGTTCTATAGTGGCAGTTATGTTCTACACAGTTGTTATACTGTAGCTATTAACTATTCTATGGAATGCTTGCTCTATTGGAATGCACAATTCGTAAGCGAGTTGAAATTCTATGCAATTCAAATAAATAACGTGTTATAATTTTGCTAATGGCAAGATATGAACAAAAGTGTTGAAAGCATCAAATAAGTCTCTCAAGTAACTGTGCAAATCCAATCTCTGGCTTCAACTAATTATTCTTTCATTGGTCGGTTTCTTTTTTTTTAATTGTTTTATTTAAGCTAGCTACTAGTCTTCAAAAATAAAAAATTCTTGTATTTCTTGTTCCATGACGAACTCCGTTGTTAATATTAACTTTTCAAGTGAATTGAACGACTTGCAGTCAAATGTCAGTCATTTGACTGCAAGTCGTTGAATTCACTTAAAAAGTTAATAAAAAATTTAAATTATGTGATCAATGAAACAAATTTTACTGAAATATAATTTTTACTGCCCATAAAATTGAAATTTGAGTATTGTTAGTAAAAATAAATTTCAGAACTATCCAAGCTTAAATTTGGGGCATTTTGAAAGATGTTTTTTCAAATTTCATAAAATTTCTAAATGTCAACAAAATGTTGTTCCCGGTAGTGGAAATCCTCGGCGTGATTTATAGTATTAAAAAATGATTATAAAATATGTACTAAAAAGTTTAAAATAAATCACTTTAAACTGAGAGCATTTTAAATTTAATACAAGTATCTATATGTTCACTACTCCTTTTTATTGACGCAAAATTAATTGGAGTATGTTTGAAGGGGTATTATATTGCTCGAAATATTTCTATTCACTAAATAGTTTAGCCCAAACTCTGATATTTCACAGTTAAGTTACGAAAATCAAGAGGACTGGAATTCCTATAATATGTAATGGTGATGTTCTTATGTAACATTGTAATGTTGAATGCTTTTGAACGCATCAGATTATCAATTAACTGTGTATATCATATTATTAAGTATGGACTATGTATAACCTGTTACTGTGTTATGATACCATTGCAAATAACACTTTTTCAAAATATAATACACTGTATACATTTTATTCATACATTTATAAGATATTTGAAATCTCTCAGTGAATTTTCTGTGACGTAAGGAAGATTTTTCACATGTGGCATGAGTCTTTTCATCGCTTTGGGGTGTCTGTGCTTACAAAAGCAATGTTGAGGCTATTTCTACTGGTCCATGCCACAATCATGTGTCGACTAAGAATTCTCTCTTTGATTTTTCATGATCTTTCATGTTCCATTCTTAAATATTGTTATTTTTACATGTCTTTGATACTTAAATTTTGTTCATGCCAAAATACTTGTTACTGAATGTTTTTCTCTATGTTTCTTTCAGTGGGTGATGGAAGATTAGGTTATCCTGCTGAAGCACCTTATAATGCTATCCATGTTGGAGCAGCAGCGCCAGAATTACCAGAAGCTGTAAGTAATCTGTTTTTACAAGTTTTTAACAGTGCCTAGCCTATTGATTTAATACCATTCGGCATGCACCCAATACAATATGTATTGTCACAATACATTTGAGAAAACATCTAGCTATGGCCTAAACACAAATCTATGGGCCATGAAACCTAGAACTTGGGATTATGAGAATCATCAAGTAGCATAATATTGAATAAAAGAAATTGCACTAGAATAAGAATATAATTTCTATATTGTTTTAGAAAAGGCCAACACTGGATTTGTTATTGTCTGTCAAGTCAATTTGTTGGTTAAGCTGACAAGAACTTATTATGATGTAATGAACAAAAGCTACAGCTGATTCCGATTTCAAATATTCAAGATGTAAACGTCCATCACCTAATATAGGGTGGCGGAGACCAAATTACCACATTTGAAATGAACGTCTTTCCTTTAATTTTAGAGGTATTCAGATGAAAAAATCGCAATTTGTAGATGAAGAACGGAAGTTTTATTGCAATGCACAAGAAATATCACTTGTGGAAAATAATTTCTTATAAATGCTGTCCTTCCATGGTTACTCATTTCTTTAAAGGTTCTCATCACATAGCCCAGCATTTCAACCTGTATTGCCCCAATTTCACATCATATGGCTTCTTTTAATTGTGGAATAGTGCGTGTTTGTCTACATACACTTTTGACTTCAAATACCCCCACAAGAAGAAATCACAGGGGGTGAGGTCGGGCGAGTGCTTTTCAAATTCCAAGTGCTTGGGTCCGTTTTCTTGTTGAACACCTTGGGTTTCCTTCCAAGGACACTCGGACAGAATCCACATTCTCAAGTGTCACCACAGCTGGAACACGAATTGAAATGTTCTTTGGAACAGCATTACCATGTAGACAAAAATGTTCAACTCACTTGGAAATTGAATGGTTGTTCGTAAGAGTTGCACAAGGAGCGGGGTTAAAATGTGTCCAGAAAGCAAACGCATGGTGGCAAAAGAATCATTATTACAAAAAAAATGCCTTCACTGCAAACGATCTGTGTTAAACACTCCAGCGGTCCATGGCAACTAAACTTCCCGATACAGGCTACAGAATGTGGCCTTGGATGGTCTTCCCCCACCAGCCATTCACAAGCCAGCTTTCAAATGTGCTCGTCATTTGGTCTCCGCCACCCATATTGAAATAATTGAACTCGAACCTCAAGACCAGCTTAAATGATGCATAATTTTTATGAGTTATCAATTGTATAATAAAGACTAAAATATGATTCTAAATAGAAATAAAATCAATGACTCACCTAGGATTTACACAGTGCTTGAAAATAAAATTGTAAACAGCATAGTAGAGTGAGCTTACTTTTTCTAGGTTATATCAGTTGCTCTATCACCCAATTGTATTATTGAATATTATTTATTTATTTTAATCTATATGTTAACTACTCCTTTTAATCAATGCATAAATAATTGGAGTATGTTTGAAGGTATTATATTGCTATTCATGAAAGGGTCAAAGCATAGATCCACATGGAACAAGAATATCAATTTTATGTTTTATTGATGTGTAATATTGTTGTGTGTATGATTTTAAATGTATTTTCCTCTTTGTAAATTGTATTTTCTAAGAATCTGATTTTTTAATAAAATTCAATTTTTTATCAAACTACCATATTAGTTTATAATTGTCATAATTAATTTTCATCTATTACCTTCAAACCTTGGTTACTAGTCCATTTTAAGCACATTGCTTAACACCCCTTTAATTAGCATGGAAGGGGAAATGGTAATAAGCTTTTTTCGTTTGTAACTGGGATCCTTCACTTGCCCTTCAACTTGTAACTAGAAGGATCTACTGTCCATTTGTGTGAAATTTTTAATTGTCTAAGTGTAATTTTTGTTCTAAAACCAGATTTCTCTAACTGCAAGCTCTCAATTCAGTTATCGGCCAGCTTATTTTAAATTTAGTAAAACTAATTTCCAAATCTAGTCAAATAATGTAGTGGAGAATACAAAATCATCCTCCACAAACTCGAAAATGTGTTCTGAGAAGGCTACCGACAATTGACGACCAAGAGAGCAGTTATTCATTACTGAGTGAGTCATAAATATTTATTTATTGGGGACCAACACGTGTGAAAGAGGTACTAGGAAAAAATCTAATTTCATGCGCACTAATTAGGAAAGTTTCAATCATTAGGGTGTGTCACTTGAGAAAATTCTGATCTTGCCTTCCGCCAGGCTCAGCCAGCCTCATGCTTTGCTCTTTACTATCTCCATCAATTATTATTCAACTTCTAATTAACAAAAGTCTCAATTGAACTCATAAAATCAAATTATTCATTTTCAAACTATTTAAACTCTACATTTTTAATTTCAGTAATAATTCAACTATTTATTTTTTATTGGCAGATCATTTTCTCATTCAATTTATGCCATTATGTGTTTTCTAAAGTTTCTGTACTTACTAACTCTTTTCTATTGGTGAGATCTGAAGGTTAGATCCAATGTATTGCGCCTAGCTCTGAAATTGCGACTAGCACGTATGCACTGATACTCAAAGGCTTGTCTATTTGGCGAGAGCCTGAATATTTTCGGAATGGTTTCTCAGCCTGTACAAAGTGTACTGCTGCAGTTTATTCCTGTAAGGCCACCAGCAGGGGAATTATAACGGACTTTCTACAACCTGGCGTATTAATGTTATTGAGGGATGGATTTATTTACTCTATTTTTCGGTGTGGTCATTTTTTATGACATATTGCTGCATTGAGAAATATCTCCATCAACTCGGTCTTATAATTATTCGTTGTGTTCAATATTGTAATATCCTACCAGGCCTCAATTTTAAGCCTTTATTTATTATTATTTTAATAGGATTGTTGCACCACTTCCTCTGTAAAGTGTGTCTGTTGGACGTCAATCGGATGCAGCCGGACCCAATACGTGCTATTCAAGTAAAATTTGGTTGAAAGCAAGGGCTTGAAGGGAAATAATTATTTTCAATTTTTCCCAGGCATCCAACATAACACATTACTATATACATATCTATATTGCCATATTGGCTCTATACAGATCCGTTTTGTCAGTTCAAGGTAAATCGTTCACCTGTCAAAGTTTTACATTCATGACAACAAATATCTCAACATTCATGTCTTCAAATCCACACGTAAGTTAACAGGAGTCACTTGATAGTTATGCAATGAAGAGGGATCTGGAATTAGTACTACAAGATTACTACTTGCAGTAATTCAGTATTTTAATAACCAATGGGGAAGCAAAACAACTATTTGAATGGTTCAAATTTCAAGACTTTATTCAATAGGTCTTAACCTATCAAAATATTCCACTGTAATATATTATTTTTAACCTGAATTTATTCTTTTTTCTTTGGTTTTAATCATAATTTTCTTATTTATTGAAAAACAAATTATTTAAAAAACTTTTACAAAAACTTTTTTGTTAAAAAACTATTGCTGTACAAACTAGTTTAAATTGATCAGAAATATTTTAAAAAAAACAAACAATATTTAGTGAATTATTTTATATAATGACCAACTCCTTACGTAATGAATTTAATTTTATTGATAATGCTATAATTTAGCAGAATGAATATTTATGGTAAATTGTATTATTTATTGTTTAGTTTACTAACCAATGGGGAATCAAAACAAATATTTGAAAGGTTCAAATTTCAAGACTTGATCTAATAGATCTTAATCTATAAAAATATTCCACTGTAGTATATTATTGTTTAACCTGAATTTATTCTTTTTTCTTTGGTTTAGAGAATATTCATTAACTTCACTGTTTTCTGGGGTCGACGTGAGTCTTATACTGTTCAAGATGTACTGTAAGTTGTTTTTGGTTCACTGATAGCAAAAAACAAAGACTGAAGATAGGTTCTCTTAGTGCAAACTACAACTCCATCATGTGAAACTACCATTCTTCTTTATTATCAGTTATCATATTATCAGTTAAAATCATTATTCATGCATAAATTAGAATATTTTTGTTGATTCTCCTTTTTTCTGTTTCAGTTGATTGAACAATTGAAGCCAGGTGGTAGATTAGTCGTGCCAGTCGGGCCTGAGGGTGGAGAACAAAATCTAGAACAAATTGATAAAAACGAGGATGGAACCATAACAAGGACCCGTCTATTGAAAGTAGTTTATGTGCCATTGACGGATAAGGATCATCAGTGGCCTGGCAGGTTGAATAAATCTTGAAGAGGTCTTACTTGAATAATATGAGCTCTCTAAAATCGCATGTTGTACATTTCGTAAAAGGAAGAGCATAGTATCTTCATATTTTCCCACTAGATAAGAGGCTGACAGCCAGAGTTAGGCAATTCATCTGTCACATCATCATATAAACTGGGTGATGTGAATGTTATTAATCTTCTTACAAATATTCAAAATATTATAGTTACTAAAGTATAAATTGAAGTATTACTACTTAATTAAATAATATAATTACTCGAAAGTATAGTTACTTGAAATTGCAGGGTAGAATGAATAAGTATGCAAAATGATATTCACTAGGATTTATTGTAGAGTGCATCTTTTTTTTGTTCCTTCTACATGCATGTTCTCTGAGTAACCCGCAGTGAGACCTGAAAAATGAATGACATATTACTCTGTCAGTTGCATTAGTAGGGTAAAGTATGGGGTCTGGCTCAGTTTTGTATAAAAAAGTTTTGAACAGTTCAAGGCGTTTTGTATCAAAAGTACAGTTCAAGATCTGTTTTGTATCAAATCCTTGATACAAGATTTAAATATGAAATAAAATTAAAAACATAGCTTATCATCTTGAAGTATTTGTCCATCCAGGGGTCTCAAATGGAATAGGCAGCTAGAAGGGTACTGTGCAGCAATTGGCATGTGAGCAATTGTAGGTTGAAGGAATACCAAGGATATTTCGAAATATGTCCATTCAAAATATGTGGATCAAAGAGGAATGAGCAGGAAGATTAAAGATGGCTGCTTCCAAAGAAGGCATGGCAAATAGCATCAAGAATGATGAAAATTGTTTCAAGTTTGATTTAAATAATCAGAATGTTCCAATAAATGGATTAATAATCACTTGATAGCAGATGCACTAAAACTTGAAGGGGTTCAGTGATTTAAACTGGAGAAGATGCCAATAACAACATTATTAAAGGCTTGGTCACAAAAGCTTGATAAACAAATGAAAGTACATTGTAAAGTTTAATTTTTTACAATGAAATTGAATGAACAAAGTTTATTGAAGGAGATGCATGTTCACTAACAAAAAGGCATCAATATGCATGTTGATATATGTTAAAACAAAAAGGCATCAATATGCATGTTGATATATGTTAATGCAAAAATTGAGAAAGATCAGGTTTTAGGCAGTAGTTAATTGAAGTCCTGGATGGATGAAGTGAAAGATTAAACAGAAATTCATACTGCCCAAATGTGTGTTGTTGATGTTTGAAGTTGATGACATGTAGAAACTATAGCACCAAACAATTTGAAGATTGACATTTTGAAGAACGCAGTGTTACTCTTGGCTAAACAAGGTAATAGCAGAACACTGGAATTATGTTGCATCAAATCATAAATAATATGATTTGATGGACTCCCACTCAGAGCCGTTGTTGAATCAAAGATGTCCAAAGCAAGAGTGATGTAGCTTAGGTGGAGCAGGAAGAATGAACAAAAAAAAGTGCTACCAAAATTATGGGGACAAATAGGCAAGAAAGTTGAACAGAAATATAAATATTATATACAAGAATATAAATGGTATTATAAACATTATGAGTATTTTAAACATTAAAATAAATATTATAAAATTATTAAAAAATTAAATTAAATCATTATAAATAAGTATTTTAAAATTAAATGGTATTATAAACATTAAGAGTATTAAAAGTAAGATAATATCCAAAACCAAAATAATAACAAAAAATATTGATATTATTTTGAAAACATCAATGTGGAAAAAAGAGGCAATGCGAGTTGCATGTGGCAAATAGAATAGGCAACAGATTTACAAGTGGCAGATTTGAAGTGAGTTTCAACACATACATACAGAAATTTCTTGTTTAATATAATAGGGTTAATAAGCAGCTGTTTATTCACATACCGGTAGGTCTAAATCAAAATATCGAGGACCGAGAGTATGCCTGGAGTGTAGGGGAGAATGTGGGGTAATGATGTGTATCTTGAAGATCGAAAATGATGCTGCAGGAGGGGATTAGCGATGCGTTATGCTGTGGTATATATCATCATTATACTTTTTCCATCATAAGCTATTGCACAATAAAATCAATCTGAGATCCATCAGACATGCATACAGAAATTTCCCATTAAATATAATAAGTATACAGGTCTTTTAATTTTTTTAAAATCAGATGCCACTGGTAACATCTACCAGTTACCAGTAACACTCCCTGGAACTCAACCATTTTCTTACCTACAAAAAGGAACAGAAAATCTGTTTCTGTGTAGTATGATAAAAATAATATTAGGTTTCACAAAAAAATCAGTCCAATATTGGAAACCTCCTTTAAAATTAATCATGTTATTAATTTTAATCTGTAGCAAATTATATTTATCAAAATTAGCTGGTGTGCTTGAATGAGATTTTAAAATAATACATACTTATCTATTGTTTCAGGTCAGAGTTGTGAGTTGAGCTGAAATCCAAATGCTTACAAGATTGTTCATCAACCATTTAACCAGTTGATCTTGTTGAACATTAGAGTTCATGTTATTATGGAGTTGAATTGAAGATAAATTGTTGTATAAGTGATATAGTTTGTTTCGGTTTACACTCAAGTGATATTGTTGATATTATCTAACACTATTCAATATAAAAATTCTAGCACTTGCAATGTTAAAATACAGACTAGAGAATACAAATGCATGTTCTCTTGAAGTATTAAATAGAACTCAATGTGAATAAAATAAAATTTTCAATAATAGCCAAGCTTATGAATTGATAATTTAGGCTAATTTCATTGAGACCCTCGTTTTTCTTTGAGATTACCAACAAATCTCAATTTTATAATTTCTATTTAGAGTAGTTTTGAAGTTCATTCAAAATATTACAGTATTTTTGAAAAACCTTTAACGTTTTTTTTGCCGTTCACCTATGCATGAGCTATAGAATTTCAATATAACCATAATGATTGAATACTAAGTTCAAACTCCATATTCTAAAATGCAGTACTCATATTGTACAGGATTGTTTAAATAGTGTGATACTCTTTCAATCTTAGAAATTCGATTAACTTCTGAAAATATATCTTTCACATCACTTTTGCAAAGAAATAGCATTTTAGTTTTTCATGTATTTTAGTTTCATGAATAATATATTTTAAAGTAGAAACTGATTGAATTGAAATTGAATGCCTGTATCTACTGCTTAGTCAATAGGCTCACATGTTTTTTATTTTATTGAATTTATTGTTAAAAATCATATTTATCAATATAAGTTGAAAAAAATAAACTTCTGTCAACTAATATTATTTTTCATTTTTTCATCCCAAATAATTCCTGGGGATGAATATCTTAGCACGTCCATGTTACTCTACCATCTAAGGTGGTATAATAGAGAGGCAGCGCAAATCTATGCTAAAAATACAATAATTAGTTTCAAGCCACTGTTACACTTACATGCCAAAATGTTATACAATAGATATATTAACACAGTTGAAAAATAGTGTAGCATAAGTTGTGTACATCACATGTTGTTAGATACATAAAAAGAAGCATTTTATAGCAGCAGTCTACTAGAATATCAAGATCATGATATTGATATTTTGGTACAGAAGTAGATGGCTGTTATCAGTGGCCGCAATATTATGTATCTAACTACATGTTATACTCTCAATAATTGTTACATAATTATTATGTTACACTACTTTTAAGACATAATTATGATTGAAGTTCATTATCTATGTTATTGATGTATCCATGGGTTCAACCATCTGAGTGGCTCAAGGTTAATAGAAACAATAATTTAATAACCTTGGGAGTGGGAAGTCTCAATAAAAAAACACAATATACTGTGTTTATCACTTTAATTGTTTAACACATTAAATAATTGTTTTTTTTTTTTGTGGATGAAGCCCACATATGTCTGATACCTGTGCGTGGGTAATGAGTTTGATGATTGTGATTTATGAGCTAGACCTACAGTTTTAGGTGGGTTCCGATCGTATAACACAGTCTGTAGTAACACTCACTGAATTACATGGAAACTGAAAACTCCCAATTGTCATTGAAGTTCAAACAATAACTCTGCCGTTTTCAGAGCATGCTTGTATAAGTTTTTATCACATTTCAGGAAGCGCCAGAGAACTCATTAATTCTCAAGATTATTCTATAAAAATCTATTTACACAGACTGGAACACTCTAGATGATTGCAAGGCGAGGGGTGAACAGGGGAGTAAACAAAACGTTCCTGTTATCACATTAAATGGAAGTTCTATAGACACAGTGCAGCAAATATTTCTCTCTTCCTCCTGGCGTTTCATAACACTACCCCCACCTTAGATTGTTCTGTCCCAGAACAAAAACACTTATGTTGGTTTGGGTCTACACTGGTTACTGGTTGGTTCCTCGTTGATCTTCCAAGGGTTGTAGATGCAGATGGTAATCTGGATATCAATGGATGTGAACACCTCAATTTAATCAAATTTATTTTAACCAATCCAATACAACTAACTTGGTCTCATCATAATTCTGGCCTACATTTTAATAACGGTACTTTTGTGTTTTTCTCGGTTGACCGTGGCTGCATTTCAGTGAGATTCAATTTTTTAGTTTAAAAATGATTCAATTTTAGCCTACTTGTGTATTGTTCTTCTTTGTTACTTTCTAGATGTTCACGGTTTTTGGTTCTTGATTTTGATTCTTACTTTTGCTTGTTTGCTCCTCCCACCAGTGGGCGTGACTTGTTATGGCCTTCAGCCAATCACAAACCTTTAATGGAGGTCAGCCAATAGTATCATTCCGTGTTTAGTATATGAAGGGTTCAGGGGAAAAACCAACATAGTTCAAAAATTATAAAATTGAGTTTATGGTGGCAACCATTACTTTATCAGCTGTAGTTTAACATGACAGAGCGTACTGAGGAAGAAACAACTCAGTCTCAAGTTATAGCAGCTGAAAGATTTCTACAACAGGGAAATAACCAATTCAGTCCAGTTGAAACTGGGAAAGATACAACGCAGTCCAACACATGTGGTCGTGGCACATGCGCAGTAGTTCGTTCAGCACTGCTGTTTGCACAAGTTCTTAGTTTCTTTACGGTTACGGGCATTGATAGACATTATGGCTACAGTTCTTATCTAATATATGATGAATATCGTCGTCTGGTTGGGAGGTCCATGGTTCGATTACCGGCGGTGACTGATATTTTTGTACAGTAGCATTCATCGATTTCCAACAGCTATTCAATGCTTTTGTCAATATCTGCCATTGTAGAAGTCTCCAGTATGAATTAACAGCACTGAGGAATTCGAAATTAATAAATTCCGTTTTTGTATATTTTCCAGTTTGTTAAATTGTCATTTATTTCAAACTAATTAATATAATATAATTTAACTAATACTTGACTAATTTAACTGATACACAAGTTTTTAAACACAGAATAACAAAAAACAGGGGAAAAAACCACTGAGTCCTGATGGGATTTTATAAAAGAAATTATTATTTATAAACGGAATTTTTTACAGTAAATGTTATTTTATGAGGTATCCAGGGAAAAGCGAACAAGCCTGATCATACTGAATTGAAATGTGTGAAAAAAATCACAAAAACAATAACGTGTTTTTAACTTTATTTTTGCTCTCCTGAAAAAACATCATTTTGTGACTATGTTGGTTTTTCCCCTGCGCCCTTCATATATTAAGCTACTCTGTACTTTAGTTTTAGTTTGTTTGAGATTGATAATAATGGTGTAACAGCCGAAACTAGTATCTCACTATTTTTAATAAATGTCAACTTCGTCTTATTATTCATTATGTTGCATATCAGTTGTTTTTGGTGTTGTTTGGAAATTTTGGAGGCCAGATTGCATTCATCACTCCCATGGTTTGCTCCTGGGTTTGGAGGGTAGGTAGGTCTATATAAAAGTTCTTCACACTGATTTTCGCCAGCAAGCCGCCAATGAACAAAAATATAACACTCAGCTAATAAAATATAGCCTACTCCCATTTTTCAAATAACGGAATCTGACAGAAGCTTTATCCCTGTATTATATTCCTTCATCCCAAAATTTCCATTAATTTTACTGAATTATTACATGCAAAATATTAGGCTACTACGGTATCAGTAGTTTTGCATTATAGTTTTCTTTTCTTCCATAGGTACCGTACGGTACTATTTAAATTTAAAATAACTTTCATTCTAAACTCTGGTCATCCTCTTTCATACGCATTCGAGAACTGGTGAGTTAATTCCAGTGAAAACATCCATGTAAATTACGGTAATATCTTTTGCAACATTCCAACTGACAGACCGCTTGCTACATTCAACTCTCCAAAACTCATCTATACGTTGATTGTTCACTGTTGCACTACAACCTTAGCCAGATAAATTGGGATAGCATATTATCATGAATGACCAGAATCTAAATTCTTGCTCAACCGACTTCTGTCAAGAAAATTGTAGTGGCAACAAACAGTTCTAAAATGCCGTTAAGAGAACCGACAACGAGAATGATAAAATTAAAATCTTGGATCACATATATATGATCTTATTAAATTAGTCCGTGAAAGAGATAAAATTAGTAAAAAATTGGAAAGACCCTTCAATGAAGAATTGAAAACTCAATATCGTAATAATTTCAGACATAATGTAACTAATGCTTTAAAAACGATGAAACGTATCTACTAAAGAAGGAAATTGAACCAATGTCAAAACAATCCGAAAATGTTTTGGCAAATTATTAATGATCTAGCGGGAAAAAATATACAAAACTTTCCAATAAATAATTTTTTTACCAAGCATACCGATATAACTCAACTGTTTGTGAAGAAGTGGCAAATTTAATGATTTCAATGTATTTTTTCTGCTGTTGGACAGAACTTGGCTAGTTTGATTGACTCAGGTGGTGCTTTAATAGTGGATGACTTTAACTAGGTAACTACTATGCTTTGAACACTCAATTCACTTTACAGACTGTAACCAAACTCGATATTCATAGACTTAATGAAAAATAAGACGAAATTGTCACAACCACATTTATTAAAACTTCGAGAAACTAGTTTCGGTTGTTACACCATTATCAATCTCAATTTCGTCTTATTTTTCATTATGGATACCTTCCACAATATCACCTTCGCCATTACTAAGAAAGGAAAAATTCATAGACTTGTTGGTGCTTTATGCGGCGGGTCCGCCCCTGATTGGTATTGATGCATCAACACCAAAAGTTTCGGCCTCCTTACTGAAGGATAACATTATTTGTTTTTTTTCAGCCCTTTTTTTCACCTCATTAATCTACGTCTGGCTAATGACAAGTCTTCCCGGATGTTTTTTAAATTGCCACAGTGTTTTCCTTACATTTGAGAGCTTCACTGATAAAAATAATTTCTGGCCTATTTCTCTTTCAAGTGTACTTTCTAAGGTGTTGGAGAGAATCGTTAAGGAGCAGTTAGCCACTTATCTATCTCTTTATAATCATGTTCTGGCGGATTGTCAAAATAGATTCAGAAATGACAGGAATGATCCAGATGTGCTGTTTGATATTGTTACAGGTTCTATGTCTAAAATAACGCTGGCAACACTTAAATTTATCACTCGCACTTTATTAACACAAAAATAAGCCATCGGAAACAGATAACACGATATTGTTCAACTGATAATGAGTTTTCAATAAACTGTACAAAAATCAATCACTAAATGTCAAGAGGCCGATCTAATATTAAATGATAACTGTACAATAAACTGTCCAATAATACTCAACAAGAAACGTCAAGGAAGAACAATCAACTTACGTAGCACAAGTTCGTCAGTACAGTAATGGATAAAAGAATTATCACTACAATTGCATGGTTTGTAAAAGCGCCAACGGGATTTCACTGTCTGTATTAATGCGAACTGTCACTACTGCCACTTAACAATGTAGAACAATAACTGAACTACTTAACTGTCACACTTGTTTATCACGACATCTCAAACAAGACTGAACTAATTTACAAGAGTCCACCTCTATTAATATAAAATTTCATAATTGAGATATCTCTCGAATTTTCTGTCAACTTCTAAATAAATAAATAAAGGAAATAACTAGCACCTTCCACAATATTCGATAACATTCCATTAATGTCTAATCGAACAACGAGAACATTCTACAAATTACTAAGTAAACACTATAAAAGTGTCAAAAGCAGTGTAATTAATTGCTTAAAAGTAAATATTTACATAGCAGATAACACCGAGAACCACTGTCCTTTCTCCAATTCAGACGACTCGCTACAATATGTACAAAGAGCTTCATTTTTCACTGTCCAATGGCATGCGATCTATTCTAATTTTCCTTGACCTGAAAAAAGCCTTTGATAGTATTGACCAAAGAAAAGAAAGCTGTTATAGATGTATAGACGAAAGAGTAAATTGATTAGATTCGTCATGTAGGCCGTTGTCTCCTATCATTTAGTCACCTAACTGTATCTGCTTATATAACTATATGTGCATGTATGAAGCTATACTTTACGGTTTATGTAAATAAAAAAAAATGATATTAACCAAAATCTTGTAAACCAAACTATTATAATACAAAAGGAGCTAAAAGGAGATTATCACTTGGCGAGTCACAAAATAGTAGCTTATTCAAACAAAAACGTACCGGTAGTTATAATGGTAGGAAACTACAACAAGCTACCGCAGTTTTCAAAGTCTTGAAAATAAAAATATAGAAATATTTAAAAAATATTTAGTTGAAGCTTAGTGTACAAGAGTTCCTTTCACATCAAAATTAATCCTCACCTCAACTAATTGCTATAGTAATTATGGCAACTAGTGTGTGAGATTGTAGATAATTATCCCAGTCAGCACAACTATGTAAATTATACGTATTATTTATCTTCAGCCAAGGTCCATAGATGGTATATAATACATATTGCATTTGTATAATATACGTAAATAATACATCCAAATGTCCCACTTTTGATTGTATAATATACGTATATCTATACATTCATTAGCGTAAATAATATGTCAACAGTATATGTAAACAATACGTACACCATAGACATATAAGATACATATTAAAAACATCCCTAGTGCAACAAATTTACATATAATTCATGTTAATACATATAATATATGTAAACTTGATGTCAGTATATATCCTTTTCAAAATAAATTTAATGTAAATCATAGAGCTTGTCATACAAATGGATATTAAATGAACAGCCAGCAATATAGATGAAATAGATTGGGTTTTATTAAAAATAAACAATTTTTGTTGGACTTAGGTACAGTACATTAAACATAAGATTTTTTTGTCTTATTCCAAATTCTGGTTCCTGCCTGCCTAAACCATTCCCACAGGCGATTTTCTAAAATCTTGCTGGTGAATATAGTGCAGTGTGTTGCACTAATAACCCCTGAAACAATAAGTTTTCTATATCAATGACAAATATATCTTAACTAATACTTTATTACTTTGAAAAAAATAAAATAAAAAGAACACTGTAGTGGCAGGTGAGTCACAAGAAGTTTCTGAACTTCACTAGCAAACCTGTCAACATTTTTCAAAATTCAACATCTATATCAACAAAAAAGTTGTAATTCTGATGTCTTCAGACAACATTTTTCAAGAAAATGTTTGTGTTTCTTGAATAAAAGCTGTGATAAGAGAAATTTCCTGCATTGTTAAATTAATATGTAAAATACACAACAGTAAATATATTTATAAGCTGACACCCAGCAGGGATAGTAACACCACTGGCATCATGAGATTTTTTGGGAGAAATCATCTGTTTGCAAATAAAACACAAATTTAATTACCCCCAATTTTTGTTCATGCAGTACTGTATTCCAATTTAAATAGATCAAGTTCTGTAGTATTATTATTGTTTTTATTATTATTACTGTAGAACCCTTTAATATGACTTTGGGAAAAAAAACTGCTCAAAATAAAGTGACCATGTCTGACAGTCCATCACACTTCCATCACCACGACCGGCACTGCATGGTGTCTTGCTCATCCCCAATTATTGAAAGTGTTCAAGGGTGGTCCCAGGAGTGGTGGTCAAGGGAGTTTTGATTAAATTTCCATTTATGACCAATAAGATGCAGCCAATTTGCCAGTTTTTGATTGATAATACGCAATTGAATCACCAATTTTACCTGATAAAACACTTTCCAGCCATTTTTTTCATTATTAAATGCAACAATTAATTGCCAAAAAAATGTGGCCCAATTGCCATTGTAAAATTAATAAATTTGTATGATTAATTCAAGTTCAATTTCCATTTTTGGCATATGTGGCTTTGGTCAAACAACCTTTTTGGCTAATAACAACATATGTATAATAATAAAATATGAGGCTGACGAAGCTTCTTTTCAGAAGTGAAATGCATTCCTCAAGCATCTCCAATATATGTGAGTAAAATATTATTTAAAAGTGAAATACAGTGTCAGTTTTAATATTAGATTAATAATAACACACATTGCAGTTGTCAAATCTGGACTATAAAATGTGGTGATTCATTGTTTTTTGCCATAAAATTATGTTAATCTGCCATTTTGCTTATTTTAGTCAATAACAACTTCTGGTTGGTGCATTTACCCTCCACAATGCAGTCCAGCATTGTTAAATCAATATGTAAAATACGCAACAGTAACAATAATTTTCGGCAGACAGTATGCATGCAGCTTGGCTGTTATAATTAAATCAAATTATTTTTCATAACAAGGCTTAAAAGAAATATTTAGGAAACTCGCTTTAATAAAGTAATACATCCAAGAACATCTTACATTACACTGGTTTTGACTGGAAGTAAAATTGAGTTTAGGGTTTAAATTTTTTTAAATTTATTCTGGAAAATAATCTGTAATTTGATAGTAGAATATACTTACTTTCTAAAATAAGAATGATTGAAAGCTTGTTCAAGGCTCTCTTGCCTTTCTGCCCCTCCCAGCTTAAATTAACTGCAACTTCATTGGTGAGCAGTCTCACCAGGCTTCTTGTTACAGAATCCTCTACAGAATTCCCTCCAATTTTTGTGAGGAACTCAACCTGGAAAACAAAAAGTATATTGTAAAAATAAAAATTACACATAAATTACGGCAGTACAAGTTAAGCTGGTTTATTTTGAGAGGTTGGCAGTTCTTTAGAGTAATAAAAATACATTTAGGCATTAGGCCCCACTAAATTGTCTAAAATGGAAGACAGTTTTATATAATTTTCAGTGTTGTATCAAGTTTTTTATTCCAGAGGGGCTGTATTTTAGGGAAGTAAATCCTTAGGAGTTGTTTTAGTCAGCACTACATTTTTAGTATTTTCTACAAATCTTTTATTTGTTTACATATTATTTTAGTACACTTACATATTCTAGTGTATGTGTGTTAGATGTAAAAAAGAATTATACTGCAGAGTTATATGTAGGGAGATAAGATATACACTGTCACAGTACCAGGAACCAATCTCAATTAGATATGCAACACAGTAGTCTAAGTAAAGGTAAAAACAGTTTTGGAATTATTAGTTCAAAAATATTTAATAATGTACACAATTTAGTCATTCAAGTTGAGATCCTATAATTGGTTAACCCTGAACCCTTTCTATAGCTTGAGTGAATACTTTGCCCTGAAGTCAGTACACTTTTGATGGACACTCAATACCAAATAGGTAGGCCCACTATCTCTAAGAAACTTTATTTCAACTAGACAACACCTAGACCAAGGCCTAATAAACCTAATACATAAAATGTAGACCTACTTAATGAAACTTTATTTGTAATTGCACAAGAACACCTTATACACCAACACTGCACCCACCCACTTCAAAGTAATAAGTCATAGGTAATAGTCATAGGAACTCTCTGATTTATGTACCTCCTTAAACCTTGGCCTAATACGCCCCCATTGGTTTCTATTACTAAGAAGATGGACATTGAAATTTGCAGGCCTAATATTGGCTAGTTTGTAATATTTTCATTTGATTATATATTGTAGGATGTCAGCATAACTGTACCCCTTACATCGTTTATATAAGGTACATAATGTTGACATATAACAGTAAATATAAGCTATAAAATGAAATATAACTTATAACTTAGGCCGGCAAATCGGCAATAGACGGACTGCTTCAAGCAGTCGTTAAGGGACTGCAAAAGTGCAGTCGATTTGCAGTCAGGCCGACTGCAAACCGACTGCTTGAAGCAGTCCAAAAGCAGTCGGTTTGCAGTAGGCCCGACTGCTTTTGGACTGCTTCAAGCAGTCGGTGACTGCCTTGTTGAATAGGCGGAGTAGAGTTGAGACTGTTTGAGCCTTCCATAGAGACAATAAATTATTAATAAAATTATAGAGAATAATTTTCTAGAAATGATTGGAGCACAAATTGATTGAAGAAAGACGCATTTAATGAAATTTATGAAAATTTATGAAAATGGTTTAAAACAAATTTAATAATAGTTTAAAAAATTGGTAAATGGATGGAATGAGAAATGGATCCTCAAAAAATAAATTATTTTCTTATTTAATATAAGAATACATTATTCTCGTCATACAAAGATGGCCCCTTGACATGAAAAATTACAAGAAATAGTAACATTACAGTATACAAAATCACAGGGTTATTAATTAGACAGCGAATAATTAATAATAAGATAATATTTCTTGACTTGATCATTTCATAAAAGAAAAAATAGTAATAACCAGCCTAAGTAGTAGAATTAAATTCTTGGATTTCTTGTTCCATAACGATCTGCGTTGTTAATATTAACTTTTCATTGTAAATTTTATAGGTGAATAAATAATAATTGTGCTCACACTTGGCCAAACGCTTTCGAGTTATGGAAACTCATCTTCAAGGCATTCTAGATCGGCGATATTGGTTAGAAGAATTGTGGTTTTTGTATCATGTGGTCAAAAAGTATGTGTGATAAAATTTAATTCATTGAGCATCTAACCAACATCGCCGATCTAGGATGCCTTGAAGATGAGTTTCCATAACTCGAAAACGTTCGGCTAAGTGTGAGTACAATTATTATTTATCCACCTATAAAAATTGACTGAAAGTCGTTAAATTTACAATAAAAAGTTATTACTAGAAATATTGAATAACGATATTTTTATGGATAGAGCCGGAACCTTAAGTACGGTACTGCATCCTTTTTTAATAATGATTTCCGTGAAATCACTGGATGGACACAAAAATATTATTTTAGTCCTACACAGGATGATTCAATATCTAGAAGTATTTATTGTAAGTGACAGATTCACTTTAAATAACTCCTAGAGCTTAACATTAGTCAAAATTAGGGGGTAAACTAAATCTTAAATGAGCAAAGTTAGGAGAAAATTATGCAAAAATCAAAAATGAAAAAATATAATAAAACAGGATCTTTGTCTTTGAAGAAGACTCTAGTTGACAAAGTACAACTAGTTTTGAAACCAACGTGCCATGTTCATGTAGCCTACTAAATACACACAATAAGTGAAATATGAGCGGTGGTGCGAGCAGTCGAGTGGACTGCTTGAAGCGGTCCGTGTATTGCCGACCGACTGCACTTTTGCAGTCGGCAGCACGGCGGAACTCGACTGCAAATGGACTGCTTGTTTTGTTACCGACCGCAACTCGACTGCTCAAGCAGTCCGTGTAGTGCGGTCTTGATTTTAACATTGAAAATGCGATCCGCCCAACTGCGACTGCTTCAAGCAGTCGTACCCGACTGCTTCAAGCAGTCCGTCTATTGCCGGCCTTAGGCTACTTTTACTATGCTCTGTGGAGTAAGGTTTTGGTTACTTATCATAATGTAAAGACATTGAAATTCATCATCAAAATAAATGATTTTACAATATTATACATCATACTCACCTAACCTATCTCCACAGTGCTGTAAAAATAGATAAGTGAAGCCAATTCCATTTTAAATTTAATTTAATGTTCAAACCACCAGAACAAATTATTCAATAGCTAACTTATATTATTAATTTCGATGTAAGCTATTGATATTGGTAAGCTCAATATTTCCAATCAGATAAGTTAAGTGTGGTACAAGTACAAAACTCCACCCACAGCAGAGACTGAAAACAGATTTTAGTGGAAACTGTCAGTTGGGATAAGTTACCTAGAAGTTTATATGTTGATCAACCAATAGGCCCTAACCCTATTTAGTTTTAGTTTTGATTATCTAACATCAATAAGTTTATTCAACCCTGCAATTGATATGAAGCTTGAACTTAAGTGTTTGGATTTTTGTATTTGGGGCTAAACAGTAGGCCTAACATACAGAAACCTAACCTAAAAGACGTTTTTATAAGTTTCTCAGATTCTTGGATCCTTTCAAAGCCAAAAGTGACATAAAATTCAGTTTCTTTTTATACATTATGAATAAATACAAAATAATACGTTTTCCACACTTACCTTGAACGAATAATTAATTGTCCTTAGTTTGAACTCTGAAGAACAGAACAATCTAATTTCTCACTTCATACTGCCAGAACAACAGTTCTTAAAAATTGACCTCAAAAATACACTACTAACAAACTCAAACTATAAATATATTGAAAAGATAATTAATATTATACATATAATGAAATTAATGTACAATAATTAAATGATTTATTACAACTAAAAGCGAGGGCAAGATCGAACAGAGCAGAAGATAGTAGAAGCGTGTCTGTGTGTGTGTGTGTGTGTGTGTGTGTGTGTGTGTGTGGTGTGTGTGTACTGTCTGTGTGTCTCAAAGTCGAATGATCCCCAGTAATAATACTTGGTGGAATCGTGGAATGGTGGTAGCTTGGAAAGACAGACTCTAAATCAAAATGGACTACACCTTTATTCTGCACCAGCCAACTCACTACCTTTATTCAAGGAAAAAATTTCTCTGGGGCTGGGGAAGTTTAAGCTGTCTAAATTGTAAAGACAACTGAGATAAATATTAAGTATTGCCATGTAAATATTTAGTCAATCTTGAATATAAATAATATATATAGTATATGTATAGCCTATCTTAATACATACCATAAACATAACATTGACTTATTCTGTACTTATACCAGAATTTGTAATAGAAGCATAAAAGGTTATAAATGCATTCTCCAAGCAAGAAGGCTATTGCTTTTCACTTGTTTTAGTTTTCTCAAAATACTACATTAATTTCATGAATGTCAACCATATGATTCGTCAAATTTATGTATACAATACGTTCCAGATTCACATGACCTAAAATTGACCTATTGACCTAAACTATACGTATACTATACTTACTTACTTACTTACTTACTTCTGGTGTCTTCGCCACGGTCCATGGATCGGGGAATCGTCATGATATCAGAAGGTGAATTCAATAATTAAGGATTCCCTTAATTATTCCCTCCGGTGCTGAAATGTATGCTCCTCGATAAACTCCGTCACAGTATAGTATGGTCTGGCAGTGAAGTACTGCTTCAGTTCCTTTAGGAAGCGTGGGTAGGAATGTGTCAGCGACTTGAGATTTCCTGGGAGGATATTATAGAAATGCGAGCCTGCGTAGATAGGCGTACTTTTGAATTTTTCAAGCCTATGTTGTGGAAGATCAATATTTAGGCGGCCTCTGGTGTTGCAATTATGTTGATCACCTCGGAGTGTGGGGCTTTGCCCCACAGTCAAGATTATTGCTTCTAGAATGTAGATAGATACCACTGTAAGTATGCTGTTTTGAATGAATAATGGTTTACAGTGCTCCCTGAAATCCAGTCTTAGAATTACTCTTAAAGCTTTCTTCTGGCAGCGTAGGACTCTATCCATACAGCTCTTTGGCGCTGATCCCCATGCTACAATTCCGTAACGCAATAAGGAGGCAAACAGGGCGTGATAGGCGACGAATGCCGCTTTCTCATCTGTAATGCTTCTGATTCTTCTGATAACATACAGGGCCGAGGACAATCTCTTGCATAATTGGTTTGTGTGTTCAATCCAGTTTAGGTTTTTGTCAATTATCACACCAAGAAACTTGGTCCAGCCAATTGTATCTGTGCCGTTTTCTGTATCAGTTTCTTGGGTTTGGTTGGGTGTAAATACCATTTTCACAGTTTTCTCCCTGTTAATTGTCAGTTTAAGGTTATTGCATACTGATGTGGCTCGTTGTAATGCTGAATTTACACTGTCTTCCCTGCTTGATCCTCTCACCGTCGGAATTATGATTGTGGTGTCATCCGCAAATAATACACATTTGTTATTCTTTTCAAGTTTTTCTGGAAAATCATTGATGTAGATGAGGAAGAATAAGGGGCCAAGAATTGATCCTTGTGGTACGCCTTTATATATCTTTCTAAAGGTTGATTTGACACTCGTAATGGCTGTTTGATGTTTATAAACAATCTCAACGTATTGTTGTCTGTTGGTGAAATAATCCCTGATCCATTGCAAAGCTTTCCCCTGGATATTCAGTTGTTTCAATTTATCCATAAGTATTTTTTGGTCTAAGTTGTCAAATGCTTTTTGCAAGTCTAAAAACAAGCCTGTTGCTATCTTCTTACTCTCCCATGCCTCATTTATCACCTTTAACAAATATGCAATTGCTGTGTTTGTGCTACGCCCCCTTCTAAAGCCATGCTGAAATGCTGTCAACAGTCCATTTTTCTCCAAGTGTGCCATTAACTGTTCATAAACAGCCCACTCTATGAGTTTGGAAACACTGGGTGGATTGGAAATTGGCCTATAATTGTTTGGGTTGAGCTTGTCACCTTTTTTGAAGACAGGGTAGACTCTGGATATTTTAAGTTTGTCTGGCAATGTAGCTTGGTAAAGTGAACTGTTGATTATGTGGGTTATAGGCCTCATAACCTCCTCCTTGCAGAATCTTAGTATTTTCCCCGTTATCTCATCGAATCCAGCTGAATTATTTGGTTTCAATTTCTCAAAAAGTTTTTCCATGTCTTGGAATGTCACTAAACCAAACTTTCTGAGAGTCGATATGTTGCAGCTGGTTGCAGTGTCAATGTTGCTATTTTTCTCTGCGACCCCAGAAAAAACCGGTTGGGTGAAGGTCTCATTGAAAATATTGCTGATATCTATTGGGTCAGTCACTAGTTTCCCATCTGAGTAGAGATTCAAGACACTAAGTTTGTTCTTTTGCTTATTTCTTTCACTATTTACCGTTTTCCATAGCTCTTTAGTTTGATTTTTGGATTGTTTTATTCGGTTCATTGTGATATTTGCTCTTTTTTTCTTTATCTCAATGTCATAACTTAACTTTGCAGTATCAAACTTTCTTTTATCCTCCACAGATCCTGACAGTATGTAACTGTTATACATGGATTGAAGGGAGGCCTTCATCCTTAGTATATCACAGTCTGATATGGGAATTTTTGTAGAAGAAGTCAGTTTCTTTGGACCCCTGGGCATTACCTGGTCAAGGCTGGAGCGTATAATATGTAGGAAGTTATTATACTTTATTTCTATAGACTTTGGTGTAAACACTGGTACCCAATTTGTAGCTTTCAAAAGTTCCTTCAATTCACACAGTTTTACTTTAGAGAAATTTCTGGAATACTGGTATGCAGCCTGTTGCCTTTTGTTCATGTTTCTTATACTGCACAACAACAGGTGATGATCAGATAGTGGTGTGAAAAGTGCTTGGATATTTAAATCTTCTGGTCTCATAGTTGTATAGCAACCATCTATGCTTGTTGCAGTAGTTGGGGTTTTCCTTGTTACTGGAATGTGGTGGATCCTGCACCCAAATTCAGATAGTGTATTTTGGAGTTCTCTAACACCACGATCATCCGGTTGCAATATGTTGAAGTTTGCATCACCCAATATTACAACATCATTCTTAGTGTTTGTATTATTCTGTAGGAGGAGACCCAGTTTTTCAAGAAATAATTCCATAGTGCCAGCAATTGGCGATCTATAGGTGCCAATAAGGACTAGGCTTTGTGTTTGATACTTAAGTTTTACAGCTATAGTTTCAAATATTTGTTCCTCTGGCTTACAACATTCTGTCAGCTTGATTTCTTCTATTTTAACAGATATGTTATGTTTGATGTATATTGCAATTCCTCCCCACATGTGTACAGTTCTACAGAAACTTGAATACAAACTAAAGCCCTCTATGTTTGTGCTTTTCAGGTTGTCTATGCCCAATCCATGCTCAGAAATAATCAAGATATCTGGGTTATATTTTTCTAGTTCCACTTGTAATCTATCTAATTTGCTCTGTAGTCCTCTCTGAATGTTCAGGTGAAGGACTAATAGGGTTTTGTTTCTTGTGGTGTTGTGATTTAATTTAGATGTGGATTGGTTGAGGCTGTGGTTCCGTTTGGGTGCTTTGTCTTGTTTGCCGTAGTACCGAGTGCTTCCACCATACTTTCAGCTAGTATTTTTGATCCACCTGGATTTAGGTGAACCCCATCCCACTGCAGGTGGTCTCTAGTGATAAGTTTAGAGTTATCTACAAATACTGCCTTCAGTTGATCGCACATGAATCTCAGGGCATTATTGGTTTCAACAATGAGCCTCTCATTACAGTCATCACGTAACGGGATAGAGTTTACGTACCATTTTGTAAGAGGGAATCTTTTGCTATTTGCTTCTAATGTTAGCCATAACGGCCTCATAACATGGTTCGGAGTTCTTGATCTGGGTAGATTATTTGAGCCTATGTTTAGGAGTACCTTTTTTGGAAGGGTGTGCCTATATTTTATATTCCTACTGACATCTTGTATTTTTCCTCCTGAAATAACATCTACTTTGACTTTCTGTTCGGCACTACTATTTATTATATTTATGGCATCTTTTATCAATGAATCTCCTATTATCAGTGGCATCTCCTCGGTAATTCTATCTTTTTTGGTGAATGTATCCTTATGTTGTACATCAGACTCTATTCCATTATGGACAGGCATGGCTGGACTTTCGTTTTTATTTGGAGTCTTAACCTGTTGGGCCAATTTACCATTGCTTATTAAAGTATTTGTTACCTCCTCTATTTTTTTCCTAGTAGGACAGGATTGTTCAGGGTGCATACCTTGTGAGAAATCATAAATAACATTCTCTAGTCCATAAATCACATCCATCTTCCTAGCCACAACTTCAGAAAGTCGATTGTTTTCTTTTTTTAAAATATTTATTTCATCCCTAAGTTCAGAAATGTCGTCCATTAAAAGTTTCACTATAATATCGGATTGTTTATTTAGACTAGCTCTAACTGCATATGATCCCGATGTGAGCTCATAGTGAACGCCACGCATGCTAGCGTTTGAATCGGAATTTGTAATATTTTTTGTTGTATTACTATCTCCTGTATGAGTACAGGGGGTACTAATTTGTTCATCACCCATATTTGGATTGTCTCTGTTTGGTACAAGTTCATCATCACGTAATTCCTGACTTGTCCCTCTTGTAGAATTATAATGTATCCTAGTTTCTTCATCACCAATATTTGGATTGTCTTTATTTTGTTCATCTTCTTTGTCAGGTATTTCATGGTTCATGTTATCCCCCTTTTTCATTTCACAGACTCTACACCACCACATTTGACCCTGGTCTATTCCCCTAGTCATTAGTTCATACTGCTCACTTGAAATATTAACGCATGCTATATGATACCATACATTATCGTGACAATCGCAAGCGACAGCTTTGTCACTTTCCAAGACCGGTATCCCGCATAGTTTACACTTATATTGACATTGTGAACTAACCTCATCATTTCCTACTTTTTTTCCCTGCAAAGTAGGCTTAGCTTTGGGGTTGTTTTTGGTTGTAGATGCCCCAAGTCTATTCAGTGAGGTAGGAGTGGTTGTCGGCTTTTTAGCAGTCTTTTTTCCTACTATAGTATTGTTAGGTGTCGTTCCAGGTGAGTAGGATTTTCGTTTGTTTAGCGATTGAGTTTTCGGCTTCATTTCAAAATTGATGTCTTTGTGTCAGTTTATGTTTCGTTAAACTTACTAACTTTTACTGTTCCACAACACTTTTATGGTCAAGTAGCCTAAATTTATGCAAACCAACAAAATACAAATTATATTTTATCACGAAATATGTAGCAGTGTCAAACGCAGTATTAATTCAAAAACATAGAATACAGAGAAAAAGTCAGAGCTCAACATGTAGGTAACTAATCACCACTGGTTTCATAGGTTATGTTGCGAAATATTTGAAAAATTATGACTGAGTTTGTCTAGTATCCTCCTTAATTTGATGGGGATGATTTCGTCGAAACAGAAATAACAATTTATACAGAGATTTGGTCTCAAAGTTTGTTCAATTAACACAGATAAAGTTCAACATGCAGGTCGCCAGTTAAGGTTCGAACCTGTCGCTGTAGCCTATCTCAAGTCACTTTATTAAAATCACTTATTTTTCATGGATCAAATACAATATGAATAAACAGAACACGAAATTCAGCTCAAAAAACCGTAGAGCTTGTCAAGTTGTGTGATGAGTTCAATAGTAGACACGTAGTATCACTACTGTTCAGGTTAAAGTTCAACTTCAAAAATAAGCACAGAATGAAATTTTGCACAATAGATTTAGTTCGAAACGAATAAATAATCAATCAGAGTTCACTTTGAGGTCAAATAAGAAACAGCTCTGAATGAATTATAAAGAAGCCAAGTAATTATTGAAGTCATGCAAGTTCGCTTTACCTGCAAGTTCCTGATTGTAGGTTAGGGTTATGAGTTCACTGTCTTATTTCGGTTAAAATCACTTTTATATCTAACCTCTACTTTTACGAACGATTCAGTGTTGATTATTAGGTGTTGAAACAATATTAAGGACTTTTTAAAACATAAATTATTATTTATAACTGAAATTTATCACAGAGCGTTGTAGTGCTGAACCACGCTAGCCACGATAATGAAATACATAAACCACAACGAAACAATAGCGCTTTCTATGCTTCATACGGTTTGTGCTGACTGGGATTGTTGATTTGACTTGTTTTTTACTCCTTAACTGGAGTCTCCAAGATGTAATCTACAGAAAAAAATGTATTACAATGGTGATAATGGTGACGGATAGAAAAACCGGAGAATTCGCCTATAAGCTGGAAATTTATTAATAAATGGTAGCTACAGTGGTGGATGCCCCACTGTCCAAGAACCATACAGTTTTTTTCTACAATTTTTTTAATGAAAGATACATGAGATTGGTAAATGCAAATGTTTTAGAATTATTATTAAGCTTTAAAATGATATGAATTTTTATTTTAAGACTAGGTTCATTAGGCTATGAGTTTGAGGTAAATTCGAATGCCACAATATAGTTATCGTTTCAATCGTTTGTGCTTCTGGTGTCTGGTGGCCGTCATATTGAACATTTATGGAAACTTTTGATCATTTAAAAAAATTGAATGTGCTATTTTATAATATGAAAGCATGCATAGAAATCAACTGTATTTTATAGCCCTTTTCATTAAATATTGGGACATTTTTTTGCATCATCCGGTAAAATAAAATAATCCTGTATTTTGATGTTTTATTCACTTTTTAGACTTCCCGGGCTAACCTCAGCTGGAGAATTTGTAATAGTTTCTTTTCTTGTCGCGTAGATAGCTTTGTCGTCGTCATCATCAGTCATCACGTCTTGTCAAAGTAAACAGATGTTAACGTAAACGAGTAAACGACGTCGTTTGTCGGCTGTTGTCAGTGATGTGTGTGAAGTTTTAATTGTGTCGTAATTTTCTCCAGTATTCTGTTTCTGATCTATGAAGTATTCAAATTTCAAATGTTATTCATATTTTATTCAATGTGACGCATCTGATACGATTCAGCTATTCTGAATCAAGTGAGCTTACGAGTCAAGTAAGTGTCAGCATGCATGCTTTTTGTTTTGCAACGTATTTTTTCAGGCTTCTACTTATTTTTCAAATTGAGTTTGATTGTCTGTACTTATTGTTTGGTTAGCTTTCCTTTTTTAATAAATTTCCAATTTAAATTCTCCGGGTTTCCTATCTGTCAACATAACCTATTTTTATGGATCACCGTATTTCAAATCATTTTCGTCAGTCAATATTTTTTCACTACGGTATCGTTGATTGAAATTTAGTATTATTATTGGTATTTAACAATCTGATGTATTTTAAAATCCGTCATTATCATTAGCTCTACTGGTTTATTTTGTTTTATTACATACAAAAAATACGTCACTATTTTTTGGAAATTGAAAAAATACAGAGGGTTGAACGCTGACTTGTAAATCCAAATGTCCCGGGAACTGCACTCGGGCCAATTTTAACTCTGGTAAGAATTATTGTAGGATTGTGGGCTAATCAGGGATAGAAGTATAGTACTGACATCAGTGTCATCAGATAAAGGTAATTAAGACTTGTAAATTCAAGAGGACAAGTCATTAGCGTAGAACCGTAGATGGTTGTTACTCGAGCAATGCTTGTTATTAAGTTATTATAATAAATAGCTGTGTTCAACTTGGCGCATCTAGAGTAGGATTAATAAAATGTTGCTTCTACAGTATTCTCTTGAATCATTTCACAACAAATAATATGCAAGATGCATTAGATTTTTGTACTAATTACTGCAGTATATCATTCGAATAAATGGGGATTTTTTCTATTACCTACTTTAATGGCTGTTTTTTTTCAACTGAGAGTGGGAAGAAATAAGTTGATAGTAAATGAAACAACATTTTTCACATACTATTTACAAGTGATTCACTTGAAACATTGTGCTTGACAACTGACTGACTATTCGAGTATTGCTCCTATATCAAGTTGGTAAATTCACATATTCTTATTTTTGATTGCAAGTCGTTAGTATTACTGCAGTTTTGAAAATTTATACTTCTACTTGTCGTGCAGTATTAATAATTATGTTATTCAAAAGGTTTTATTCTCACATAATAAATTTAAGGAACTTGGATAAGTCCGCTTTTGATTGCAAAATTGCAATTAATTTTTTTTAGTTACTGTATTATAAATATTATATTCTTATAGATGTTTCTTAAAACATCATAGATGTTTCTGAAATTTCAATTTCCATTCTCACTCTTGAACATAAGTATCCAGCTCAAATAGAACTCGAGGATCATCTTACCAATATCGCTTCTACAGTTTTGAGTAGGTGCTGGTGCTGCCCATATTTGTCTTAATTATGAAAATATCTCTTCGAGGTAGTATCAATCTTTTTGAAGAAATGTACGGTTATTTTTTAAAACAATTTTCGGTTTGATCAGATGGCACCCTGAAATCACAAGAATAAAAAACCGGCAAACTTCATTATTGCAACAAATAAATATGTATTGCTATTCCTGGTATGGTATACTCTTAGCAACTGTAATTAACTTGAAAAAAAATTACTGGAGAATAAATTGTTTGAGTTCAAATAAAAATTGTGATTCAAACGTATGCTACAGAAACATACTATGGTAGGCAACATAAAATACACAAATTAAAATTTATCAAACTTAACAAATTTATCAAATTTAACAAAAAGTTGTCATACTGTTAATTAATAGGATATTGTAGCCCTATAACCTATAATGGTTAAAGAGTTACAATGAGATATTAATTGATTTTCAGAAATTGTAAATTTTTTATTGATTGCTGTGAAATATTAATATGAAATGTTTGAAACCAGTTTATTTAGTGCACTGCAGAAGCCAATCTATCAACTTCGTTGGAAAAAGCAATATTATTTTTCTACTGTCTAGGTGCGATTTCCTTATCAAAAATTACTGGTTTCCTCTTTGCAGATTTACCGTACGAGTTAGCTCAGTAACAGTGAGTTACTTTCGTTTATAACGTCTTTGGTTGAATGTAGCAATTCTTTTATTTGGTCTTCACAATTAATGCACAGTCAGCTAACGGCTTTAAACAGAGCTCACCTTTCAATCCGTCAATTGTTCTCAATTAATTTAAATAATTACTTCATTGCTTTTCATACAGATCCAACCAGTAGTGAACCTGTTTCGATGTGACAGCATTTAACCAAACTAACTATACAAAAATATTATATTTATTCAATAAAATTGAGACTTTGCTTATCATCATTCTGTGATAAACTGTTAGTTCATGTACCTGGAGTGCTGCACAGTGGCTCACACAGAAGTTCGTTTCGGTGTAGCTGCTAACTGTGTACAGCACAAATGTTGGCGCACTCCAGCTGGTTGTGCGAGAACTTTTGTGCTGCACTTGACTCGCCGGTGGATGCACACATGTTGCGCACAATGTTTTTTGCTTGTTACCTGACCATAAACATTTTTTCTCACTGTTGGGCTCTGTCTACATTCCAGATAGTCACATCGTCTTTCTACAACAGTGTCCTGTACACGGCTTTCTCTCTGAGTTTTCACGTCTTGATAGTTTTCCGGTGCTTAGTGATTTATATTCAGTTAATGATTTTAGATTTTAATTGTTAGTTTAATTTTTTAGATTTAATCTCCGGACTCACAAAACGAAATTTAACATGAAAATTAAACTAATAATCACATTATTATTATTTTCGGTCAGTAGTTTAGCTTTCAGTTAATAATTTAAAATTATTTAATTTCATAGCAAAAATTATCATGAGATTATTAAGAAGTGGATAAATGCGAATATTATTAGTTTAATCAATGAAATTGAAGCTAGACCCATTATTGAATCATTAGAGACCCGTTATTGGTATTGAATCACTATTGTGATAAGTTTACCTCGGTTCTCAGAGTAGGGTGTGAATGTGCTTAGATTCGAAAAAAGTATTAATACTGCAGTCTCGGGCCTCATTGAACATTATCATAAAGTTATTTATGGTACAGACTACAGAGTTCAGTCATCATTAAGAGATATATCGTAGGCTATGTATTAAAATAAAAAAATTGAATTCGCAAGATAAATTGTAAACTACTTCTATAGAGAAACCTGGTTCTAACAGACCAACAGGAATAAACCGTTCTTTATTCCTTCCGACAAACTAAGTTTCTTGTTTCAATTATTGATTAAGTTTATAATTTAATATTTAAAGTTTAAAAGTTTTAAATATTAAAAGTTCATAATTTGATACCGGTTATCAATCATGAAAATCTTTATGGTTGTATTCTCTTTTCACTTATCACTTTATATGCATTATATAATTATATATCCTCTTTATTTTTATCTAATAAGTTCTTTTTATTGTACTTTATGATTTTTCAGCAGTCTGAAAGATTGAAAAAAGTGAAAGTTTAGAATAAAGAGGAGCACAGAAACTCTATACAACCATAGAATCCATATAAAAGAAGATTTGGATTACTTTGTACTCAATACGGAAAGCTCTTCGTGTTTGAGGACCTTACTATGCAGTCTCGATAAATAACATCACAAAATAGTATTAAAAAAACCATTCTTCATTTTCCGATAAGTCCATTCGCAATGGATTTGAACATTTCATGATATGACAATGCGATATATTTTTTTCTGATCATCCCCACATGAGTCCGAGACTTGTGCGTGGCTAATGAGATGAATGACTATGAGAAAAATGTCAGGCTCGTTTGGGAATCGCACCTAAGACTGTTGGAGTGGCAGTTAGGCGCTCTAACTACTGAACTACGACGATTTCAAACATAAATTCATATTCTAGTTGCTATTTTCTGTGAAATGCAATGATCTTCAGGTATTGAAAAGTTTCATGTCGGATTTTATATATGCGGGTGACCGTGGCCTTCAGTGTTTCATTTTCTAGTGAAAGTTTTGTCGTGTCATCTCAACTTCCGTGGTGCATCAGACTTTCACCGGTACATTCTCATTGTTTGATCGTTTATGTGGCGCAGTCTCATCATTGTACAAGATTATAATTACGATGATTTGTATACAACCATAAATTTTAGATCTCGATAGGTTAAATACTAAAAATTATGGGTCAACTAATTCTGCGATAAATGTTGAATACTAGAAAAAATAAAAAATAGACTTAGAATTTATAATCTTTAGATTATTACGAGATTGACATTATTTAAATTTTTAAAGACCGCGCGTTTTCCATGAAATGTTATTCACTTACAATGAATCTTCAATACGTTCCATTTTCCATAAAATACTATTCAGTTACAATAACTTATGTTGGTTTCACGGGCAGTGAATAATCTACAAACAATTTTAATTGGTAATTACAAGTAGACTATTTAATTACACGAAATTGCCAATGTCAATAAAAATATGCAATATTCATGATAAAAATTGATAAAAAACATGATAATACATGATCAAAACTAATAATAAAATGATGGAGTTCCTCTTTATGAACAATAATTATTTACTGATATAAGTGAGTAAATTCGACTTCTTAAGAGAAAAATATAGTGGCAGGTTTTATAAAGGTGAAGAAATATGTACTGGTATTTTTTTTCTAAAATTTCATGAGTTATGAGAACTAGTAAGATAATTACTCATTCAATAATGCATTATAGATAATAGTGTAGACTGTAGAGAAATTCAACATTAGCATCAGTGTTTTATCTATTGAAGACTTCATCTATATATTATCTAATTCCAGTATATCTATGTTCTTAAATCATCAAGTTATTCATGAATAATGAAAATATCTGAAGTATAAAATGTTGCTATATTCCCTTTTTTGTGGGATATCAAGTGAAATGAAATTTTTGTACAAACAAATTTGTACGGTACTGAATTTGTTCTTTAAATTTGTAACGCCTGATTCCCGTGTTGTAATTATCTCTCTATCACTCAATTAGATTTCTTTGCTCAAATAACCAAATTTCATTCAACATCTGATGTGGTATTGAGTATTCATTCATTGAACAAGTAGCGATTTATTCATTTTGACTTGACTCGAGGCTCACGGCTATCTGTGGGTATGTTTTGTTACGGGTTCTATCACTAAAATAATGCTGGCAAAACTTGTAATTAAGACTCAAACTTAATTTACACAAATTACTTACAACACGCA
The DNA here is from genome assembly GCA_948455865.1 of Conomelus anceps. NCBI lineage: Eukaryota > Metazoa > Arthropoda > Insecta > Hemiptera > Delphacidae > Conomelus > Conomelus anceps. The sequence goes on from OX418220.1 coordinate 34,355,792, forward strand.
CTAATCAGCTATATAACACAAGAAAAACCAAAAAGAAACAAACAGATCAATAACGTTCAACTAATAATGAATTTAATATATCACTGTACAAAAAATAATTACTAACTGTCAATAATTCATTAAATAACTGACCACTTACAAAACACAGTTTATGTTATGGTATTTGATAATTACAATAATAGCACTGAGTATTCTGCCTCAAGGAAGGAAGTCCACAGTCAAAAGATTTACCACGTAAACTGATCACGATCACAATGTCTATACTGTCACTGGATATGAACGTTGTGAAGAGCAAATAAAAACTGGACTACTGTTTACAAGGACTGCTCTTTATATAGTGTTTGGAAGTGTTCCAGGAAATTGTGGAAGCTGTTAACATAATCTTGAACATTCTGGCAAATTCTTGAAAACACTAGAGCTAAACCTAACAAATAGGAGTGAGAAAGACATTCAAGGAGAAAGAAGAAACAAGAGTCAATTTACAACCTCTATGCAGCACGTGCCATCAATGAAAATGAAAACATTGTTTACAAAACAAGTAACATAGACTATTGTTTTTCTTCCTTTTTGCGTTCGTAACAATATAAAATTCTATGGCAGGTAAGAGCCCAGCATTTTAAAAAATCAGCTATTGGGTTTTAAATGAATCAGGGCAGTCGAAATTAAATTTGTTTAAATGTGGATTTCACTACCTGGGGTTCTTGGGAATCTTTAGGGTTAAACACACCACGTAGTACTAATTTGATAGATTAAAAGATTCCACTCAGTTTGTGAAAGATCTGTGATTTTACTGAAGCAATTCCGAAATAGTGCATTATGTATGAATTTTACTAAAATTATATAGTACCAAGACAATACTTATATACAGTGTGAGTATGTGTAGACTGTAGATAGGTTCATGGAATTCTTTGTATTGAATCTTGCAAAAATATTCCATTGACAATCAAGTTAATAACTATTATAATACTATAAGAGCTACTAATGCAGCTTATATTTTATTACTGCGAAAGCAGGGTGCTAGATGAGCTGTGGTTAAAAAAAAAGAAAGTTTAGACTGGAAAAATAGAATATTTTTATAGAAATTAATGTATTGTTACAGTTATATCACTAAAAATAATGCTGGCAAAATGTAAGAAAGTAAGAATAGATCTAGAATTTTATTTACACCATAACACAACAGATTTATCACACAAGAAATAAAACAAATATGTACAGATTTATTCAATGAAAACTTTTAATTACTTTAAAGAATGATTAGTACTTCCAAAATAAATGTCTAATATCAGTTACAGGCTGATCTCTAACAATTTATCAATAATGATAATAATTGTGAAATATTCTGATGTATGCAACTGGAATAATTGATTAATAGCAGTCCACTTTTACTCTCAGTATTGTCAGCACTCACTATTCGCACAGTCCTTTAAAACTCACAAGTTGCAGATTAAATGCATCACACTCACAAAGACGAATTCTTATCATGAATACAGTATTCTTATACAAAAATAGTTGTTACTGGAACTGCCACAATGCGATCTATGCTTGTTGTTCGATCACAAACTCTAATCTGCTTGTTGACTATTCAGATCTCAAAAGCAAAAAAGAATGAACTGAACTTGTCATGGCCAAATTATATTGAAATGACCCATAGAAATTTTTACACATTTTCACCACTTTCTGCAGTTTACTATTCCTTCTTTTTTGTTCTACCACCTTCTATTAACCATTATGTCCTTCCATGTAAATATTACGCTGCTAAATGTGATTAAATATGACAAATGTGATTGAAATCACATTACAAACTTCTTAACCTCAATGCTTGATTACATCAACGACAGTCTCTGAGATTTTCTATAGCAATCTTGTAAGTTATTTTAATAAGTATATTATTCTATTAAGTATTCAAATAAGGGTGTATGGTTATAAATACAAAAATGCCAGAGATCTAGAATCGAGCCGAAGACCATAGTGCACTTCAAACACAAGAAAGGCTTTTGTAGCACAAAATTAAAAATAATATAAGAGAATTGGCAAAAAATACGAGAATAGTATTTATGTTTCTTGTGGGTTAACTTAAAGTATTCTTTAAAATAATTAAATTTTATGCTAGGAGAAAAATTCAGGCTAATATGAACTCAGGGAAGCAAGCAGAAAATTTTGGAAAATATTGTACATCAATTATTTGAGCACTATTGAACCGATTTTGATGTAATTTTTTTAAATGAAAGAGCATCATTCAGCAGTATTCAAGCATTCAAGTATTGCAGCATTCAAGTTTTTGGCCCAAGGATCGGCCCAATACTTATCCCGATATTAAACAAAAAGGAACATTCATTGGTGTCTTCAATTTTGTTCAAATAGGATAGTTTCACACATAACCACCGCCAGTCAGATAACTGGGGTCGTTTATCATTGTATAATATGGAGTGCTTCACACCTACCCGATTTTTGAAATCATATAATGTGTTATGAAATGCTGGGAACAAGAAAGAAGTGTAATTACTGCTGTGTCAATAGGTCTTCCAGTTAGCGATAAGCAGCATGTTTTGTTTACACCCCCTGTTATTTCCTCCCCCTGTTATTTCCTCGCCTTGAAATCATCTAGAGAGTTCCTGAATGGCATTATCTGTTTACATTAGAATTTTATAGAATAATCTCGAAAGACAATGAATTTTTTCTTGTTCTTTCTGGAATGTGAAAAACGTATATAAAGCGGATGCTCATGTAAACACGAGTTTAGTTCAGTTGTTTTACATTCGTAATGCGTAGCAGTATCCTGTGACAGACAATACAGACCGTTTCCGGACAGTGTAATCCATTGAGCACTAATTCAGACTGTGTTATACGAACTTTTAACGTGTTAATGTGATAAAATCAGTATATTTTAATAGATTATTATTCAGGCTTCTTTAACCGTTTATACAGTGACAGACTGTGCTTCGTAAGTGTTTCAACTGTTATGTTTTAAACGTTTCTTCTTGAATTATTGAACAGTTCATTAAACAGTTATTGTTAAATATTTGATCGGCTTTTCAACAGTTTGTGATTAATATAATATATGAAGATAAAATCTCTTTATTTAAATTAATTCAATTATTTTTGTTTCAGCAAAATGGGTACCAATAGTCATGTGATGACTTTAGCAAACAGTATAATAGGAGTTAGTGTCTTAGCAATGCCATTCTGCTTCAAGCAGGTAATTATTATTTCTAAATATCTACTCTATCTTACAATCAAGCTGTAGTCAGGTAGTCACATTAAATGTATTTAGAGGTTGTAAATTTGTCAATTCTCTGTTTCTGATTAAATTCTGCTAAATTAAAAAAAGTAAATTATTCATTATGTGAATACTGTTAAAATTGCCATGCATTTCATTTTTCATATCAGTACAAAGCTTTGATAATTGCGCTTCATTTTATAACAACTGTGTTTTCAAGAACTGTTTCGCAGCACTCATCTTTGATTTTGTGTACGAATTTCCACATCTTTTCTCCCTTAATTCTCCTAAAAAGTTTTATAGTTATTTAATGAATTAACTATACTGAATTTTCATCTCGATTTCAATGCAGATTAAGAACTGGGCATACAAAATGAAGAACAAGACAAGTCAAGTATATGAATTAATGTATTCAAGGTGTGACTACAGCTTCAGTGTAAATCGAATTTACTGCTCTACTGAATTTGTGACACGTGCAAGAATTTAGAGTTATCTTGAAAGCAATTTATAATTAAAAAATCGATTACATTACCATTGACGTTTGCAATAATTAAATACTGCTTCTCATTATGGCATCAACATAATATGATTCTAAGTTGCACACAAAAATGAATATAGAATGCATTCCATCATAATTCTAAATTTATTTATATTATCTAGTTCATGAATAATTCTTGGCATTTATTGTTCAATGAAAATAATGTACTATTATCTTTCTGGCTACTGCTGGCCCGGCGAAAGTTGTATGAAGCATTGAAGGACAAATACATTGCAGCAAAGGCGATGCTATGTGGCAGCTGACTTGTTACCACTGTATCGATCTTAAATCAAATTTTATCAGGGCTCAGCTGATTATTTTCCAGATCAAATACAAAAAATAGTCTTGGTTGGTGCAACAAATCCACTAGCATTGTGATCCGGGAAGATCACTTTGATCTAGGTCTAGTACTACAAAAAACCAAAAGTCGTGACCCAGGCTCATGAACCTGGATAAGTACCTTGATCTTGGTTGGTGCAACCCTGCATAAGGAAAATTACCACTTGGGTTTAAACGAATACAATACGACATAGCTTGCTGTCGTTTAAGCGGTCGTGGGTTTGAATCCCGCTCCACCGTCAGGCATTTATGTGTAATCATTCACCTAATTACCCACGCACAAGTCTCAGACTAATGTGGGCATCATCAGCAATAAAAAAATATATATATCATTCTCAGTTCGCCCCGTATTTGCCAGGAATATTAATTATAACGCAGAAGACCAATGTTTAGTGTTTGTGGTCTACAAAATGAATGTTAAATATTGTACAGCATTGTAATTAATGTATTCTATGGTCAAGCACAGGCTTCTACTGTAGGAACCACTGAGCTATACTATAGCTCAATGGTAGGAACGCGATGTACAGCCGATCTATTTCATATTTTGATCTACCTATTTTCAGAAAGCATTTATTATCCTATTAATTTTAAATTAGGGGAACTGTAAAATAAATTTTAGAATACTATACAACTGATAACCATTTACCGTTAGCAAGCTGTAGCAAAATTAGTAATAGCAGCAGGTATTAATAATTTTAATGGGTGTAGCCCGATTGTCTCCCAGGCGAAAAGATGCCCCTCGGTTTCCCCAGGCAGAAAGTTGAACATAGCCCGATTCCCTCCCAGCCACTGCTCTATTGTCGCTGAACAATATTATTACAAATTGTATTATTACAACCTGCCCACTCCGCTAATACCTCTCATCTGTTAACATGTCTCACCAGTGTCAAGTTGTGTCTAGTGAAAGAGGAAGAAATTTATTATTAATGAATAGTCATGTTTTCGTTCCAAAACGTATTAAAAAGGAAATTTCAATACTTTCGAGGAGGCGAACTGACTCACACCCCATACAGTCTTTGCCGTTCATTAGCTACGTCAGTATTTCAAATGTGTTCAAATCTTACATGAATGTGTGTCAATAATGAAGTACTTACAATAAATTCTAGATTTTTGCTTCAAATATGTGTTGAATCATTTCACCGAAGGGAGGGATCGGGGTATGATTTTTATAGACCTGTTCACGTCTGGGAGGAAATCAGGCTATGATTTTACCTGGCTGAGGTCCTGGGAGGGAATCGGGCATAGTCCATTAATAATAGCAACCATAGCAGGAAAAATAATATTAATTTGAAAAACCAACCTGTCTGCTCATCACGGCTTCATTACATTTATCACCATAAATGTAATCACCTCAGTCTGTCATCACCTCATCCTATTGTCTACTGGCCCAGTCGTTGTTTACATTCTATTTGAAAGAATCAAGATTCAAGATTTATTTAGCCAGAAAGTATATACATACACATGACTAAATCAGGCAATTGAATAATTGCATATTTATGCAATAAAATAAAAGCGAAGTTACTATAAAAGTGCAGTCACAGCAAAAGGTTATCCAAAATCCAAAGCTGAAAGCTGTACCAGCAATTCAATAAAGTGCAGTCACAATAAAAGTTCATTTGAAATCGAGAAGTACCCATTGGAAAATCCATTTTTTCTCAATTATTTCAATTAATTCTCCGATATTTTAATGGTTATTCTGTTATCTGCCAGATTATGAATACAAGAAATCAAAGATCATTAGAATATCGGTTTAGCCGTTCTTGAGTTATAAGTGGTCTACCTAATATCGTCTTTTTTTATAAATGCAGATTCTTATAATATATATATATATATATATACTTTATTGCTTTTCATTTTTTGTTTTTGAAGTGTTTTAACTAGTGCTGTTAATTGGATTGTTTCAGTGTGGAATAATGCTTTCAATACTAGTTTTATTATTGAGTGGTGTGATGACAAGGTTAGCATGTCATTATTTACTGAAATCTGCAATCAATGCAAGGAGGAGGAATTTTGAAATACTAGGTAAGTTTTCTTATCAATTTCATGTTCTCTTTGAATATTGTAGATTCCAAAATGGTATAATACTTCATTTATATTGTTCATAATTATTATACTATGAATATGTTTGTTCTGTCAACAAATGTACTGTTTGTAATGTTGAAATGGTTATTTTCGGAATTCCACTGTAAATCTAATAACATTCTAAACAAGGTTTAAATTGATGTTTATTATTATTATTATATTGTTTGGTGAAGCAGTAATAACGTCGGATTAAAGAAGAATTCTGTCAGATTTTTGTCAAAATTGTCACACATTAAGATTTAGGTCATTCAGCCAGAGTTTGGCTTCGTCATCAACCAAGTGTAATTAAATTGATGTTTATTGAAAAATGTGAAGTGGGTTTGAATATTAATCAATTCCATTGAGTCTAATGTTTGTGCTTAAAGTAAGCAATGTTAGAACGCTATCATATTTTGAAAATTAAAGTTGCAACTCAAACATTGAATAAATAAATAAACTGCATAATTTTTGAGAAAATATGTTGTTCTTTCTTAAGTTGTGTGTTTTATGTATTTAGTCAACAATGTAATTGCTGCACACTTATCCTACAATTGCCTAACCTGACTTGGGCAAATTTTCTGTAATGCAAGCCTCAGGAGTAATAATTTATCCCAATTCCTCTTTAAGTCAACAATTCACATTTGAGAAATTGAGTTTGAAAATTTGAATCATGAACTTTGATTTTACATGAAATTAAATGTTCTTGAACATTTTAATAAAATTATATATAACAAATAGAACTATACAGTATAATAAATAGAAATATATTTTGTAATAAATTAGTGAAACTGATGTTTTATTTTACATTTCAGCGTTCCATACATTTGGGCCGACTGGCAAATTGATAGTTGAGTTGAGCATCATCGGTTTCATGTTGGGAACTTGTATTGCTTATTTTGTAGTAATGGGTGACTTGGGTCCGGCTATCCTTGGACCTGTATTCAATATTGATTCTACCCCATCATTGAGGCCAAGCGTTCTAATGGGTTAGTTGCTTTCATTTTTTGAGATAAAAGTAATTTCGTTTCTCTTGTGTATGCTTCCAGAATCGTGATTCGATTAACAGAATCAAATTTTTTTTCAAAATGTATCAATCGATTAATTTTAGATACGAATCACACATGAAAGTAAAGTCTATTTTTCATCTAAATGAGATGAATGGTGTAGTAGTCAATTATAGTGCGATCATTGTTGAATAAAATAATGTTGATTAAAAAGATTCTCCCAAAAATTGAAATGGAGTTTTAGGACAATTGAAAAAATTGTTCATTCAATCAACTTTTGAAAATAAGTATGCAAGCTCTTAAAGAATAGCATTTTTCCTGTGTTAAAATTTTGTATTTTTTTTCTATTTAAACCTCAGAGTTCAATGACTAACCTTGATCATAGATCAACGTTATTAAACTACCAATTATTATTATTATTATTATTATTTACGTATAGGAGCACCTTATTATATTTAATAAATCAAATGAAAGGGTTTCATCAGCAGGTGGTTTTGTGTGTCAGCAGAGCCGGCTTAAGGCCCGGGGCGCCGTGACTTACTTGTGGTATTTTCTACATTTCTTGATAATTTTAATTTGAACCAAATCAGAATAGATGTGAGAACAATGTTTATTGATTAATGTAAACTGAGAGACACTATCCATTTTGTTCGGTTTCGGGCGTAAACTTTTTTCGAAATTCCAAGGCGCCCTGCGGTCGCGCTGTGTCTATGTTAGAAAATTATCAATTTTTGCCCTTTGTAGGTGGAAATTTCAAGTGTTGTGCTTGGTACGCATCGAGAGTCAATAATGAACCTAAAGCCTTTAGGCCATGCAGTTCTTTAGAAAATATTTAAGTAAGTTAAATTTTGAAAAATCGTTAATTTTTGGCCCAAACGCTGCTGGGATGCTCTGAATTTCTGAAATTTGTCAATTTTGGGCGTATTATAGAGTGTACGGTATTTTTAAAATCAGGGTCGCTTTGCTTGCCTTAACCCAGTGATGGAGGTGATCAATTTCAATTTGTTTAAAACCAACCGTTTAAACATTCAAATCAGAATGTTGTCACTCAGCTCTTGAGAAACAGTGATCAACGAAATTTCCAAAAATCGTTGATTTTGTGCTCAGATGCTTAAAACCAGTGGCTCTTAAGATACAGTGGACCAATAAATTTTCTAATACTAATCATTTTGGGCTTATATTTTAAAACACTTTATAATGTGCGCCAAGGCCTCAACCATACTTGAGTGTCAAAATTGAACTTTTTCTGCATTGTTGTTGTTGCTCTTGAGATGTGTTGAAAAAAGCTGAATGTTCAAAATTGTTAATTTTTGATAGATTTGGGAAAACTTTAAAAAAAATTCTCAATATGCATCTGGGTCCCTCAACCGAGTAGAACAGATATACCAAGTTCCAGTTTCAATTTTTTTTAGAGTAGGCCTACTACATGATGGTGGCCTACACTAGAAAAGCTAAAAATTACTTAATTTTCCAGCACCGTCAATGTTGTGCATATTTGGGGGAAAATTCTACTACACGTGACTGACTCTACCAACCAAAAATGTAAAATCAAATCTCATTTTTTGGTTCATATACTACCGTACTAAAGAACAGCTTAAAAACCATAATCAGTATAAAAAACGTCATTTTCAGGAGAATTTGTTCTCGGGAAACGGTGGTGAGTCAGTCAATCAGTAGTATTTGGTATTTATAGTAGTATATTATATGATGTATTATTTCGGTGTGGGGGGGGGGGGGGGGCTCAAAGGATCCTTGCCTAGGGAAAATATTTTCCTTGACCCGGGTCTGTTTATCAGCTTAATTACACTATACAATTTTAAAACTGTATATTCATTACGACCCATAATTTACCTTTTATAATTCAATTATTTCTGTTTACAGGTCTTGGCTTATTGGTAGTACTTCCGTTGGGATTATTGAAGAATGTTGATAGTCTGAGTACTATTTGTACGGCTACAATAGCTTTCTACCTTTGCCTTGTTTTAAAGGTAACATATTTTACCAACTATTTTCATAGCAGCCTAGTATTTAAAAACAATCTTCCACAAAGTTAAAAACATACACTTCTCATCTCGTTCAAAACAAATGTGCATCCCTTTTTAAATTCTTCGGTATTAGTGGTTTTATACAAAGAAAGTTTTAGGTTGCTTATCATTTGAAAGATTTGGGCATTCATCTAAAGGATTACAATCTAATATTAAAACTGACTCTGTATTTCACTTTTATATAATGCTTTACTCACTTATATTGGAGATGCTTGAGAGATGCATTTCACTTCTGAAAAGAAGCTTCGTCAGCCTTTTCAGAAATGAAATTCATCCCTCAAGCATCTCTAATATAAGTCAGTAAAGCATTATATAAAAGTGAAATATAGTGTCAGTTTTAATATTAGATTGTTCATTAAGTATTTCGTCATGGTAAACATCGCAGATAAGAATTACATTCATTACCATCAATGGATGCACTGTAGCGCCTGATTATTAAACAATTGAAGTCTTAAACCATAATTTTGTATATTATTTAGTGTTGCAATGAATTGTACTGCTTGAAAAAGTTTAGTACCTTTGTTGTTAGTAAACTTACCATGAAATGTTTAATTATGATGATCACTAGTAGTTCTGTGAACAGTAGACCTCTCGCACAAGAATAAGGGTGCTTGCACAGAGGAACATACTCGATGTACTCAATGATAATATAATCATCATCGCAAAATTAAGCACAATTATTTTAATCACCAAGTTCAAACAGATGAGATTTCTCATGTCTGCTGATTCCAATTGCACATGGTGAAAAATCTCATTTAAAAAATCATAGGTTCCTATAGAAGTAGGCCTAATAGCCTTACTTTTTTCCTTTTAAATATCCTAAAAATGCAAGCAAATTTCTAAAATCCTTAATACATCGCTGGGGATTCCTGTAAGGAACATCCATGCAGAGTTTCCTTGAATTAGGTACTCGTGTTTAGCTGTAAATGCGCTACAAACAGAATAAGCTAGGAAGCACGGTTAAAAAGATGAAAAATCTGAAAGTTGTATTGCGATTTTGAAAAAATGATCGAATTCCAAAAATTTCAAAATTTTGAACAACTGATATATTATGAAATAAGACCACCTTGGAGCGCTGGTAAGAATGAGCCCAATTCTATTCTGATCCGATTAAGTTTTCAAAAGTTAAGGTGATTTTTAAGGGTAAAATTTCCGAATAAAGGGCCGCCATCTATAAACGGGAAAGAATTTCAAAATTCTATATATATATAGTCGCTCAGCTATTGAACAAAGTATCTTCATACCAAATTTCAAGAAAATCGAACAATCCGTTCGGCTTTAACTGCGACCCACTCACAAACCAAATGCCGATCGTTAGAGTTGAATCAGAGACCTCTCTTCGTTCGGTCAATAATACTGTAACGATGAGCAGAAGATAGTGATGAATAGCTTGTTTGGGTAACTTTGTTTGGACAAGCAGAGCAGTGCTTCATTTGCACAGTGGTCTGATCAATGATCACATAAGACCAATAGATGGAGCTACCGACGAGCGACGTGAAGCACATTTATTTCACAAATGCTCTTGATAAGATGGTGGCTGCCGGCCGCGACTACAGTATATTAATAGAAATCAGCCAAGAAGACGATCTGTGAACGCTGAACGATCCGCTTGGCGGATTGGCATACCGAACTTGACCAGAAATTCGCCCATATGAAACCCCACATTAAAATTGGGGGGTCCGATATTTTTCCCGTTACCGACACCCTCCCAAAAGCTTAAGTCGAATGCCTTAAACCCTTACAATGTTCACAAAAGGCTGGGCATTTAATGCCAATCACTCAGGTCCTTTTTCTGTGTCAATTTCAACGGTTTATCAGAGTTCAAATAAAAAACCAAGATCAGATCTTTATCTGAAACTTTCCCACTTACAAAACTTTCCTTCCCTAAAAATCAAAAACTTTCTGGATTATGGTTTGTATCAATTTCACATCTCACAATTTTTTGATCATCGTTGAATAAATCCTCATATAAAAACAGAACGAGTGGAGATAATTGTTGTTTTTTTGCATCGTTGGAATCACGAAATATCATTTGTGAAGTGTACCAAATTTCAATTTTTTTCACCAACATTCAGATAGTGAAATGACATTGGGAATGAAACTTTACAGACTAGGTTTTTGCGCCATTATCAGAAACGTTCAGCGCTTCTTCCCTTGACAAGATGGCCGACCGTGCTTCAGTAGTTGTAATGTTAGTTAGATAGGCGTGCTACATCTATTGTTCTTATGTGATCTTTGGGTCTGATGCCCATAAAATAAATCAATGTTTGTTATTTGCTCTCCTTGTCTGCTCGCTCTTGCTCACTCTCATGTGTTACATGTGAATCTAGATAACTTTGTCTTATTCTACTCTGTTTTTTAATCTGTTGTGCAAACAAAAAGTCATCAAGGATTGTCCTGGAATTTTCTGGAGAATGCTTCTGTATAAATATGTGGACAGTCAGTATTAACTCAAGCATGACTCGTGATAACATGTGACAGTTCTTCTTCCATGAAAGTTTGACATCCCAAATTCTTTGTACAGTGTTTTATGACTATAAACAGTACAGTGCATTTCGGCAATTAATGTGGTAATAACTGAGACAGTAAATGTGGTAAGATTATTAGTGTTAACAGAACTTCTTTTGAACTAGTGTTAGTAAGTGTATCGTTTATTATTGAGTTATTGATCAGTTTACTGAACATTTAATAATTATAGTTATTGATCGGCTTACGTGACAGATATTAATTAGTCTTGGACAGTGTTCCATCTGGTTATTGGAATATTCTTTGTTAATTTAAAGTTATTGAACTGTTTGCCTGTTTTATTGATTTCTTGAGTGATAAATACTAATTGGTATTAGTGTACTGTTACGGCAATTGTTTAAATAAGGTTTCATGTGTTAAAGTGTTGCCAGCATTATTTTAGAGTAAGAGCCTATAACAATATTATCAAATACTGGACATGAATTGAGAAGTGTATAATCTTTCATATTGATATAAGCTTCTGCATTCCTTTCACTGTTTATATCCTTTCCATTACAAACAAACCGAAAAGTATTGATGTCAAGTACACAATTATATTGAAACAAAAATTCAATCATCTTTCTATTATGTCTCCTCCCTTTATCTTATTGCAGTGCTCCGAATGGAATAGTTGTCATTCAGTCAATGACATTGACATAGCTTGATTCGCTCTTTCATTTTAACTTCAAGAAACTCCAATACTTCTTCACAAGATTCCCGTAATATATCGTTATCTGCAAACTTCATAAAATTCAAATAAACAGTACATTGCATTTCGGCGATTAGAGTGGGAATAACTGTAACAGTGAATGTTTAATGCATGTGCTTTCAGGTAATGGCAGAAGCTACAACACATCTATTATCGTGGGATTGGGTTGATAAAGTCAACCTTTGGAGGCCAGCTGGCATTTCTCAGTGCATTCCTATATTTTCCATGGCACTCTCATGTCAAACGTTAGTATTTATTTTTAAATTTGAAAATTTTTGGGTATTCATATAGGCTATCTTGAATGGCCGCGGCAAATATGAATTCAGTAAAACGTGTTCAACATACTTCTTCATCTATTCAGAAGTAAAATCACTTCCCGGTGGTTCGAAACCCACCTATCAATAGGTGTAGGTCCACCTCATCAATCACCATCATCCCACTCATAACCCACGCACAGGTCTCAGACCTAAGTGGGCTTCATCCTCAAAAAAGTGACGCTTATAACTTATTTCTAAGTGAACTTATTTCTAACTTATTCTAGGAGAAGGTGGTAAAACCGGCTGTTATGAAGACACTGATAAGATAAAATTCACAAGAAAGTATCACACGTCCACTATCATAATTAATAATCGTATTACTTGAAGATCACAAAAATTTCACAACTAATCTAGCATATTTTGCTCAATTCAAATGTCTATAAATCTCACTTTGAGATTTACATATACGGTAGTCTACTTGATAATTCACAAAAAAAAATAACAAGCATCAAATAATTCAAATGAATATCCTCAATTGTCAACTTGTCAAGTTCCAGCTTAATAAAGTTTCTATAGACATACTAATTACTTTTAAAAATGGCGCTTGTCGTTGTCCTGATATACAGGTATGTTTACCACATAAAAAACAGCTATTATAATGAGCTATCTATATATATTTTTTTGCTTATTATTTTCTGTCTTCTCTCTCTCTCTCTCTCTCTTCCACCCTGTACTCATCTTCAGGTCTTTCCTCTACATCTTATCCTTTTCCTTTTCCACTTTTCTCTTTCTACTACCCGTCTACTATGTGGGAAACCATAGTTGGTTGGGTATTTTCCTCCGTTTTCCTCCCTACAGCACACCCCACCCTAGAGCCAGTTTTTTTTATATTATTGTTTTGTTATTTCATGTTTAGTCAAACTTCTTTATATGTATTTTGTATGTTTTTGTGTTTGTGAATAGATAAATAAAAAAATTCAAGAGAAAATATATATCAGGACAACGATGTCCACCATTTTCAATGAAATTATTAGTATATCTATAGAAACCTAATCTGTTATTTTAATAAGGTACTGATCACATTTATTCATCTATAGCTGATGATAACTCAAATACTATTTTGAAATCTAATGCAAACTCCATCTGATATAACCTGTTTATAGTAATATAATGAATTTATAGTATGTAATGTATAATATGATAATGAAGGCATGAGAACCTATCCTTTTTCTTCAATCTCAAAAAGGATGAAGGAGTAGGCCAACTGTATTGGCCAACGAACTCGATCTGTGTAAAGTTTGGAAAAATATGTGTTGAAAATTTGAAGTTAATTGGTCAAAGTGTACGAATGTTATTGTCAAACATATATTACTCAAACCCACAGATAGCGGCGAGCCTAGAGTCAAAACTAAGAACTCGCTACACTCGTTCAATAATAACAATGTAATGTTATCAATAATGATGATGATGATGATGATGATGATGATTGTAGTATTGCTTGAACTAAAGGCTACCATAACAGTTATTTAATTTTTTCTATCCCTGTTTCTTTTCAGACAACTGTTTGAAGTATTTGATTCGGTTCCTAATACTCCTCTTGATAAGATGAATGCTGTGGTACGTTCAGCTGTGAATATCTGTACAGGAGTCTACATATCTGTTGGATTCTTCGGATATATCGCTTTCTGTACACAAAACTTCTCAGGTATGAAACAATATTTATCAAGGACCCGACAGGGCCTTATTTAAATCGTGCCGTTGTCTTTCAGTCCGTCCGTCTGTGCCCTAGCGCTTGAAAGGAAGATTCTAGACTTGTGAAACTTTGCATATAGCTTCCTCATAGTCCAAGTGAGATCGCTATTGATTTTAGAGTTTCGGGGTCAAATATAAAAATAACTACCTTAATAAACACTTTCAGGGGAAAATTGCCTTCATACCTTTCAGATTTGTAAAATTATTCTCTGTCGCTTTAAAAGTAAATTTCTTATTTTATTCAAATGAATTTATCAATTTTTTTCCAGGCAATTTACTTATGAGTTTTTCGCCAACGATAATGAGTGAAATTGTGAAGCTTGGATTTGTTCTTTCAGTAGCAGTTAGTTTTCCTCTAGTCATTTTCCCATGTCGAGCTAGTTTACACTCACTGCTTTTTCGAAGAGTAAGTATCAATCCAGGAGCCTGTTGCATCACAACTTACCAATAACAATTGCAATCTATAAACAAAAACTTCATAACATTCTGCAGGAACTACAAATTTAAGTAGGTACTAATAGAATTAGTTTGTAAATTGCTATGCAATTTCAGTACTAATAGAATTAATTTGTTAATTGTTATGCAACAGGCCTTATATTATTAATTCTTTAATGTTACCATTAAACTAAGATTATTGGACAAGTGTTTGTCTCTTATTGAAATGTTCAACAAAGGACATTATCGATTCGACTCTGGTTTGATTCCTGAAGCTTTATTCAGGTCCAGCATTTCTACATTTATTTCAGTTAATCAATATTGCTCCTTATTCTGATCGAAAGAAATGTTTTACTCTTCATTAATATTAGATATGAATTCAATATATAAAGTATATAATATTACATTTTTTATGGTAATTTGCAATGAAAACTGTTTCCAGTCCCGAGGTGGGCGATCGAAAGGTGTCTACAAAAAGGTAATTATGGTAACGCGTTTTTCAAACATCAATAAGAAAATTGAGGAATATTTTTATTTTATTATCAATATTCACCTATAAAACCCTTCAGATGAGACAAAGTTTAGTAACTGATATTTGAGGAGATAGGCTTTCTTTGTGTCTATGCTTGTTCCAATTTTCGCTAATAGGCCCCTTTTCTTTCGATTATTCTTTGTTATAATACTTCTTTCCCTGTATGATGGTTTGTATAATTTGCGTAGATTACATGATACATTACGCTCACAGGTGGTCCGATTTGATTTCAATTTCAATTTATTCTAAACAACTTATTTTACATAAGTATTTTAAGTTTAGTATGAGATGGATGATAATAAATATGGTGCTGATGAGTGTTATTTTTTATGGTAGTTTAGTACTGTACAGTATATAGTAAAAAAATGTGTCTTAGACCTATTATATATTGATTAATTAATCACGTTCACCTAGAAACGGAATATCCAGAACATGACGTAATCTAATCACAACTTCGTTTGAATAGTATTCTTTCACTTCTGCGTCTCCTTCTTCTACAAATTCTTTATATCATTTTTCTTTATCGTTTCCTTGAAATGTTAATGTATTGCGTGAATTTGCAGGGTCACACTCCACATCACGAACTACTATCCGGCGGAGGAAACTACATTCCGGAGCTGCGTTTCAAATGCTTGACTGTGTGTATTGTGATGGTGTCACTGGGCACTGGACTGCTTATTCCCAACATCGAAGTTGTACTCGGTCTTGTAGGATCCACTATTGGTATAGTTATCTGTATCATCTTCCCTGCTCTCACATTCATCTGCCTTTCCAACAAGAAAAACAATGAAAGGCTCTTAGCTCAGGTAATTTCTATTTTCATGATAACTTTTTTGTATTGCCTGATCCAATGTAAGTTATTCTTGTTTTTCCAGATAGGTACTGTAATAATTATTGGGTGGTTTATTATAATGAGGCAAAGATAGAGCACAGAGGAAGAATATAATAATAATTATTATTATTATTATTAATAATTACTATTATTATTGTCAACGAATCTATTATACAGGATATTTCAGGAGGAAATGTCCTCTCATCAAAATGAAGAAAAACGTTCATACGAAAATGGGCCTGGAAAAGCTTCTACATAAATAGTGATGACTGAATTTCGCAGCTATATATACTCATTCCAAAATATCTAAGGCCTTCGTTTAGGTGTGTTGGGTCTGCTGTACTTGCAACAACATCATTTGTTTGGAAAGGTGGTTTGTTTCAACCTTTTATCAGTCAATGGAATACTCTCATAAAATATTGACTGAAAAAGATTCAATTTTATATACAATGTAGTTATATAGTTAATTCATAGCGTTTTATTCCATTTATAATATTTTATTCCTTTCGGTTTCAACACTACAGCTCACTTGCCATCAGAGCTGATTGAACCAAAGCCAATTCCATTAAAACGACATGTATGTAATTTCAAAATTGAATTTGAATTTTCCGTACTGCTATTCTATTTCAAATATAAGTTCTCACTTTGAATCAGGTATTGAAGCTTCACGCTTCCATGTAGTCTGACTCTAATATATGATGATATTTCACAACAGGATCAGGATCTCATAATATATCCAAATTGATTCACAGTCACTTGTTAGTCAACGTGACATCTGAAATACTACTCGCTTGCTATCAGTTTCCCTCATTCTTTGCAAACAAGCTCAAAGTTCATAAGATCTATTCTCAATTCAAATTGATAAATCTCAAACTGTTTGAAAATAATTGCTGCTGCATTGAATTGTAAAGTGTATACAAGCTTCATATAAAATAATGTCAAATATGTGTAGGTCAGATAAAGAAGAGATCAAGTGTCAAAAATGATATCATAATATCATTTGACCTGGCTGGCTCAGATCTTGTGTCAGAATTTTCAGGTCGCACCTAAACAAAGATGATATACAAGATGAACGAATATCAGGAACTTGCATGAAATTTACATTCATAATAAAACATAAACTACAATTAAATTAGTTCATATGTTTTTTACAGATTTTAATTGGAATTGGATTATTTATCATGGTGCTTGGAACTTATTCTAATCTGTATGCGACCGAAAAAGCTGTCACCAAGCTGGATGTTGATAAGCAAGGTCTACCTCTTGACTCTAACCAAGCAGGTTCTCTTCAATTGCCCCAAGATACTGGAGCTGTTGTCAAAGGTAAAAATAACTGAAAACTGGAGTAAATGCATTTTAATCTTTTCTATAACAATGTGACTTGTTAACTCCATGTCTAGAGTTAACTTTCAACTTAGTCAAGTCCTCTGAATAGCCGGCTTCAGTGATAATCAATGACTACCAGCAACCGGCTTTCAGTTTAGGGTCGGACCACTTGGGCTTCACAAAGAACATTTCCCACTCGGCCGTGTCATCTAAGCCTCATACAAACTCATAAAAGACTCACAGTTGCTAACTTGGAAAGTTCAATCATTTTTAATTGTACAATATCTTTTCTAGTCTATTACTAGCATGGAACATCCATTTCATAGTTAAATTTGAGAAGGGTTGTCACAAGGTTGGGAATTGATAGCCGTGAGCCGTAGCTGGAATCTGTTCAATCAGATAGAGAAAGGTGCGTTCTCCTGGGCTCTCTTTGTAAGGGTGACTGATTAGATTGGCCAGCAAAAAAGACACTGTTCTCTGCTGTAAAATTACTTCCCGGTGGTTCGGAACCCACCTAAAACTGTATGTTCCAACTCCATCATCCAACTCATTACCCACGCACAGGTAGGTCTCAGACCTATGTGGGCTTCATCCTCAAGAAAAGTTACACATTTATGAATTAAAAAATCATAGTTGATAGAAAAATTAATATTCTCATGAATTTGAAGATAGTGTAGTCACACGAAGACTTAAGTTATCAAATAATCAACCCAAGGTATAATAATTATCAAATGATGAAAAAAGTGAAGAAAGAAAATATTATCTTTTGGCTTAAAAAATATTCTTAAAAATATAACAAATAATATTAGGATGTTTTTGTAGCAATATTCTAGCTCTGATTTTGATGTAAACAAAGTAAATGAAGAAATCTAAAGAAGAATCGCTCTCAGACACAACTGGATATGCTCAAATGACATCTTTCTTAATAGTATCAATATTGTAACAGTTTTCACTGAGGGTTCTGAGATTTATTTGTAATAAAAACGACTATTACAAAATGATACTGAAATTAAATTTATTGAATAACATCAATAAATCACAAATGAACTGAATCTAATAATTATTATGGCACAAGTTCACAAATTAAGAACTTTAAGATAACTAATTAAATTAATGGTAGTTATAATCAATTAATAAACAAACTCAAATAATCTACAATGAATACTTCTCTAACAATCTAATTGACATAACAATTCCAGATCACTCAAACACTGCTACTAATCAAATCTCAACAGTTAACAGTTTTCTCTTATCAAAGTAACCTTATAAAATGAACTACAATCGATTTACCTTTCACCCTAGTGACAGTTCACCTGCTACAACACAGAAATAGAAATTCACTCAGAAATGATTGGGTCACTTCGAATTGAAATTCACTTTAGGCATACTTATAAGCTTACAGTTCCTTAATTCACAACTCACGGAAATAAACACTAACTCCTCACTACACTGGAACAAAACACCACTGTCCTATCTGAGACAATGTACACTCACAGAAGCTCTATCTTCCCAAAAACTGAGAAGGTCAACTCTGGTCACTTGTCCTTATATTGGGGTTACAGCTTTCACGAAAATTCGACAATTTTCTGTCAAAATCGATGAGTGAAAGACCATTGTCTGGAACCTGGCTGCGGATATTCCAGAAGATTCCAGTAGCTCTGACTAATTCGTATGTTGGCAAGTTGTCAACAGCAGCCTTTGTTTAGGGCTGGCGAGAAATTTAGAGACATATCTAGGGTAGAAAGAGAGAGGGTGAAAGGTCACGTGCCTGATCAATCCTTCTCCAAGAATGCATTACCATTCTCTCCTTGCTCAAGAATCTTCTGTATTCAAACTCCTGATGCCTATTGTCCTTGGTTCTTGTCACATGATTGATATCATCAATTTTTATTTAATACGGTTTATTATATTTAAATAATCGTTGAGCTTGCTTGATATTTCCTTTAAATAAAGGTCAACAAGCTATCTATCCTCATATATCCTTACAATTTTCCTCATAACTGGAGCATCCTAATGCAGTGATTCCAACCACCCCTAAAAATGCCATTCATACAAATAAACATATTGTGACTATTTGCATTTTTCATCTGGTGTTTAGTTGTTTGTTGGTTCTGTTGATTTGATCTTTTTTTTCATTTCAGAAAAAAGTGAAGATGTGGCTTTCGCTGGCATTCCTGAAATAAAACAAACAAACGATGTTCTACTCGAAATTAAAAAGGTGATAGATGCAGACAAAACAGCTGATTTAGCAGATTCGGATAAAAGGAAAGAGCCACCGGTACCTGTGGCACCAGGAGATAACATAGTCAAAGCTAATAATAATAACTCCCCCATATCATCTGCGGTGATGGAAATGAAAGAAGAAATGGAGAAATCTAATTTGGTGAAAGAGAATGATGATAACAAACCATTTGAAAAAGGAGAAGATGCTAGAAAAGAAGGCAGCATTTTAAAAGAGCCTAAAAGGGATGAGTTGAAAAAATTGGACAGTATTGTCGATGATAATTTACCGAATATGTCACAAAACTTGAAGAAAAGTTCAAATGTTGATATGAAAGAAATTAAAAAGCCAAAACGAGACAAAGAGGACTTATTAAAAATCATGGCTAAAGCCAGTAATTCAGGTAAGGTACTGGATAAGAATGTAGCGCATGTTGAAACAAATAATATGGAAAAAGGAAACAGAATCTCCAATCCCCCAGTTAATGAAAATATTGTGAAAATTGATAACTCTATCGACTCAAATAAAGAGAATCTCATCAAAGTGGGCGATACATTGAAAGCTCCTCATCAAGAGAATGAAATATCAAAACTGAGTGATTCAGAAATTGGAAACAAAAACCTTGGCGATAAACAAGAAAATAAAGTGAACATGGCGCCAGATCTCACAAATAATATTATAAAGGGTGTTCCACTTCCTATTGCAGTTCGTAATAACCTGGGCAAAAATTCTGTCGAACTTAATAAACCGGTTTTGGATGTCGAATCCAATAAGCAGAAGATCGGTGGAGTAAGAGATATCTTGTCTGAAAAAGAGAAAGGTGTGAAAGAGGAGAGGGAGAAACGAGATTTAGTAATGGTGGAGAAAGAAGATATGAATAATGTCGAGAAAGGTGGTGACATTAACTTTGCTCCCGAAAAATCTGAAGTTGACAAAGTGAAAGTGGAAGAAGTGGTTGATATTGAAAATGAGAAGACAAGCTCACTCAAGCAGAAAGCTGAGATTCGTGTAGACCAAAAAGATACGATTTCGTCCGGTGCTTCACACCATGAAACCATGGATAATGAAGCAAAGTGTTCAAAACACAGTGAAGATCAATTCAAGGAAGATGAAAATAAGCGTGCGAGTATTTCGGAAATGGAACCTAAACAGTTACCTGAAGAATCAGAAAATGATATGAAGACGCCAGTTACAGAGAAACAGGCTGTTAGAACTTCTGTTGAGCCGCTTATAAAAACTCCTAAATTTATGTCGCCTCCCGAAGCAGTTTTGAACGCAGTTGAATTGAAACCAGACGAATTAGTAAGAACTGCCCAAGATGTAAAGCCAATGTCCCGGGATCTGAAATCAGTGAATAACGAGCAAGGAGACGCGAAAAACACAAGACAAGAAGATAGAATAACAGAAATCACCTAAACAACGAAACATAAAACCTAGACCACAGGAGAGATTTTCTTATGAAAGTTTAGAAATACAGTTTTTGCTATATAGACTTGACCGATCTCATCCATAAGTTACAGGGTAACAATAATTGGGTCATTACTTCATTGCAAAACAAGTTAAGCAAAGTATTGTGATTCCTATATGAAACCAAAGACTGATTAGCAAACGTTTTTAATAGTGATTATGTATTGATTATCAAAATTATGACTTTTATTTCTCAAATCCATCACAATAGATGGTTTTACTATTTTATAAGATTCATCACATTTGATTAAAGTATTATAATGCCAAATTGTTTATAAATAGTTTGTGTATCCTTGTATTATTAATTTTCTCTCTACTAAGCTAGGAATTGATTGTCTTTGGTCTTCATGGTATATCAATGGATTGCATGTTTGAAAATTAGTTTTTCAACTTCAATAAAAATTCTTTGGGCCGTATTTTGAACGTTCCTTTAGTGTCTCTTGAAATGTACGTTTTTATATTGGCATATCAAGAGTTCCTTTATTCAAGAGATACTGAAGTAACGTTTATAAAGGGCATTAAAGAAGTAATGATACATGATCTTAACTCCGGTTGTTGAGAAAGTTTAAGTTCTAGATAACTATTTTACGTTTAAGTTTTTATGCTGAATTATTAATTCTAAGCGTAGCAATTCCGGATCAAAACCGGATCACCGATGAGGAAAATGGCCTTTAGAGCTACAAAATAATTGTTTAATTGACTGCATGTTGTTTCTCATTGCTTTCAAGCCAGATTTTGCTTTTTTGGTTTATCGGTTATCCCAGACTTGTTCGTTTTATGAATGCATTAAGAAATGAATCTGTTGACAATAACTTTTTAAGTAATAGTTTGCATTTATAGCCCAGGTCAGTGGCGTAACGTACACCCCCGCAGACCAAATTCAGTCTCTTGAATCGTCCAGTTAGATGCATGTAGGCCTACACGTGTCCGGTAAATTGGCCTAGAGCCTAGAGTAAACCGTTTATATTAATTGAGTTCGTGATCGTGAGTTTTATTATTTGGTGCTATTTTTTTTTTAATTTCTATTCTATTTTTCAACATGCTTTGTTTATGGTATTGTGATGTTATATGGTCATGTTTTAGTTATTTCTTTTTTTTTCAAATAGTAAATTTTTAAACAATGTTCAGAAGGAATTTTTATACCCTTGATATATCGGATAAGTTGCGTGATTATTGTCAGTTCTCCTAACGCAGTTGAATTTTTTTCTTAAAATAGGATCAAGTACTGTATAAGTAGTTTAGGTTTTCTCTCTTCTGCCTCTTAAGAATAAATTTCTTACATTTTTTCTCTTTTCCTGACTGTAATTTCGCGATAATTTAGATAAAATGCCTTTTTATTAAGAATAATTGAACCTATGTCCGTGTCTGTAAACGAGACGAATTCTGAGAGAACACATTTTCTGTTAAAAGAAGCGAAGGTGCTAACAAGGAGCCCCCCTTGAAGCATGATTGAATTTTAAAATTTAATAGATAAAAAGGTGTTAAGTTCTTACATAATTATAACTGCCCACAAATAATTATGCAAGTTTTTCTGCGAGGGGTGGCAAGGGTGAGGGGCCCGGAAAATCAGTTGCGGGGTGGCCCGATTGGAAAACGTTACGCCACTGGCCCAGCCCAGGCAAATTAAACAAAAAAAAAAAAACATTTTGCAACATAAAGACATATTGCTGGAGGCCAAGAATCTTAATTGGTTGTAGCACCAAGGAGTAAGTATGTAAGCATTCCAGAAAAAAATCCCCAAATTTGTGAGAAAATCTGGCTTGGGCATAACTTTAGAGGAGCAAACAAAATTTGGCACTTATTTCAGTTTTTCGCCTAAAACTTGAAAACCGTGTTGAAAAAAACTATCTACCGCGTCGAATTGAGAACCTCTTGTTAGGAAGTCGGTTAAAAAAAAGGCCGTAGTCGACAAAAATTGATACAAAGCTGGCTATTTTTTTCTAATCCACTAGGCATACCAGAAAGGAGAGACATATTGCTGGAGGCCAAGACTGGGTTGTAGCACCAAGGAGTAAGCATGTAAGCATCCCGGAAAAAATTCCCAAAATTTGTGAAAAAATCTGGCTTGGGCATAACATTAGTGGGGGGCAAAAAAGAACAACAAATTTGGCACTTATTTCAGTTTTTCGCCTAAAAATGGAAACTATCTACCCCGTTGAAAACACTGTTCAATTTGAAGAATATAAAATACTATGTCGATTGATGTATGGGTGTACCAAATCGGTTCAGTTGTGCATTCACAATCAATTTTCAAAAATTAGGTATTTTTACTCCCTTTGAAGTGAAAAATCAGTCACCTCCATGTTTCGATGCATTTATCTTGTAAATGCTCACTCCAACACATAAAAGTTAGGAAAGAAGTTTTAGATCATTGAATTTACGTTCAGAAGAGTCCTCAATTTGTTTCTAATTTATGCAAAAAAAACCTGAACCACTGTCTAGCACTATTGGGCCAGTAACCAAGTTTCTTAAGCAAGTGATAACAGGAGAAACATCTATTAGTTCTTTTCTCAATGGATTCTCATGGATTTTTAGACACTGAGTATGAACTAGTCCGAACTTTGGAGAAATTTGTGTAAGTATGTAAGTTCCCAGTAAACTCTGAAACCGCTGAACCGATTTTTTTTTTAAATTTTCAGGCACAATGTAGAATAGTCCCGAGATGGCTCCTGTGCAGTTTGGGAGTTCAAAAGTACTCACTGAAGAACACAAAAAATATAAATCTATCCTAAAAGAAACAGCTGATAGAAGTCAACAGTTTTTAATTATATATTGGGTCCTTAGCGACGTATTAACGCTGTCTGCTGACTTACGCCGCTAACGTGCGTACAATGTACAGTAGTCTGAGCATTGCAGTCATGTTGGAAACATTATGACCGGAGAATCAAAGCTCAGCTTATGTTTCATCCATTATTTCTTTGGTGAAAAAAACGACATTTATATTATACAGATGTTTATATGGACAGACATAATATGTTTGTAGAAAAACGGAACTCTCAAAGTGAAAGCATTCAACTTCCTCAGTTAAAAATTATGTGATATATTCTCATGTTTATCTGTCGTTTTCTCAAACTACTATTTTCCATTTCCTCTTCTTTTCATCCTCTTAAAAAAAATATTTTTCTTCTATTTTATTGATCTACTTTTTTATATTACTTTTCAGTATGTTCTATTTGTAACCTTATAATTAATCACTGTAATTTATACCATAATAAGGTACTTATAACTCATGATAAGTTTTCCTCTCTTTTTATTATTTTACATTCTTTACATGACTTTTACATTATTTTTCCATTTTTCTCTTATAAATGTATCTTTAGCTTTAATAATTATACGGTTAAATGATTTTATGAAAACTGTGTTAAGGAAGCTTTTTTGGGCGTAGGCCTGTAAGCTTCCATCTATGCTTTGTACTAAATGAATATATTCTTCTTATTTTTAATTCAAATTAATTTCACCTGATAGGTCAAAACGCGATATAGAGGCTTGTTTCACACATAACCGGCCTTGGGTAACCAATGTCGTTTACCCGGCATAATTACAGTGCATCATAATTATATGATTTCGAAAATCGGGTATGTGTGAAGCGCTCCGTATGATACAACGTTCGGCCTGGTAAACAACACCGGTTATCCGACAGGCGGATATGTGTGAAAAGTAGTTGCTATAGTGTTGACTTATTTCGACATAATTGTCTTTATATTTGACCCTTATAAATTTCAAAATCAATGCAAGGCTCACTTGGACTACGATGAAGCTACTGAGTTTCAATAGCCTAGAATCTCACTATCAAGAGCTATAACACAGACAGACGGACAATGGAACGATTTCAATAAGACCCTGCCGGGTCCTTATTAAAGTGAATAATTGTGCTGAGCAGTAAACCATTGTGAGGTTCTACATATTTTTTTTTTTAAGCGAACTAACTGTGCAAAGATGATGGCTATGGACTATGAGGGAGCTAAATTTCAAGAGTCTAGATCTTCCTTTTAAGAGCTAAAGCATACAAACGGATGGATGGGCAATGGCACGATTTCAATAAGGCCCTGTCGGGTCATTAATAATATAGAAGAAATGATTTTTAATTGCTTGAAAATATTTATTCTTCCAATTTACAAAAGTTACAAAGCAAATGATAATGATAAATGCTGTCAAATCATATTGAATAACAATTATTATTCTATTTGCTTGTTCAACTTAATTTTGGATGACGTTACTGTGAAGAAGTCCTATTATTTCAATTTATATCAGTGAATCGTTCTTTCATTCATCAGCAGTAACTAATTTTGCTTTGTCATTGAGTACTTTTACTCCAGGAATCTTTTTCAGTTTCTTATGGAATTTAGCAGATATTTTTTCGAAAGTCTCGTACGTTGCATAGTTTGATTGATATTCAGTGATAACTTTTTTGGCCAATCGTTTGATTGATAACTCTTTATCCTTTCTTGACTGCAAAACTTGTACGATGATGTCGCTCCAATCAAATTGCAGTTTGCCATTAGCATTGGTTTCTGCAGTAACTGAACTTCCATTTTCATCTGCAAAAAAATTAAATTATTATAGCTAATAGAGAAGATAAACAAGCAATAGTTCCAACACCAGTAAACAACTAGCGCACATAATGTACTCATAATATGATTATTTAGAGTGATGTCAATGTGTGTGCTTGACCCGCCGGTCACATGTTCGATCCCCGGCAAGGTCTGGCACCTTCCTGTCATCAATTCTCATTATTAAACATGAGCTTTAAGCTTTTGCTATTTATCGACACTAGAAAACAATATAATCTGCTCAAACATTTTTACACAAACTGTAATTCACTATTCCAATCCACCCATGCCTGTGCGTGGCCCTTGGGTTATTTCAGAACAAACTTCCTTAACTTTGTGTAATAACTACAAGTGCAAATGCTAGTACTATTAGTTTGTACTATTAAATAGGCTCCTGGAGACACTAAGTTACTTATTCATACTATTTAGATACAAATACTGTTTGGGAGGTGGTTGGGTGACAGGAAGGTGCTAGTCCTAACCGGGAATTGAACCCGTAACTGAAAACTAACGAGCCAGCTGACAAAGATCACCAATAGTCTACAAATGATATAGAATACGAAATAATGATCAAAAAGAATTGGATGAGCATTCAAATTTCGCAACTATGTGTAACGCTGAGGTCTAAAGAGTCACCTACAATCAAAATCTACTGTACACATACTGCTGGCAGCACTTGAACGTAACGTACGAACTTTATTTACACAATAATTAACTTAACGGCAGTCACAAATAAGTAATTATAACAAGAAATCAATACAACAGATAGTACAATAACTTCAAACTATCAAAGAATTTTCAATCTAATATTAAAACTGACACTGAATTTCACTTTTACATAATGTTTTACTCATATATATTAAAGATGCATTTCACTTCTGAAAAGAAGCTTCGTCAGGCTGACGAAGCTTCTTTTCAGAAGTGAAATGTATTTCTCAAGCATCTCCAATATATGTGAGTAAAACATTATAAGAGAAATACATTTTCAGTTTTAATATTAGATTGTTCATTAAGTATTTCGTCGTCTTGGAAAACATCACAGAAAGAATATTCCAATAACAAGATTAATTACTGATAATAAATCACTATCAGGTAGGCCGATCAATTACAATCAATAAATATCCAGTGAACACAATAATAATCGATGCAATTACTTTCTATTACAATTTCTACTTACAATTCTAGTCCAAAAGAAGTTCTTTCGTCACTTATAATTTTATCACAATTACTGTCACAGTTACTCTCATACTAATTGCCAAAATGCACTGTACTGTTAATAGTCACAATACACTGTACAAAGCAAGCAGAATGTAGATTCAACACTGACAAGAAGCAGTCTTGATGGTTTCCCAGATAAAACTGAATTGCTGCCAGCAAATATCCCCATATTTATACAAGTGTTGTTACTAGTGAATTCCAGGACCATGAAGTTCCTGTTTCCAAGCTCTGTTCACGCAATGATCATACATTTACTAGAATAAAATCTAATCACATTTAACAAATAAGAGTAAGAGAGAGCATTGAGAGGAAACAATACAATTGCCACAATGGTAGACAATAAACAATGCCGTTGTTGTTTAAACAAACATATCGTTATAACAATACGTTTCTGTGAACTTGGGCAGCCCCCAGGAACATATTGAAGCTTTTCCAAGAAAACCTTATTATTGTTACAAAAGCAAACAAAGCAATTATTTACGCACTTGTTCTACGCAGATCGTTCCATTCATGGACAAAAGTGGCTTGCAATCTGATTCTTCTCATTCTCTCTCGTTAGATGTCTTTCTCACTCCTATTCTTTATATCTGTGTCCCTTGCACTCAATTGAGTTTCTCGAGAATTCTACAAACTTCCTGAACAATCGAGGTCGTGTTTTACTATATTCTGTGACCTTCCACGGCATCCTTGAATCATCTAGAAGCTGCTAGTTCTTGGTAACTACCTCGTATATAAAGTAGCTCACATGAACCAGTTAGTTAGTCTTAAAAGCTCGTGTGTCAGATTGTGTTACAGATCTCGTGCCATTGGAGTAAACAGTGCTCAATTCCAGTGTAGAGTGCAGAGACAAGTGTTTACTATTTGTGCAGCTTACTAATAGTTTAAAGACGTTGTGTCAAGTGAAATTATTTGGGACTGTCAAATAACGAATTAGACTGTGTTTTGTAAGTGATTAGTTGCTCTTTTTATAATTTCTTTCTACATTATTGTACAGTTTATTGGACTCTTGTTTCTTTTATTATTGATCAGTCTGTAATTAATTATTCATTAATTTTTGTTAAATAATTACTGAAAATAAGAATTAGCTTGTCATTTGTTGATCTGTTTTTCTTTATTAATTGAACTTACAATTAGTGTGTGTAAATAGACTAATATTTGTAAATAAAGTACAAGTGTGAACTTTAATGTTGCCAGCCTTATTTTAGCCATTAGAACCCGCAACATTATTATTATTATTATTATTGGATGTCTGCAATATTGGAACGTGCGATGATAATATTGAAATGTTTGCAAGACTGGAGACACCAAACTAAGGAACGTCAATATTTTACTCTTATTATTAGTCTGTTGCTCCTTCACATTCATTGTAATTTTGACACAATAAATAAATAAATTCTTAGCATATTATTGAATCCTTTTTAGTTACTGTCTAAGCTTTTCCATAAATTTTCATTTTAAAAATTCCAGTTTAGGAAGGTTTTAAATGACCCATGAAAGTTTTCACTAAAATGTACTTTTGAACAAGCGTAGAAAGTTCTTAGTTTCAACTTGACTCGAGGCTCACAGTGTTGCCCGTTTTACTGTGGAACTCGTTTGTATTTTTACAGAACTCACATAAAGGTCCTTCACGCGCCTGCAATGTCAACAGTCACGGTCGCGACTTTACATTAGACAGTAGGCACAGCACCGGCTATGGAAACAGTTGAGATGCTTGTTGTTTCTCAATTTGTCTACCTGCTCTTGCTCACTCTTGTGCGTTAAATAGTCTAGACAAATTAAAAAAAAGTAAAGAGAAACTTCCACAAAGAATCCTAGCTGTGCTTCGGCCACCACCTTGGAAAACTCAACATTTTCTTAGGCCATTGCCGTTTCCCAAAAATTTGAGACCAAACCAAGCCTTGCACAGTAAAGGTTACTCTTGCCTTTTTTCTAGAAAACATAATTTTCAAGAATTTGATACTAGCTACAGCGCTGTATCTTGAATGAGCCTCAAATTATGATGTTTCGAAATTTTGGTACATTTTCAGAAAAATTTATCATTTTGAATTTTGTATAATTAAAACGGCTGTATCTCACTAATATAATCTATCTGAAGAAAATAAGTTTTTTACAATTTGAAACCAATTTCATCTTTCTATCTTCCTTTGCACTGGATAAGATATTGCCAAATGAATAATTTGATATTCACCAATCTCTTGTATTGGCGATAGACAAGTCTTTTGTTTTCGTGGGGATTTTCTGATTGATGTGGACATTATTTTCAGGTTTTACTGTTGGCATAATTCCATTAGGCATGTGCCATTCTTGTTTGTGAATTTGTGTGCAAGGAATTTTCCCACTGTTTCCTGAGCATTTTGTCTCTTCCAATATTTTTATGTCTTCTTTACTTTAGGGATCTTGCAGTGTCCACCCCCGCGACATGGACACGCCTACCAAGAATTATCTATATAGACTCAGAAACCATATCTGAGACCCATAGACCGGGTTAACAGTTTTGTTATGTATGCCAAGACTGAAGGCATTTGTGGATTATTATATTGGTTTCTGTGGAGAATGTCCAGTGAAAGCTAGGCCTGATCATGCCATAAACACAAAAGTAACTTGAATAAATTGTCACACATTTTTTTAAATATATTGCGCAGTATTTCAATAAGAGAAACATGAATTGAATATTAAAACACGTATTTAATACTGTGTGCATGTTGACCTTTGGGCAGTTTGCACACAAAGCGTTTGCCAAGCATGGAGTTGATTCCACTCTTTACATAATTGGCTGTCATTCATTTGAAACGTGGAGTCGACTTCATGCTTGGCTAACACTCAGTGGATTGACTGCCTCAAACCTTATTTTGATTATCAAGTTCATTACAAGTGCTCAATGAGATAATGACTGCTCAAAACAAATGACTGCTCAAAACAAGATTAATATTTTTTATCAATCAAGTAAAACTACTACACATGCACTATTAATTTACATATTTTTTGCCCATGCATTTACTTTCAATGTAAAATCTTGAGGAATCAATTCTACATATAAATAAGAAATATTGCAACTTACTTATGTCATTGTCCTTTGATTTCTTGACAATCTGGTCTTCATTAATATCCATGCCAGACTCTTCTCGATTTCTTTTATTGGATTTTTTATTTTCATTTCTGTTCACGGTAGTGCCATACATTTCAACCTTTTGTTTCTTTTTTTTATGAGTTTTATTTTCATCATGACCTTTTCCGTTTTCAATATCATCAGCTTTTTGCGTCTGCTCAATCTCATTCAATTGGGCTTGAAACCTTTCTTGTTTCTTCAGTTTCTTTTTCTCCTTTTTACTCAGATGTTTTCCTGTCTCTATTTCAAATTCTCCATTGCACTGTCCATTATCAACATCCATGGAATGGGATGAATTAAAAACACTTCCTTTATTAATTTCATTTTCTATGTTCTCATTTTCACAATTTTCTAAAATATCACTATTTTCTAACTCCATTGCACCTTGATTGGATTTTCCATTCAGCTTTGCAGCAAGTTTTGATTGTTGTTTCAGCTCTTTTCTTTCTTTTTTTGATAGTTTTTGGCTTTTATTTGATGCTTCTGTGCCGTTTTTCATCTTCACATTTCCGTCTTCTTCTTCTTCATCATCATTTGTTTCTGAATTCTGTCTTTTTGTGCTTTCATCAACACTCTTGCCATTCATCTGGCATTTACTGACCTTAGTTTCAGTATTTTCACTTGATGAATTACTATTTGAACCAGGTGTGTCTACTTTAGAACCATCCACAGATCTCTTATGTACTTTTTCAAATAAATCAAAAACCTCATCAATTTGTTGAATATCAGCAAATTTTCCAAAGTTCGATTTACAAAAATTCTGGAACAAAACACAAACAATTCATTTTCTTAATAAGGTAGACGGAAGAGCATTAATAATGCAAACTAATTAGGACTGTAGATAGTTCAAAACAATACTTGTCAGGATTATTGAACAAAAACTATTAAAATGCTTCCTGGGCCTAGTTATGCTCAATTAAAATGTTTAAATAAATAAAAACATTTATTTTTTACCAAACAATATTTTTTTGTGAGGTGTAAGAAGCCTTGCCTCAACAGTAGCATTAATCCCCAATACAGGATCATACAGTATTACATTAAATTACAGCTACATTAGTTGTACTGTATTACCTTCAACTCTCAACAAAAAACATATGATATGGAACATATCGTTTGGCCAAAGAATTCAAGTTCCATACATTCCCTATACGCTAGACATTTGTATCGAGTTAAGCAGGAAACCCACTGGCCCGGCACCGGCGGCGACCGATGCTTACCGGCAACATTGCTTTGCGTTGTTTTCATTGAACAGCAACCCACTATATCTGTCCGTCACCGGCGGCGGCCGGCGGCGACAGAAGCCTTCCGTCACCGGCGGCGGCCGGCGGCGGCAGAAGCTCTTGGGGGCATTCTTGCCGGGCAGCCTGTCCGGCATTTCTCTAGTCGATGCCAGTATCGCAAGTGTTCTGCGTGAACGGTACAATGAGTTCTTTATGTGTCGCAGTATGTCGCAGTGTGTGTTGAAGAAGAAAAGAGTCAGAAACGAAGGAAGCAGTTAATAAAAATAAAAATTAATTAAAAATAAAATAATAAAAATAAAATAAAATAAATTAAATAAAAATAAAATTAAATTAAAAATAAGATAAAGATAAAATAAAAATGAAATAAAAATAGAAAAAATAAAATGAAAATGAAATAAAAATAAAATAAATTAAATAAAATAAAAATTAAATTAAAAATAAGATAAGATAAAATAAAAATAAAATAGAAATAGAATAGAATAAAAATAAGATAAAAAATAAAAAATAAATAAAAATGAAATAAAAATAAAATAAAATAAAAATAGAATAAAAATAAAATGAAATAAAATAAAAATATAATAAGAATTAAAAAAAATGAAATAAAAATGAAATAAAAATTAGTTAAAAATAAATAAAATTAATTATTAATTAATAAAAATAATTTCATGTTACTTTTTCAATTTAATTTGAGCCAATAACAAAAATTTTCCATGAGATCGAAATTCTTTCGCTGGATCGCCTTTTGTGACTTAAATACATTCTAATGTATTTCTAGTGTACAAATAAATTTGTTGATTTGTATCTTATATTCTACTGTTTTGTATTTTGGAATATTCTTGTGAGATTGTGTATGTTGGAATGAAAATAAAAATTGAAAAAATTGAATTGAAATTTTTGTTATTGGTTCAAATTAAATTGAAATAGTAACATGAAATTATTTTTATTAATTAATAATTAATGAAATAAATTTTATTTTCAATTAATTTTTTTTATTTTAATTTAATTTATTTTATTTTTAACTAATTTTTATTTCAATTTTTAATTATAAAAATAAATTTTTATTTTTATTTTTAATTTATTTCAATTTTATTTTTTATTTTTATTTTTAATTCAATTTTGTTTTTAATTAATTATTATTTTTATTAATTGCTTTCTCAGTTTCTGTCTCTCTTCTTCAGCACACACTGCGGCCATCACAAATAACTCCTCTTCCAACGAACTCTCCATTGCAACTGCTGTATTTCTTCTGTCAGCTCCGGTTTCTGCCGGACAAGTGGGTTAATTGTTGTAAATTGCCGGCCGTCGCCGGTTATCGCCGGTCGCCGCCGGTGCCGGGCCAGTGGGTTTCCTGCTTTAATGTAGATTTATCAATTTTTTCAGAGGATGAAGCCCGCATAGGTTTGAAACCTATGCGTGGGTAATGATATGGGCTATCATTACCCTTCATGACTGGGCGTCAAATTAGATAAAAATATGGTAATCGAGAGAAACAATGATAGAGAAATGATTTTTTTCGCCAATCGCTTTCTCTAACCTTGGTCAATAACATACCAAAAGTCCCCACGTGTGGGAGGTGTGCTTGATGAGGGCAAAGGGTGGAAAAGTACAATTTTTCAGCTTTTTGTTTATAAATCAGTAATGATAACTCAAATCGATTTTTTTCTTATCAAAATTAAAGCTGAAATTATCCTATGTATTTTTTGTACAACCTACCGCAAGCGCGTTACGGGCTTCCCAAATTGAGGGGTTGCATAGTATAACACATTATGGCACAAGAAAATGTTATTTCAGAGCTATTCCGCCTTGAATGTTATTATTAATTCAAAGTTAAGGACGTCGAACAATCATATCTTACCTCTTTTTGAACCACAATAAATTATGGTTAAATAGCTGATGAGGGGGTTGGTGGGGGGGGGGGGGGACCCACTATAAGCTTGTTGTATGCCAGACAATAGGATATTTGTTTGAATAAATGGACTAAATTCACTTTTTAACACTTTCTTTTCCTGGATTTCTTGTTCCATGACGAACTGCGTTGTTAATATTAATTTTTTAAGTGAACTCAACGACTTGCAGTCAAATTTTCATTAAGAATAAGAAGTATTATACTTACTCTTAATAAAAATTTGACTGCAAGTCGTTGAATTCACTTAAAAAGTTGACTTTTTCCATAAAGAATCTTTCCTTGCCAATCCATTAATTTATTTGTCAATATTAGTATAGGAGGGGGTAGAAGGGGCGCTTATTCTGACCCCCTGCCTAAACTATTAGATTATGCATTGCACTCTATCGAGTGATGGCGCATTCTATTCAGCTCATCAAGGTAGACCAGTATCAAGTATTGCATGTGGAATACGACCAATTATTTATAATTTCACATGGTAGGACATCTGTCATGTTAACCCCTGTACTTGGAAGAACATGATTATTGAACATCTAACCTACTCTTACTCGAACAATTCAGAATATATATTTGCAAATTTGGTATTGAATCATAGTGGATAACTTCTTCTACAAGTCTCATATTCTACCATAGAATATATACTTTTTAAGAAGCCAAAAACAAATATTTTCTATTTTTTACTAGTACATAAATTTTAAAGAGCATTAACTCAGGAATAAAGAGAGTTAGAAAGAAGAGATCTTTATCAAATTTCATTCATTCTAAACAAGGGATAGAAAATCGACTGTCCTATTAAGATATTGAATTGAAAAGGTCAAGAAAAATAATTTTTTGTAAATAACTAGTTTTTGGTGCGTCGCAGATCATTAGAACCTATTAATGAATATTGAAGATAAAATCTCTACAAGATTGATAGTTTGCATTTGTTTATATGATCAACCGTTTTCGACATACAATATGGAGAGGCCAATGACCTTGAAGCGCTAGTTCACTGCAATATTAGATTCAAGTACGGCGAACAAAAAAGAAAATAAATTGAGTTTTTTAATTCAGTATCACAATACCAACACACCAAAGAGTTTATTGCCAGAACTCCCCGTCTGGGGGGGGGGGGGGGTATCGATCCCACCCTAGCCCCTCTCAAAGTAGAAAGTTGCATTTTTTAAGGTTTTAAAACAAAATCGTCACTAGTAACAATATGCTGTAATAACACCTTTTTCTGAAATGCTCCTCATAGCTCTGCTCTACAATGTATGTCCAAATAAATTTTCTCTAAAATGTACCGCTTATCTTACAGCATTTCAAAAATTGGCGTGTTTTCTTGTGAATTTTTAGTTTTTGCTCTATAATTTTCTCAATATCAGATAAACAAAAAATATTTTTGGACAAAACTGGTACTCCTAGTCGTAAGCTCCAAGTTTTATCTGTTAATTTTTTTATTGTCTGATATTTAGAAAATTATGTGCAAAACCAAAATTCTCAAGAAAAAGATAAGCCATTTTGTTAAAAAAAAAATCTTTCGGATAAGCATTGTAGAGCAGAGCTTGAAATCATTTAAGAAGAAAAGTTTGGCACCTTAATTTTACTGGTGTTGATTTTGTGATTGAAGAACCTTGAATATTGAAAATGTCAACTTTGAGTGGATCTAGGGGATGCCCTCCTAGATGGGGGAATTTTGGCAATTCTGTAATAAATTCCTTACTGGCGTTCACACATTTCCAATAATTCATCCACAATCATGTACCAAATTACATAAATTTCAGATAGAATTTTTCAAAATCCTACACTTGAGCTTCTGATTCTGAAACAAAGTGGAATATCTGGTTCCTTTTCCAGTTGAATCATTCCTGGCATATGAACTGGAATATTTCTTGACTTTTCTGTGGCTAAATGATGATGAAAGAAAAAGTCAAGTTGTTTCAGAATCACTGAACATCATGGAATGGTACAGCATGGATGGGTGTTTATCAACCTTTACCCAACGAGTTTAGAGTGATGTATACAATGCAACTATACTCTAAGGAAATCACACCGAAACACAGCACCTTCAGCAACCACGGACATGACACAAGAAATAGGCACCTTCTCATTGCTGATGTAAAGCCGTAGGAAAGCCGTAGAACAGAGACACTTCAATCACTTCACCAAGTATTAATCCTGCACCCCTATCCTAGAACACGGCATATGCCATAGTTTATAGTTTGGTAGGGTAAGTTCCATTAATAGATTATTAAAATTTAAATTATTTGAGGTTGTAGATATAGTTTTATATTTTAGGTACATGTAGTTTTAGATTTCTTCCTTGAAAAAAAATAAATATTCATCACAAGGAAATTAGTCAATTATCCCACTCTACTAAGGCAAAAGATACGTCATGGAGCGGGTGTTTAAGAAGCAAGATAATTTATTAATTATTGGTAAGCTGAAATAATATTATTAAAAACAATGTTTTTTGTGATGTCTTTCTGTATTCTTTTTCTCATAATGCGCTTTTGAACTGAGCAACCCGCAAGAATGACCAGTGAAAACAAAATAACTCAACTTTTCAGTAGTAGTTATTCAATGTTGTCACAAATCACAATTCAGCCATTCACCAAATTATTCAACATTGGTGAATAGTGAATAACATCACGAGTGAAAAAACAAGTGCATCAACACTCAGTGATCCCCGATAATGAATATTCAGCTCACCTGGAATTTGACTCTTTTCTGCGGTACATTTGGCGAATGTTGACAACGGAGGATTACTTTCTTTTGAAATGCATTCATGGTTGGAAGAATTTGAATTTCTTGAATTGTGCTCATCCACGAAACCTGTTTTTTTGCACCTTTATCTGAAGGAGGTTTTGATTTAAAACCTTTTGCTGAATATTTTTCATCCTCTGTTAAACAAGACGTATGAGCTACATAGGCATCTCCCCTGTAAAAAGATTCCAAGGTATAATATTAATGTTGCGTGATTATTTAAATAAATGAGTGGGCAAAACTATGTTAACGAAAACGCCAATCAAGACACTTTATGCATCTGCCTGCTCTATTGCATCTTGCATTTAGAGCAGGCATATATGCATAGTGTTCAGTTTAGAATGAGCATTATCGTTAAAGTAGCTCTGCGAACACTCTATATCAACATTCCATTTTTTCAAGAAAAAAAAATGTTTGTGTCCCCGCATTGTAGAAAATTTGAATGCTGAAATGTGTTTTATTCCTTGTACTTCTCAACATTTTACGAACACAAAATTTTGCCATGAAAGTTTGGAAATAGTTATTCATGTATTAAGAGCGTGAAGCGCGACTTTATCGCTCGAGCCAAAACATTTACTGCGCGACGCATAGCGGAGCACAGTAATTTTGCGAGAGCGATAAAGAAGCTTCACGTGCGAATTGCATACAATATTTTTCCTAAAACTGCAGTTCTGGATTCCAACATAATAAAAGCTTGTAGTTTGTAACATCACAGACCGTGCGCGGATTTGGTTAGCGTTCGCCATTGTTGAGGTTATGTGAATTTCACGGATTCCGTGATCCACCAATGAGAAGACATCAAAATCAAAACAGAAGCGTAAAGAAAACAGCTGGCGAGCGTAAAGTACTTTACCGCTTGCGGAGCAGTAAAGAGGTATTTTACAATTAGTTTTCAGTACGTAAAGAACTACTTTACGAGCAGTTGTAGGAAAAAATTTATATTCTGCTGTAAGTATCAAGGCTAAAAATAATCTAGAAATGATTCCAAAGGATACTGGCAATATTTCAAAGGCCAATTTATTATTCAGTTAACAAATGCCAACAGAAATAGATCTCAGTTCATAACTTGACAAATATGGAGAGAATTCATCTGTATAAATGCAAGAATTCGACACCCAGCGCGAACCAAAGTACACCATAAGTGTGTGACTACATGGGTGATCCGGTATCATCCATGGAAGCAGCAGTCACAAAAACATGCTTCAATGATAACTTTATACTATACTACTGAGCGTTATCGGATTTTCTCAATAAAACACATTGACATGTAACAGTCTGCCATCCATGTAGTCCAAGGCTAAAGGCCGTATTTATAAACGTGATACGTTCATCTAAAACGACTTGGAAAGCTCTATTACATTGAATATGGTCACAAGCAAACCTAAAGTTGAGTAGTAATATCAGACACTGACTAACATAAAATAACATACATGATAAGATAAAGATACTGCACTGCATGTAAATTTACAGTTACTGTTAAGTAATTATTACTACACCAATATATTTCAAATTATTATTTTCTGTTTTCGAATTAAAAAAATAATAGAATTTTGATGCAGTGTAGTGAGCGCTACCTGCCAGCAGACCAAAGAACTTTCATCCATTCTATATCTTCATCATGAGTGCGAAGAAAAATGTATAGGTTAAAATTCGATTTACATAAAAGAAGTAAAAATAGTATCAATAAGTAGTCAAATATACAATGCAATGGTGCAAAAATTGAATATTATGATTTTATTTTGATGAGTCGATGCTAAGGCTACTAAAAAATGAAGCCAAAATATGATATAACACAGCAATCTAATTGAAATAATACAAGGAAAACCTAGCTTTAGGTTTTTAATAGCTTACAACTCAGCATACCAGTAACACTAACAAATAATATGAATCAGTAATCAATACAACATTAACAGGTGATAAAGAAAGAATAAGAAGCCATAAAGCTTATGGTCAGATATCATATCATTCTCCCGCAGTCGAGTTTTGCCAAATATAGTCCTTTAAATAAATTGGAGGTCTTCTTGTTCGTTGAGGGTAACTAGTTCCCTGATTTGGCGCAGTTGCAGTCTTTTGATATACATTAGTACCTTGAACATCTTCAACTCCAACCTCAGTTACATCTTGATTTTGGCTTAGGACATTTTCCTGAACTCCTAGATTATGATTAGTTTCATCATGAATTTCCATCTCTTGATTATTTTGAGTTTTATCATGGTTTCCTGAAAGTGATAAATTTCCTCTGGGCGCTAATTGTCGTAGAGATACAGTAGCCTCAGTTCCATCCTTTCTTCTAATAAAAGCATATTCAGGATTAGCCTCAAGCAATTCAGCTTCCTCAACTAGATCCTCATACTTGCTTGATCTTACATTTTTCTTAACCAGGACCATTCCAGGATTGACAACCCAACTTGGGAGTGTGGATCCATTAGTTGATTTTCTCGGGAAGGAGAGAAATCTTTCATGTGGAGTACAATTTGTACTGGTGCAAAGAAGTGACCTTATAGCATGGAGTGCCTCATTCAGCATAACTTCCCAGTTTGAAGTTGGTAGCTCTTTCGTTTTCAACAAGAGCATTACTGACTTCCAAATAATACCATTGTATCGTTCAACTTGTCCATTTCCCCTTGGATTGTATGGAGTAGTAGTGCTGGTAGCTACACCAAGAGAATGGAGAAATGAAGTTAATTCTTGAGAAACAAAAGCAGTGCCCCTGTCTGAATGAATATACGATGGAAGTCCAAACATAGAAAATAAATGAGTAAGGCACTTGATAACAGTAGCTGAACTGATGTCAGGACAGGCATAAGCAAATGGGAAGCGAGAAAATTCATCAACAATAGTCAAAATGTACTTATTTCTTGTGTTAGATGGCAGTGGTCCTTTGAAGTCAACATTTAAGCGTTCCATTGGAGCTGTAGATTTAATCAGGTGGCCTTTATATTTTAAAAATCTTGGTTTCATTTGAGCACAGACAGGACAATCAGTTGACATTTTACGAACTTCATCTATTGAGTATGGCAAATTTTTAGTTTTAACAAAGTGGAACATTCTTGTCACGCCAGGGTGGGCTAGAGATTGGTGAAGTTCATACAATTTATTCAAGTCAGTAGCACCACAAACTCTGCTTAACATGTCAGCTTTTACATTTTCCTTTCCAGGTCTGTAGATGATGTCAAAGTTGTATGGTGTTAGTTCTAAACGCCATCTTAGTACCTTGTCATTCTTTATTTTACTTTTATTCTTTTTGTCAAAAATGAATGAGAGTGCTTGTTGGTCAGTTATCAATTTGAAAGTTTTCCCAAGAAGGAAAGGTCTCCATTTTCTCAATGCTTCCATAATAGCTGCTGCTTCTTTCTCTATAGCAGAGTGGTGTTTTTCACATTTTGATAAAGTCCGAGAAAAGAAGGCAACTGGTTTATCATCCTGACTTAGAGTTGCAGCTAAGGCATGATTAGAGGCATCCGTTTCAACAACTAAAGGTGAATCGTGATGAATTGTAGTTACTACAGCTTTTGCTATTTCAGTTTTTAAGTTTTCAAAATCCATTTGAGCCTGTAAATCCAATGGAAAAGAAGTTGATTTGACTAAATTTTTAATTTTATCTGAAAAATGTGGAATCCACTTTGCATAATAGGCAAAACAGCCAAGGACTCTCTTCAAGGCAGATGGATCAGCAGGTGTTGGAATATTTAATAGAGGTTCTAACCTTTTTGGATCAGGCTTTATAGAATTTTCAGTGATGTGATGTCCAAGAATATTAATCGAATTTTTAGAAAAACTGCTTTTTGCTTCATTGATAACAATGCCATACTTTTCAATACACTTCATGAAATTCTTCAAGTTTGAGTCATGCTCAGATTGTGTTTTACCACACACTGTTATATCATCCAAGTATGAATATACACCCTTCAAGTTTTCTTTTTCTACTATTTTGTCGATAGTACGTTGAAAAGCTGAGACACCATTTGTTACACCAAATGGTATTCTTGTGAATTCATATAGTTTACCACATGCTTCAAAGGCGGTGTATTGGCGCTCTTCAGGTAGTATAGGAATTTGGTGATATGCCGCCTTCAGGTCAATAGTACTGAATACATTATTTTGTGCTATGTTTCTAACTAAAACATCCACATTTGGTAGGGGATAAGCATCTAAAAGAGTAAATTTGTTTATAGTTTGGGAGTAATCAATTACTAAACGCTTTTTGTGTCGACCATCATCAGCAACCAAAACTTGAGATCTCCAGGGTGATATGCTCTCTGTAATTATATTCTCAGATAGCAGATTAGAAATTTCCTTTTTGATAAATTCAAAATCGTTTTTTGAAAAATGTCTTGATCTAGTAGCAATTGGTCTGCAATCTGGTGATAAATTCTTGAACAAATATGGGGGTTCAACAAAAGCAGGAATTGAGTTACAGATTTCCAAGCAATCAAGCTTTCCACCAAACTTCATAGCTAAGCTAGAGTGAAGACTCATGAGATCGTGTCCCACCAATACATCTGCACACAAGCCTTGTAGTATAGAAAATTTGAATTTTGTATAAGTGTGATCAGCTAATTGAAAATCGGCGACCACGCAACCATGCAGTTTTGATTTGAGAGTTGTCGAAGCCATCGAAACTTGACCATCAGCAGGGTAAACTTTAATTCTATTTTTTTGTACAAAATTCAAATTGATGTAGCTATTGGTACTGCCAGTATCAATGAGACAAGTAGCTGTAAACCCGTTAACTTTTGTATTAGCTAAGGCTTTTGCCAAACTGTAGCTTGGTTCCACAGAAGATATAATAGAGGATGAGGTCATATTACTCGTATGGTTTACCATCTCCACTTTCCTTGATGATTTGCATGCTTTACTATAGTGTCCCAATTTATCACATCTACCACATTTAGCATTCCTAGCTGGACATTTGTCTCTCGGGTGATATCCATTCCCACAAAAGAAACATCTTTTATTGTAACGATTAACAGCAGCAACTTTTATAATTTCTTCAGAACTTTCTATAGGGGAACGGTCAGAGGAGTTACATTGAACTTGTGTTGAATATTGAATTGATTGATTTTCAGCAGTTTCAAAAGTTAGTGCTTGATTTATAGCATTTTCTAAACATAAGTTGGAATTCTCTAACAATCTCTGCCTTGTACTATTTGAAATCAAACCATTTATTAGAGAATCACGAATATACAAATCTTTATGCTCTTTAGCAGTGACAGCAGAAAAATTACAGTCATTACTTAAAATCTTCAGCTGAGAAACAAATTGTTTAATGGACTCACCATTCTGTTGTTTCCTAGTTGCTAGAAGATGTCGTGCAAATATTTCACTCTTCTTACCCACATATATCTCTTCCAATGCTGCTACAGCTTCATTAAAAGATGCTGTTTCAATGATCAATTCGTGTACTTCATGGGATATAAAATTGATTAACAATTTATACTTATCTTCGTCATTACAACGTTCAGTAAATGGCTTCAAGGCATCTCTCTACCTATCTTGGCTAAGAACGGATTTGAGATACTGATTTTAAGAAAGACTTGACTTTTAAGTTAAGAAGATCTTCAAGTAAGGTTCATAAATACGAACTCAAGTTGAAGCATTGCTTATACTGGGTGAGTTTAGGAGCTGAAAAGTGAGATAAAAGCCGACCCAGTTGTCCCTGCAACATTTATGTAGTGTAAATTATTATATTGGTGTGAATTGGAGTTGTTTAATGTAAAAATATTTATCACGAGTCAGGTCTTTGTTGAGGGAGCTGGGTTGGCTTTTAGCGTTAGAGCTGCTCGCTGGCTTCTCACGTCATGAACCTGTAAGTGTAAGTAAGACTTATTGCCGCTAAGTATGACTTATACAAGTTGTTATTTGATAAGAAACGTTTATAAATAGGCCAACGGCCCCAAGAGTCTAAAGATGCCAACTAGCTTACAACCAAATCATTGGATAGCATGTGTAAGCTAATAATACCCAAAGTGGCTAAGAATAGTTTTTATGTTACAATTTTTAGTGATTTTAAATTATAAATGTAGAGATTTTTCCTCAAGATATTTCAACTGAATCCTGGTTTACTTTTTGAGTTATATTGAGGTCCATGTATCACTATTATAATCAATGCATGTCTTGTGATTTGAGGCTTGCATTTGATTTGATACTGTATGGCTATTGTTTGAATAGTATACTATCTTCAATACCCAGCAAGTTTTGATTTTTGAGCTTCAAAGATTTGCGAGGTTCGAGAATGAGATGAAAAAGAAAATGCGGGGGTGATCAGATGGAGGGAAACTATGTATAATGGACTCCAAGCGCTCCAAAGCCAAAGTGCAGTAGAAGGAAAACGATTACCATCAAGTTATTGAATTCAGTCAAAACTTACAAGAAATCTTTAAGACAGTCGACACAGGTCAAATTCGGAGACCTGTTCCTGCATTCTGTCATGTAATGCTTTTCAACCACATTCTTCTTAAGCGAAGCTCCACAGTGTTGACAAGTAAAAAACACCATGGC
Organism: Conomelus anceps; assembly: GCA_948455865.1. Taxonomy (NCBI): domain Eukaryota; kingdom Metazoa; phylum Arthropoda; class Insecta; order Hemiptera; family Delphacidae; genus Conomelus; species Conomelus anceps. The sequence goes on from OX418220.1 coordinate 34,398,296, forward strand.
GATGGTCTGTAAAAATAGGAATTAAACCAATAAATCCATTGTATTTATATTATTTTGATATCATTTGGATGCTCGACAACTACGCACAAACCAAATTAGTTTGGCTGCAGTGACATATCACATTTAATAGATCACTGAAAGAATACATCAATCAGTAAAAAAAAAAAAATATTTCCATCAATTATAAATAAAGGCTACGTTTTCCACAAGTTTATCTACAATAAGTTTTTTCTAGGACTCATATGATTCAATTCAAGCAAATCCTATGCTAAGTTTGCGTTGTCTTTAGAGATCCGCACACAAGTCATTACTATAGAAACGACGACTTTATGGGGTGACACAGGATACATTTTAGTGAACTACAAAAATGAATTGGTCTGTGTAAATAGGAACTTCATAATTCTACTTTCATAGTGTTTGAACTCACCAAGCCTGCGTGTCTATTCTCGCGCCCTCTTTATGTTATGGTTATAGCTGGAACATTACCTTACATCAGAATATCCATGAAATATAGGTATGAGGGCCGTTTCGATGTATTGTACTAGCATGTTCATACACCGCGAACAGTGACCAATGTGGGAGCTTAGGAAGTCAAAACCTAGTTCAATCATACCAGCAGGAAAGAAGGTGGAACTATAATAAACATCCATGTTGATTGAACTTGAAATCAACGGAACTAAACAAACAAGTTGTGTAATTCAATCTCAATTTACTTATTTCTGGCGTGTTTCAACACCTTATCACTGTTTCATCTCCAGAACAACGTGACTATTAATAGAAGTAAATATTCTGTAAATAATAAATGATGTTCATTACCTTTAAGCACAACATTTTTGCAAACGTCAAATACAGTAAGTTAACTTAATTATAGGTATTTATTTATAGGTAACTGAATTATAGAGATTTAGATTTGATTTGGATTCAACTTTGGAACAGATATCGATTATCGAACCCTCTCGGTTGCATTCCCGTATCTTCATCACGATAAAATCAAATGAAAATTTCGATAATCGATATCTGTACCAAATCCCAACGTACTTTTCATATCGACTATCGAAATTCTTTTAATCGATTGTTTTGTGGGGACTGCAGCCCTCAATTTATATTAGCTATGGGTGAGCGGCTGCACTTCCATAGTATCATAGACGAACCATCATATCTTACTATCCCTGATCAATGATAGTATGTAGCCCAATTAAATAATCCACAGAGAACAGTCGATAGGTTAGGTTTAGCTTTGGTACAGATATCGACTAGGGTATCAATTCTCTCAGTTGATTATTTCATTGGACTACATACGGAACCACTTTTTTCTACTGATTTGTACTCAGAAAACATGACAAATCGTATAAAACTAGAATTTGAAGAAATCGAACATGCCGCTGTTCTTCAGTTACACCGTACTTATATTCTGCCTAACGTGTTAAGCAGCATATTTATGCAAAATATAGTGTTAATATCCAAAAACGTCTATTAATTAGACATGAAGATTTACTAATAGTATTTTTAAAACTCATTGAAATGACTACTGCGATCTGTTTCACATGTTTGGATTGAAAACAGTTTCATTTCACTACTTCCTATTAGTAATAATAAATTATGTTTGAATTCAAACGAAAACAAAGAGCATTTATGACATGTACTCACATTTTTTACTCTATTCGAATTCCTAAATGAATAATTACAATACAAATATTGTAAACACCGCAAAATGGATGAGAAAAGATAGAAATTAATTTTGTATTGCTATTGCTAAATAACCTTACTAAATAATTCATAATCGTGGACCGTACAACGTGCAGCGTGCATCGCAGGTCAGTGCTATCTTGATCCGTGATTCCTGACTTCTATGTAGATTTATTTACGCACAAATATTATTAGCACAGTCAAGTTTACACAACATTATCATGTGAAATATATTAAAAAATAAATCAATGACTGTTTTTGACGCATCATAACTATTGTTGAGTGTTAAGCGTCGATGAAACTGGGCGAGTTAGAAGCTAAGCGAGTAGCAAGTAGAAACGTTACAGGCCGACCGTGCTTCAGCAGCTCGGCATGCCAAGCCGTATTATGGAACTATGGGACTTCCAGAATTCCCCCCATACACAGTGGCGTTGCCAGGATATCGGTATACATCCCCCCCTTCAACAATAGGTGATCAGAAGTTGGCCAAAAGATCGATCGTCGCGAACTCTGGGCTGCATAAATCGGCAGCATTGTAGTGAGTTAGTTACATTGTTTGTAATGGCTAACATTGGGAAACTTATCATAAAAACAGGATTTAAAGAAGTCAATTGCGATTTTTTAAGGAAATATAATCTAGAAAAAGGGAAGAACCTTGTAGAGAGTAATCATGATAATGCAGAAGTATCTCTAGAAGGCGTTGATCAAAGGCTAGAGTACCTAGTGCCTGGGACATGATAATTCTGCAGCTAGAATGCGCTACAGTCGAGTCGGACAAGTGGTATATTCGGAGAAGTTGTTTCTGGCCTTAATAGCGCGTCATGTAGAAGTCGGACAAGTGGTGTATTCGTGCCATTGATATATACTACTAGATGCGTAACTCTAACGTTGAAGGCTATGGCATAGTGAAGCCACTTTTTTCTGGCGGGAAAAGGCCAAATCGGGCAAAAGTTCAAATTTAACACAGGCTCTTATGGGAAAAAGTCAATTTTCATTTGAAGATTTCTTGCAACTCCCTTGATGGATTTCAATAATTCTTTTTTTGAAAGATAGCCCATGATTTTGTCTTACATATAGTAGTAATAACTTAACATTCCAGATTTTTTCTGGCTCAAGCCAATTTCAAACTCAGAGCAGTGCATAAGCAGTATGTGATTTCAGGAAAAACATACAGTAATTTTTTTCTCAGCGTATTCCTATGTACTTTGATGCACTGAATCCGAATCTGAACTCTCGCACCTCAAAAAACGCTCGCTTCACGAAATATTTCCAAGATGGCGGCCAAAATTTCATAAGCGAATTTTCTCAATCTTTATGAAGAAAAAATTCTAGAGTAATATTATTTGTGGTCTGTGAATCCCTGATTTCGAATATATGATTTTTATTCTGAGAAAATTCGGGAATAAAATATATTTTAATAGAGCAAACATCAAAGTCTAGCTTTTTCAAATTTTGACTAAAATAACAATAATAGGCTATTTTGTGGAGCAGACATACTGAATTATAAAAAACATCATAAACTTGATTCAGCAGTAGGCCTCCAGTTGTGTCTGAGGTAGCATTACAACAATGCGAAATTGCCGTCACACACTAAATATGTAAATGTTAAACTCTTTAGTGAAGATTTTCTCTATTTCATTAATGTTTAAATATCAAGTGAGAAAGTAATATAATGGAACTGCAACACTAAAGGAAATATAAATTTACTGTATGAATAAATATAAATAGCCTATATATATATATATTTAGATACCGCATGCTTCAAAATTCAGTAGGCTCCTTTTTAAATTCATATTGTGAAAGCCCAAGAATGCTCACCAATGCCATTGCAGTTCAAGCAAAATCGCTTGATTAAAAGAGTTATTTAATAAATTACTGTACGGTATATCACAAGTAATTAATGCTTAAAAGAACAAGATTGAAGTGGTGAATATGGTAGTACATTATTTTTAATTAAAAAAACCCATAAAAGTGAGGAAGCAGAAAACAATCTTGTAAAGCTACGCTCGCACATAGACAATAAAAATATAAAATTACTTGTTTGAAAATAAATATTTCCACCAGACTTGCACTGATTGGTACATCCATAATCACTTCATGAAATAATCATGTTAAAACATCATTTAACATCACAAAACAAGTCATTTGAGCACTGACAAATACGGGTTTTTTCCATTACCGCTATACAAATTTTCGTGGTTTTGCCCGATTTAGAAGCGGGCGATGCTAGCGCTGTGACTTCACAGCGGATCCCGGAGTTACGCATCTAGTAATATATATCAATGATTCGTGCAAATGGTTATTCGAACAAGTGGAAATACTAAGTTGAATTAATTTTTGACAACAGGTACAAAAGTCGGACAAATGGTATATTCGGAGAGATGGAAAGTCGGACAGAAGGTTTGTTTAGTGCCCTTGTCATGAAGCCTCATCCTGTCAGACAGGGTTTTTTTCTGTTTTACTTGTGAGTGAGTAGTTTAAGGAAGTAGCTTATTGACGCGATCATATGCATAATGCATAGGAATGCCCACAGATCAATTTTATATCTATCTATCTATGTGTTGTGAGGGAACATTTTCACTGGATTGCAGAAACGATATCTAACTAAAAACACTGTCTACGATCAGACACTGGCTAAACACCGAATCGGCTTGCAAGAACAATGTTTAGAGGAATCATTGTCTAAATGATGTCTATCGCCATCAAGAAAGCCGCCATTTTTAGATACTCGCCAGTAGGTTGTTTAAATCGTGTTTAACCTAATTTCTGGTTGTATCTTGTAGGTTGTAGGCTGTGTACATATAGGGTTAGGGTCAAATTAATCTGTATTGACAGATACTGTATCGTTTCTGCAATCCACTATAAACCTTTATTACAATATTCTGAACAATGCCACACCAAAATAGATAAATAGATCCCATTAGCTGCAATATTCGAGCGAAAATAATCTAAGTCCCTCATCTTGGATTTGTTTTCCTGCCCCCTGAGCTCAGTTCTGCTGCAAATGCGACCAACCCCGGTATTTTTCGTTTTGTTTTTTCTCAGAGAATCCGGCAAAAATAAGTTTGATGAAAAAATCACAAATTTCAAAAAAAGCCCCCCTCCAAAATAATAAGGGGGGCACCTGAGTGGTAGATAGTATTTTTCTCGAATTCCTCTTGCTTGATACAGGGTGTCATGTGAAAATTGAGTTCATAAAGTAACGGGAAGGTACTGAACAATGCCACACCGCAGATCCCATTAGCTGCAATATTCGAGCGAAAATATTCTAAGTCCTTAATCATTGATTAGAGTTAGATAGATATATTGTTGACTGTATCATGCATCAGCGGTGAGCTTCCTATGTTTAGTAACATATACAATGATACGGAGCATAGCGTAGAATGCTACACTACGACTCTAGTATGATACACACCGCAGAGCCCGGCTTCACCCACCTTTTCATCAACGGCAGGGATAATTCAATTCAATTTTCAATTCAATTAGTCAATCCTTGACCAGCTGTCATGCTGGATAGATTTCGTCGTGTAGTAAAACCGTAATACATTCAAACATTAAAACACTTATCGAGATGGCACTAAAAGATGTGGTCTCAAAACATTGCAAGGAACACGTTCATCTCGTCATCACTCAAAGAATAGAGTGGCACACTAATAAGTTTGTCACGCAGTGTTTTTTTAAATCCTCCCATTTGTAGGTTGCGCACATACTGAGGCAGTCTGTTGAAGATTTTTAGTGCATGAATCGGATAACTGTTGTGCGATCTGGAGAGTCTAGAGTAAGGCAGGTTCCACCGGTGGTGGAATTGACCTCTCTCCTGGAATCTGTGGAGTTCCCCCCTCAGGCGAAGCAGCGAGCTATAGATATACTGGCTGTAAACAGTCAGTATTTGTAGTTGTTTGAAAATTGGCCTGCAGTGTTCAAGGCGATGTGCTCCAGTGATGATGCGGAGAACTTTTTTCTGTAGCAGGAGAATCCTCTCACAACCTCCCACATGGCCCCAGATTACAATACCATAGTTGATATGGCTGTGGAAGAGGCCATGATAAGCTGTTATTAGGTACTTGGTTGGTACGTGATTCCTCAGCTTCCGCATCAAATAGGTCACCTTTGAAAGTCGACTGCAGACCATGCTCACATGCTGTTCCCATGATAAAGAAGAGTCCACCACGAATCCAAGAAGTTTGACTTTTGCTCCACCAAAGGATGGCGGATTGCGTCTGAAGGTGCACAGCAGGTTCTGGGTCTTCCCCTCGTTCATGCATAGTTTGTTAGAGCTGAACCACAAGCCAGCCTCTTCATTTAATTGGATTTATAGATCCCTCAATTTATTTATATTAATGTGATTCAAATTTATATTAGTTGAAATATAAGTGAGACTTATAAATCTAAACCAAGTAGTCGTCGCATGTTACATCTATCTTCAAATATTCCTACTACAAATTATAATAGATAAACCTTTGCAGGTGGGCATACATAAGCATGTGCCTAAAGAATAAAGTTGAAGAAAAACGAGTGAATAATAAGAGTATACTCGAATTAGTGCGGTATTCGTAGTTGAGTCTTCTCTCCTTAGTAAACAGTCGCCCGTATGCGTATGGCCCATAGAGTATACTCTCGACTCAGAGTGAATAAACGAAGTACGCTCTGCTCCAGTGTGAACTAGAAAAATCTGAGTTTACTCTCCACAGTTTTATTCACATGAATTTCGCCTTAGTTGTTACTAAGTTGAGCTATTGGGAAGTGATAGCCGAGTGCCATAGCAGGTATCTGTTCAGTCGGAGATAAGCTACGAAACTCCTGGGCGCTCTTTGTAAGGGTGACCGATTGGATTGGTCAGCAAAAGATACTCTGTTCTCTGCTGTAAAATCACTTCCCGATGGTTTGGAACCCACCTAAAACTGTGCGTAGGACCAACTCATCAATCACCATCATCCAATTCATTACCCACTCACACATCTCAGACCTATGAGGGCTTCATCCTCCAAAAAAAATTATAGATGGGTTGATCAGAAGAAATATTTATTATTGGAAGAAGTCTATTCAAGTAGATAGATTTTATCTTCAATAATTTAGAATAAAAAAACGATAGTTAGGATTCCTAGGCTATGTCAAAAATGATCAACCTTATTTATATTAATAAATTCCTCATATTATTCTTCATATTTCAAATGCAGATATCATTAAACTAATTATTTCCATATTAGTGATCTTTCAATAATATTGTGCATGGTAACCAATTGAATACTATAATTTTGTTCTACATGCAAGCTGCACAAGACCATATGAATTATGCTACCTGACAACAACGCTACCTGATCTAATTATAGACTTAAATAATTCATTGAATTGAACCCTTGAATAGGGAGTTTTTCTGGTGAAGTGCAGGATGAATCCCAAAATACACTACCAATACCGTTTCAGTTTGTTGAAGAATCAAAATCCAACAGTCAACAAACAAACCAGAGCCAAGGACATGCAATTTATTCATTTGCCCACTTTTGCTACTTATAATAATTTAACTCCAATATACTGGAATGACGAAATAAGTTTGAGATAAAATAGATTGCAGGGATATAGAATAGGCTAAATGATTAATTTTTCTGGATTTCTTGTTCCATGACGAACTGCGTTGTTAATATTAACTTTTCATGTGAAATTTAACGACATGCAGTCAAATATTTGTTAAGAATAAGTATAATAACTCACTTAAACTGGCTGAGTACTTTCGAATCTATGAGATCCATCATCAGAGGCTCCTAGATCATCATGTCAGTCTACGCTAAATTCAAAACCAACAACAAATCGAAACCAGCTCAAATAGCCAAAAATAAAGCAGAAACTACCTTCATCAAGGAGAGCATCAAACTTTTATATAAACAGAAAGACTCACACAATTTAGACCTCCTCAAACTACACCTATCTATCACACAAAAATACGGACACAGTTTCTTCCTTGAGTTAGCAGAAACAACAAACACTTGGGTACAACAAAAACTTAACAAAATTAAACAAAGACATGACAAAAAAATACATAACCTAACACCTCCAAAAACGACAATTCAATCACCTCACATTTTTTACAGTAAAACTGTTAACCTAACAAACGTAGATTTCACAGAAACCGAACTCAACTTATTGAACAAAGGTCTCAAACATAACCTGAACTACAAAAACAACAAATCCACATCAAAAAACATTGTCATTGAAACAGAAACAAGCATCCAACGCACAGACCCACAAATACATGATGAACTTAGAATAGAAACCTACAACACAATAAAAACAAACAGCTCACAACCACACCCACCCATAAATTCAGAAAACCACACCATAAAAGAATTGAAACACAAAGCTCTAACTCACAATCTCACCTATATCAAAGCAGACAAAGGCAACACTACAGTTATCATAAACAATGAAGAGCTCAACAAAAAAACACTTGACTACATAAACAAAACCAACATTAAACAACTACACACCGATCCCACAAATGTTTACCAAACAAAAATCAAACAAATAATCAACAAGACAAATCATATAATTAATAATTCACAAAAAAGAAAACTGAAACAAATACACCCTTCTGCACCATCACTTCAAACACTTCTCAAAATTCACAAACCCGACATACCTATTAGACCAATTGTAAACTACCAAGAAGCACCTGCCTATAAACTAGCAAAACACATAGATCAAACACTGAGAAAACTAATTAATATCAACAACAACACATACATAAAAAACAGTAGCGATCTTATCGCAAAAATAAAAGACACACAAATTCCTCACAACTCCACTCTTGCATCTTTTGATATAACAAACCTATACACCAACATACCTGTCAATGAAACAATAGAAATAATACAGAACATCCTTATTCACAACAACACAACTACAGAACATATAAATGAAATAATAGACATCCTAAAAATCATCACTCAACAAAATTACTTTACCTTCAACAACAAATTCTACTCACAACCTGATGGACTGCCAATGGGCTCACCAATCTCAAGCATATTTGCTGAAATCTATCTCCAACACTGCGAAAACACTCATATACTCTTTAATAACAAATTTTCACAGAACATAATATACTGGCACAGATATGTAGATGATGTTCTATTGCTATACAGAGGAAACAAAAGACAATGTGAACAACTTCGATCATACATAAACAAAATACATAAGAACATTCAATACACAGCTGAATATGAGAAAAACAATTCAATAAACTTCTTAGACCTCTCAATTACAAAGAACACAAACCAACAACACAGCTTCAACATCTACAGAAAACCAACAATGACAGATACCCTAATACACAGCACCTCCAATCATCCAACACAACACAAACACTCAGCATTCAGGTCAATGCTACACAGACTCAACAACACACCGCTTTCCACCGACAATTACCACACTGAACTAAATACAATAAAATACCTAGCACAAGAAAACGGCTACAAACACGGCCTAATTGACAAACTCAATCATAAAATAAGAAACAAAACACCAACACCACTGACAAAAAATACATCACAATGACATACATTAATCCACAATCACACAGACTAGCAAAAATCTTCAAAAAAGCCGGCCACACCATCTCATTCAGAACAAAAAACAAAATAAAAAATGCACTTAAACTCAAAACCACACCGAACACAAACAAATACGATCTCCCAGGGATCTACAAACTAAACTGCTCTGATTGTAACAAATTCTACATAGGACAAACAGGCCGCACATTCAAACAACGTTAAAAGGAACACTTTCAACTTTCAAGCCCTGACATCCAAAGCTGAATCGAATTTTGCCGACCATATCATTCAAACTGGACACACTTTTACCGACATCAGTACCAACCTACACATTCTACACATAAAATCTAAAGGACACGAACTCAACACCTTGGAACAATTTGAAATATACAAACACACCACACACAATAAACAAAACATTCTCAATGAACAACTAAATTTTAAATCTCACAAACTTTTTGATCATATTTTACAAAAACCACAACACTTCTAACCAAAAAACTGACATGATGATCTAGGAGCCTCTGATGATGGATCTCATAGATTCGAAAGTACTCGGCCAGTTTAAGTGAGTTATTATACTTATTCTTAACAAATATTTGACTGCATGTCGTTAAATTTCACATGAAAAGTTAATGATTAATTTTCTTGTAATAAACTTCAAATTGTTTGAGAAAAATTGAATGATAGACCGCGGGCTAGTCAGCTCAGACCCTACCTTGCAAAAAGTTTAGTAACGACTATAGTATACTGTAGTGAAGTCTTTACTTGGTTTTATTCACTCCAAAGTGAGTAAACTGCGGAAAAATTTAAACCCTGTAATCATCACTATAGTCGAGCTTTTACTACAAGACTGTCATTCACTCAAAAGCTAGTAAACTGTCCAAACCCCCTGTAACTTACTCGTTTTTATTCACCTGGCCCATAATATTGATTTTTTAATAAAACGATGTCTCAAGCTACTTACCCATCAATAATGCTTTATCATCTCGTGCTGACACACCAGGAAAACTGGAATTGAAAAGCTCTTGGATTCACCCCCAAGCCAACTTTTTTTGTGCAGTTTCCGAATCATAGCTACTTTTTAGATTCGATTATAGGAAAGTTCTTGATAATTTCACTAAGAACTTCTTTATCACGAAACCTATCATGCTAACCTTTTCTACTCTTTTCATCATTGTTGGATGAATTTTGTCAACAGCCTCAAAACTCATCGTAAGTAAGGATGCAAGGACGATAAACTAACCTACTCTGGATTGAACGACTGAAGCTTGCACAACTTACCTCAAAACTAAAATTTAGTTGATGATTGCCATAAACAGAACGCTCAATTCCTAAACCAGAACTTTAATTCTGAAGAATTATACATCAAATCATTGAACAGATAATAAAATATGATACGGTACATATTAATTTTTAAAGCTACTTATACCGTAATTAATACAACTAGGTTATTCCGGGTCGCACAAATGTGCGACTTTATTAAACTTTGTAAAATACATTCTTCTTCTTTTTCTTCTTCCTCTTCCTCTACTTCTTTTTCTTCTTCTTTTTCTCCTCTTTCTTTTTCTAATTCATCTTCTTCATCTTCTCCTCTTTCTTCTTCTTCTTCCTCTTCCTCTACTTCTTCTTCTTCTTTTTCTTCTTCCTCTTCTTTTTCTTCTTCCTCTTCCTCTACTTCTTCTTCTTTTTCTTCTAATTCTTCTTCTTCTTTTTCTACTTCTTCTCCGACTTCTTCTTCTTTTTCTCCTCTTTCTTCTTCTCCTTCGTCTTCTCCTTTTTCTTCTTCCCCTTCTTCTTCTTTTCTCTCTTCCTCTTTATCCTATCCTCCCACCCTCTCTCTCTGAATGAACAATGAAAAATAAACTTTTTGTTTCAAAACAGCTGATCATCAAATCATAAGTTGAAATGTGAAAATTTTCAGCTCACCGACCCCTATGTTAAAGCAATGGCAAAAATTGAAACTTTGATCGTTCATTCCTCAAGTCCACGATGACTTTTTTCAAAATGTAAGACCTTATCAAACATCTACTCGATGAGATCTTTCAAATGAGACGTGGACGAACAAAATCGGTCGAGAAACCACGGAGGAGTTGTCATCACAAAAAAACATGTTCGCCTATCTATCTATAGGCGATCTGGAGATCGACCGACAGCGCTCCGAGCGGAGGATCTTGCACTAACTTAGTGAGTCAAAATCTGATCGCCATTAATTTGTGTGCTAAATTGTCTCACTTCAAACACGTTTTTTCAAAAAAATATTTCTTTAGACAAACTTACAAAAAAATGCCCAAGAGCCATATTATGTGTTGTATATATGGGTGCAGTAATACCTATGAGAATACAGAAGGAAAAGGTGTTTCATTTTATCCATTTCCTGGTTGATCTTACGAAAACGATAGACAGGAGAAATGGATCTCTAATGTTCAAAGGACTAAGTGAGTTATATTTACAAATTATTTCATGTGTAAAAGATTGCTGATTGATGAAAATTAGACACTTTCTATGAACTTGTGTGATTGATATTTGTAATTGAAGAAATACTTACTTACTTGAATACTTGATGTCTTAGTCGATGACTGGGAGAACCAGATGGACCGTGTCAAGAACATCATAGAGATTGCATCTCTTCAATTATGTGACAGTGGTGGTCTGCCATATTCACTACATGTGAAAAGTGGCTCCTCCTCTAACTCGGTGAGTGAGTAGATGGGCCTCTCCATCAGTTCCCTCTTCAGAATTTCCTTGAAGCATGTAGAGCTTTTCTTTTTCAACCAATCTGGCAGATTGTTGAAGCGTTTCAGGGCTGCAATTTGGAAGCTCTTCTGGGTCCCTGCCAATCTGCTGCGTGGAAGGTCGAGTCCGCCCGCAGAACGTGTGTTGTGCTGGTGCACTTCACTTCTCTTTCTTAAACTGTCAGCCCTGTCTCTTGTATAAACCAGCAAGCACAGTACATATTGGCTGAACACTGTCAATATTTTATATTTTTTGAATAGTGGCCTGCAGTGTTCAAGGCGGTCAGAGAAAGTTATAATTCTTATGGCTCTTTTCTGAAGCAGAAGCACATCAACACAAGCAGGGGTGTGTCCCCACAAGATAAGTCCATATGTGATATGACTATGGAGCATTGCGTGGTAGGCCGCCAGCAAATACTCCAGAGAGACCACATATCTCAGCTTACTCAGCAGATGAATGACCCTTGAGACCCTGACACAGACCTGGCTCACATGGTGGCCCCATGACAATCTCTCGTCCATCCAGAACCCAAGCAGCTTAACTGGCACTGTGACCTCATTGGGGGTGTCTTTCTTCAGGGAGCAGATGAGAACCTGGGACTTGTCTTCATTGAGCTTCATCCTATTTTGCACAAATCAATTTTTTGCCTTGAGGGAGCTAATTTCATTCAGTGCAGTCAAATCAATCCTAATAACAGCTTTGACATTATGTTTTTGTTATTGTTGCAAAATATTAATTTATTGTAAGCAGAGGCGGATTTAGGCAGTTGCCACTTCTAGGCAGTTGACTTTTGATAAACAAAGTGAAATTTTTTTGACAAAAAGATTGTAAAACAGGATTGATGCTAGTTTGTCTCATCAATTTTCCATGTATCATACCTTTGCACTCCTCCACATCAAAAACATGATTACTCTCTACAAGGTTCTTCCCTTTTTCTAGACTAGATTTCCTTAAAAAATCGCAATTGACTTCTTTAAATCCTGTTTTTATATAAGTTCCGCAATGTTAGCCATTATAAACAATGCAACTAACTCACTACACTGCTGCCGATTTATGCCGCACAGAGTTTGCGTCGATCGATCTTTCGGCCAACTTCTGATCGCCTATACTATCTATACTATGTTATGTTATGTTATGTTTGAAGGGACGGATTCAAAGATCCAGAAGATTCAAAGATCCTCACACGTCAACCGAAGCTTATTGTGTGTCCCTAGTACGTTAGTTAGGCAAACCAATACCTGTGCCCTTTACAAGATCCAGGAGTTTCTTCCCTATGCTAACGTCCCATTCATCACCTGGTTGCTTAAAGCCAAACAGAGCCATTCTCCTTGCCCCGAGTCTCTCGCAATCCAGTATGATATGCTTGGCAGTCTCTTCAGACTGATTGCAAAGCCTACACATCTGATTTTCATTTCTGAGTCCGATTGTGTGGAGATGTTTCCTGAAGTGGCCATGTCCAGTTATCAGAGCAATTAGCTGCTTAACCTGACCTCTACCCAGCCTCACCAGCCAGTTGGTGAAGTAGGAGCTTGTGTCTGCTAGCAGCCTTTTGCCAAGTGCTTGGCCTGAGTGACCTTGCCATTGCTGGTGATGTAAGTCCCTGGACCATTTGTTTATTGTGTGGAAGGCAGTAGTTTTGCTTATGCCACAGCTTGGCTCTGGGCCAAAGAATGACCTACTAGAACCTTGCTTAGCAAGCCCATCTGCACACTCGTTGCCACCTATGCCTACATGGCCAGGTACCCAACCAAGATGCACAGAGTTGTGTGTTGCGAGCTTGCTGAGTGTTTTGTGACACTCCCACACCAATTTTGACTTGATTTCATTAGAGTCAAGAGCCTTGAGGGCTGCCTGACAATCTGACAAGATTACTATATGCTTGTCGCAATAGCATCTGGCAATGCCTATATTGGCACAAGCCATGATGCCCCAAATTTCTGCTTGAAAGATAGTACAGTATTGTCCCAGACTTGCACAGATTTCTGTTCTGGGTGATTCACTGTACACCCCATAGCCAGATTTCCCTTCAATAAGAGAGCCGTCTGTGTACCAGACAAGGCTACCTCTCCTGATATAGGGCCCTTCCTCAGACCTCCACTCCTCTCTAGAGCAGAATTTAACAGAAAAAGGTTTAGTGAAACCCATCTCCATACTCATGACATCTGAAGTCATTTCAAGCACAGGGCTATGAGCAACAGCTTTGGTGATTGTGCAATGGCCTGTTCCAGACAGGCCTTCCCTCCATTGGCCTGTGACTTTCAATCGATAGGCTGATTTTCGTGCTTCTGCCTTGATAAAAATATCCAAGGGCAGCAAGCCAAGAGCAACTTCAAGAGTTGCTGATGGGCTGCTCCTGAAAGCTCCAGTGACTAGGAGTGTGCCCATCCTTTGTAAACTTGTGAGTTTGGCTGTAGCTGTAATCTGGTTCACCTTTGTCCACCAGACTAGTGATCCATATGTGACTTGAGGCCTTATTACTGCCTTGTACAGCCACAGCGCTATGTGAGGCTTGATCCCCCACATGGAGCCTGCAAATCTCCTGGACGTCATAAGCGCCCATTTTGCTTTGTGCAGTATATTATTCAAATGATTGTTCCAAGTCAGCTTGGAGTCGATAGTCAGCCCTAGGTATTTGACTATACCTGATACTTTGAGCTGTGTTGGTCCAAGTTTCAACCGGGAGAGAGACTCCAGGTTCTTTTTCCTTGTAAATGGAACAACTACAGTCTTTGAGGGATTTATACTTAGTCCCTCTCCAAGACACCAGTCATTAACAAATTGAAGGTTGACGTTCATGACATCAGCAACAATATTTGTGAACCTTCCCTGTACCATGAGGACTATGTCATCTGCATAGCCCTAGACAAAGACACCTCTACTAGTGAGTTCACAGAGGAGACCATCCACCACAAGGTTCCACAGAAGAGGAGAAAGCACACCTCCCTGCGGACAACCTCTTGCAGGTATGATCACCATCGATTTGTCTTGAAGATCAGCCCTGATCCGCCTGGAGTGGAGCATGGCCTCAATCCACCTACATATAGCAGACTCAAGACCACGCCCATGCACTGCCCAGACCATGGCCGTGTAAGTAACATTGTCAAAAGCACCCTCAATGTCCATGAAGGTGCATAGAGCAATCTCCTTGGCAGCAAGGCTGTCCTCCACCCTGCTCACAAGTTGATGCAGGGCTGTTTCACAGGACTTACCAGGCTGATAGGCATGCTGATTCCGATGAAGAGGAGTACCTGAAAGCACTCCCTTTCTTAGATGTCTCTCCACCAGTCTCTCCAGTGTCTTCAAGAGAAACGATGTAAGATTGATGGGGCGAAATGATTTTGCAGTTGAGTAGTCTGCTCTTCCTCTCTTGGGAATGAAGACCACCCTACTGAGGCGCCAAGCTTGAGGGATGTACCCATAAGCCAGACTTGCTCTGAAGAGTTCGCACAGGAGGACCAAGAGAGCTTCTGGTCCTTGCTGCAACATAGCCGGTATGATACCGTCCCCCCCAGGAGATTTGAATGGGCCAAACTTGGAGATGGCCCATTTAACTTTGGAAAGTGTGACAATACGTCTGGCTAAAGTCCAGCTTCCACGATCAGCTCTTGGCCGTGAGCCCATTTCACTGTTGCCGGACATGCCTGAGCAAGCACCCTCAAAAACACAGTCTGGAAAGTGAGTCTCAAGGAGAAGTTTGAGACTTCCACCAGTTCCAATGGTATATTGTCCCCCTGGTAACCTCAGAGTTCCCAGGAGGCCAATTGGGCTTGAAGCTAAGACATGCTGCAGTCTTGCTGCTGCCCTAAGACTATTTACCTCCTGTGTAAACAGTCTCCAAGAGTTCTCTTTGGCTTTCTTGATTGCAAGGCTGTATTCTGTGAGTGCCCTGTGGTATGGTTCCCAGTTACGGCTCCGTTTGCAATGGTTATGAAGCTTCCTGACAACCGCCCTTCTGCGGTCAAGGTCAGCAGTCCACCATTTAGTATTAGTATGACTCTTTCCCCGCCGCAATGGACAATTGTCCTGAAAGCAGCTTATGATTGCATTCTGAAGATCGGAAGCAATCTGATCAATGTCTGCAAAGCAGGTGACCCTCTTGCCTAATGATCCAAGTTGAGACAGGAGGTCAGACTTATAGAGTGACCATTCTGTTCTCCTTGGATCTCGATAGCAGGATGAGCTGCCTTCACTTTGCAGGTTAAAACAGATGAACCTGTGGTCAGACAAAGAGGCCTCATGACTTACGTGCCAATTGTCGATGGCACTAAGGAGTCCTTCTGAGCAAAGTGTAATGTCAATAACCTCACTTCGATTTCGTGTAACGAACGTCGGACGGTTTCCAGCATTACAGACATAAAGATTATTAGATATGAGAAACTGAAGGAGAGCCTCACCTCTTGGATTAGTGTCAGAGCTTCCCCATCCAATTGTGTGATGAGCATTGGCATCACAACCTAAAAGGAGTTGTTGTCCGCCAGCGCAAGATGACTCCACCAGAAGTTCGAGTTCTCTTGATGGAGGAAGGTCCTCAGAGTCGTAAGGCAAGTAAACCGAGCCTGCAATTGTGCTCCATTCCTTGCCTTCATTGCTCCAGGTTATAGACACTGCAGTGAGATCTCTAGAACAGAATTCAGTGAGGCAGTCCATACCTCTCTTCACAAGTATGCAGGTTCTGACATTTTTGAGAGAGGTACAGTAAATTAACCTACCCTTGGTATCACCCAGGCCTGCAACCCTTCCTTGGTGAAGCCATGGTTCCTGGATCAGTGCCAGGTCAAATCCCTCTCTGAGGAAGAACTGGCAGAAAGCAGCTGAGGCTGCTTTACTGTGATGTAGATTGATCTGGAGGACCCTGGGCATTGTCCTTGACTGTTGTTGAGACAATTGAGACTTGCCAGAGTCCTAGGTTGGCTCTAGAGTTGGCCGACCTAACAGCATTGAAGCAGGCCTCATCCAGGAAACAGACAAATCCATAACCTTTTGGGTCTGGCTTGGCTGGCAGGACCTTCCACTCCTTCACCTTCAAGGTGGGGTTTTGCTTGTCAAGCATCTCAAGGACCTTTTCTGGAGTCTTTTTCAGAAGCTTTGGATGAGCTCTAAAGAATACCCTCATTGACTTCATAATGTCTTTCCTCAGACCAACAATGAGTTTCTTCTCCCCAAGTGGTTTGAGTCTGGGGATGAGTACCTCCAGCCAATGCTTAGTAGCATCGTTAATGCAGGATATAATCAAGACACCTTTTTCCATGTAGGTGCCTGCAAATGATGGAGTGCAGCCGTCCTCCAGGAGCTCATCCATAATGGCGTCTTCAATGACTTCTCCTTGCTCTGCTGAAAGCTTAGCCTCAGGATAGCTTTCCAAGACAATGGCCATTTTGGTGGCAGAAATGTCCCTGTAAGAGACTCCTTTACTAGAAGTCCCTAGATTAAGGGGTTGGACATCATGACCTCTATGAGTTCCACTCCTGGCCTTTTTTGTAGGTCCTTCCGCTGAGGGAGGGGTGGCCATGTTGCCTCTAGGGCGCTTGGCCACCCTTGACCCAGCCTCTAGACCCACATTTGTGCCTGGAGTTTCACCCATCTCTGGTCTCTTAGGTTTTTTCTTTTTACCCCTCCGAAACTTTGCTGGGTCAAAAGCTTCACCTCTCTCAAGAAGTTTTGCCTGAATGGCCGCCCTTCTTTGGGCAGTGGTGAGGTTTGGTTTCTTTACCCGCAAGCTGCTCAGTTGCTCTATGGCATCTTCAAGCATACCGGCGGATTTTGGTGTTTCTGGACTTCTGAGAAGCTCATCCTCCCCCTCCAGTGGGGCTGATGCGATTGAGCTCATGTCGTCCATGTTGATATCCATAGAAGCCTTCTCAATGTTGATAGCCTCTACATGAGAATGCAACGGAACCTCCTGTGTTCCTGATGCACCCATTTCAGATTGAGGAACCTGCCCTGATGGGGCGGATCCTGATGGGTTTGAGGGCAAGGCAACTTCTGGAGTTACCTTGGGGTTTGGTTCTGGTTGTTTTGAATTTTGGAGATTCATGTGGTTCCCACGAGCAGCTAGGGAAGTGGAGTCAACCCAGACAGAGCCCCGCATGCCCGGGCAAGGCTACATACTGCAGGAGGGCGCCTGGTGTCCTGCAGGCACCGTTTGAGACACTGTACAAAAGGCCCAGTGCCATCCACCCATCAGCACGGTTCACATCACACCTTGGGTTGGCCTATAACAGAGAAAGAGGAAATGGTGGAGGAAGGGGCTGGGATGAAGAGCAGGATAAAGGATAGGTTTCCAGGATAATGAGGTCAACGGACAGTTGCCCTTTTAGTCGCCTCTTACGACAAGCAGGGATACTGTGGGTGCAATTCTACTACCCCCACCCACTGGGGAGATCTATACTATTATAAAAATGAGATGGTGTCTGTCTGTCTGTCTGAACATCAATCACGCCTAGAATACTTGACTGATAAAGCTGAAATTTTGCATAAAGATTGTCTGTATACCAAGGAAGGACATAGGCCTATTTAAATATTTCAATAGTTCTTATAAATAATAAATAATTAGTAAAATTACAGACCTAACCTATCAAACTTGACATCCATTGATTGTCCGAACAATAATGCTCCTATTTGAAAGCCATGTGAAGTTGAACATGCTAAAAAATTGTTATTTATGGAGTATGGTACGTTGGTCTATTGGCTAGCGAGCCTGCTTTTCACCCAGAATTCGTTGGTTCGAATCCAACCAGAGTGAAATTTTTTTGACAACTTTCAGCATTGATTAATATTGTATTCACATTCACACGCTTCAAAACGTAAGAATTCGCGAGTTCGAATCCAAGATGGATTAAATTTTTTGACAACACTTTCAGCATTGGTTAATATTGATTATTATCCACACGCTTTGAAAATTAGTATTTTGCAGATTTCTCTTAATTTCCATCAATAAATCAGTTTCCGGTACCTTAATTTTTAAGGTACTATTGGAAGCTCTATTTTGCAAATTATTTAATTTTCACTTCATGTTGGGCTATTTCTATTATTTCCAAGTTTCAAAATAGTGTAGTTAATAGGAAAGTAAATATTCTATTTTCAGTTAAAAAGAGTGGCTGCGAATACTTAGAATATAAAATATGAAACAAACTAACAAAGTATGGTATTACGATTTGAAAGCAGACTTCGTCTCCGAACGTCCCAACCTTTCCTTCGAGTACCCGGATTCGGCACAAGGATACAGCACTAGCAGTCTAGCACACAGCGGGAAGTTTCAAGCAAATTCAGACCTGTTGTAACCTCATTGTTGAATTGAAATAAGTTAGCTCAGTCTGTAGAAAGTTCACTATATTATTTTTTCAAGTTTTCATCTCGATAATTTAATGTTTCATGATATAAAACCTTCTACACTGACTTTTTTCCCCGGTGCGAAGCACGGGTATAGCAGCTAGTTTTATATAAAGATAATAAACCAAACCAATCTTTCCCAGAATCATGGCTTACGCTGTATAATATTAGAGAAACAAAGATCAACCTGAAATAAATCAAATTATAATTTCAATTCACAATTCAGTGAATTTCTACAACACGAATTATAAGTGAAAGTAGTTATTATTAATCAGTATGAATATTCGGAAATGAATCCAGAATCCGGGCTCAGTAATTTCGTATGAGCCGCCAGTTGCTGTTGAAAAGTTACAAGCCAATCAGAGAACAGCCACTGAGAGCCTCTACAATGTTGCCAAACGTCACCCGTAGTTTAAACACTGTCAACATAGACACCGGCTAGGAATCGTTTTAGCAAGCCGAAATCAGTTCTTTCTTAGTCAGTGTCTAGGCCGACACTGTTTAGGCATTGGTTGTAGACATCGTTTCTGCAATCCAGCCAAAGGCTTTTGAATCAACCTCTATGATTTGAAAACGCTGCGCTCCAGTCAACCTCTATGATTTGAAAACGCTGCGCTCCAGTCGGCCATTCATCTATTGATGATGGCGTCTGTTGGAGCGAAAATTCAAACCCGATATATGACAGATCTAAATAGTGAAAAAGCTCTACTCTGATTAAGAATATCAAACATATTGCTATCTTACAATTTCTTATATAATTTCAAGCACTACGTAAACCAACAAATATCCCAAAATTATGTCAAATATTAAATCATCTATTAATTTCGAATTCCTTTAATTGCTATCAGTTTATACTGAAGACTTCCGCAATGGCGGATATTGACAACAGTATTTAATAGCTGATGGAAATACTGTTGTCAATATCCGCCATTGCGGAAGTCTTCAGTATAAACTGATAGCAATTAAAGGAATTCGAAATTAATAAATTCTGTTTAAGTAAATTTGTCAGTTTGTTCAATTGTCAGTAACTTCGAACTAACTTATTAAATCATCATTTCAAGCCGTGACAATGTAGGCTGAACTTGTTATCACAAGCCAAGTACTGCATGAATGTTTGGATATTTGTTTCGTAATTTATTTCTACTAAAATTATTTAAAATGTTAAAAGGAAAGCTCACATATTCCCTGAGACCCATTTTGAGTCTCCCTTTGCAAATATTAATTTTAGTGCTGCATTTATGCTTTTATATTAACTCATGCTTTGGCTGACCGATTTATAGGCCACATTGCCGAAAATTTGTCAGCTGTTCTGGGACTTTTTCCGGTTCCCGAAAAAAGTTGTAGAGGACTTACTACTAAAAGACTGAAGGAGAAGGACGCAGGATTCGCGTATCCCTTAACTTGCTTTAATTTCATAAATGTAGCACAAGTGTTTAAAGTTCCTAGTAAATGTTAAATGTCCTCTTATGTTGAATGTTTTTGATCGTACATTCTTTTATTGTAAAAAAGTCAAACTGTGATAAACCTGGCGATTAAAACTACCACCACCAACTCCAAAAAATACTGATGTCCACGAGGCTGGAAAAACCAAGTGTATCGAAAAAGGGAGCTGAGTACAGGAAAGTGCGTGAGTTGAATCCTGATCAGGTATAATTATCATTATAAAAGCTTTTTGAGTGCGAATTTCATGGCCAATATCTTAAATCTCGCCGCATATATCAGTGTAACATACCAAGTTGAATTCATGTAATATCTGGTAAAGACGTTCAACATATAATAGTGACCCTTAGGTCTAATTTCTCACACAGGAAATTATTCTCAATTAATTAAAAAACTCAAATATCATTCGAGAATTTGAAGAACGTTTTGGAAATTAAATATCCCAAGTGGAGATTATTTTACTCTTTTGTAATACAATTACTGAGTCACATGATTTATTTGACTAGCATTAATAAATTATACTGTTGTTAATTGACTTTTGTATATTTTTCTCTTGGAGTTTCTTGCTTGGTATTAGACTAAGTACACGTTCTCGCACACATAGCCTAGGGTCCATTTGCCTGTGGCGGTACTTCATGAGAAAGTCCACTTGTGGTTTCAAGGATACCTTGACTGACCTTAGCATAAAAGGTTCAGTTGCTTCAGTGAGATCGTCTACAGTCTGCCAGAGAAATCCTCCTTACACCAGTCATACAACAGAACACCTAGTGGTAATATTATTGCTTTCAGATATTTGATTGTACTCAGCTCGAAAACGCCCTCTATCTCATTGATTGGTGGTAATTTATAATTATCATTTGTTTGAGAGGTAGTGGACGTTTATTCGTTATGGAGTATTTTCAGGAGGCGAAATTTCAATACAGCCAAGCCTTGCTTGAGTTTGTATGTTAGAGACTATTATCCGGACACAGCTGATGGTTACATTTTATTTCCATTTCTGCTTTCAAATAGAGGAATTGGAGCCCAACCTGAGAATATTGCCTAACAGTGTCAATAAGTGCTTCTGTTGAGGCTATAATGAGCTTGTTTTGTTTACTCCCCTTGTTCACCCCTCGCCTTGCAATCCATCTAGAGAGTTCTGGTCGGTTCTTGTCTGTGTACATTAGAGTTTTGTAGAATGATCTTGAAAAGACAATTAATTTTCTCATTCTTTCTGGAACTTATATCAAGCGGATGCTCATGTAAACACCAGTTCATTCAGTGGTCAAACTTCGTTGACATAACAAGTGGCAGATATACCCAATGGCAGTTCTCGGTTCCATTCATACAAACCGTATTGCCAGTGAGCGCTAATGCAGACTGTGTTATACGATCGTTTTGTGTGAAGTGATAGATGCAGTATATTTTGACAGATTATTATTCAGGCCTCTTTAATCGTTTATACAGTGTTTATACAGACCTGTGCTTCGTAAGTGTTTCAACTGCTATGTTTTAGACGTTTCTTTCTGAATTATTGAACAGTTTCTTATTCAATATTTGATCGGCCTTTTGACAGTTAATGATTAATTTTGGAACAGTAATATAGCAAATTCATTGTCGATTTATTCGTTTCTGATTGATTTATTTTGTGTGACAACTGATTTATTAGTGCGAGTTGTAAGTGATGTGAATAAAGTGCAAGTGTTTAATAATTAAATTATAACACTTAACACTTTAAATTATTTAGAGTGTTGCCAGCATTATTTTAGAGATAGAACCCGTAATATACAGTTTTGCAAGTGCCACATCGACTAAAATTTTCAGCTCTATTGAGTACAGCTTTCAGGATTTTCGTTCATAAGGGACAAAAATTCATAGTTTTTGAAATTCAACACAGATAGGCTATTATTGGTGCGGTCGTTCTGATAACAATCCCACACTACCAGGCAGATTCCACACCTGCCTGGTTACTTATGAAGGTTTCCCATCTAAAAAAATGTATACACTAAACACTTAGATTCTAAATGAATGATATAGCTGGATTAACTGTTTGTGCTGGATTAAGGCACAATGGATATGAATGACAGATATGAAAAACTCTATAAAAATATTTTTTTAATGCGAAAATTTATCGATAGCTAGTTACATTATCGATACCTATACAAAAGCATTCTTTGTCAAATTGTGGAACTTGTTCTCAAGATTTTTTGATGACTGATTCAATATGTAGGCTGATAGTCTACTGATTACCAAAAAATCATTGCTTTTCCTCTCTTATTTTAGACGATTTTTTCATTCTTCAGTTGTTTACTTTCTTAGTTGTAGGTAGATTAAAACTGATGATAACACTCACTGAAAAAAATCAATGTTTCACATGATTCAGTAATATAAATAAGGCCATATTCAAAAATAATTTCGGGAGAGTCAAATGATCAGGGGGTTTGGGGGTATGGAATACCCCTCTATAAGGTGGGGATTATTTTTTACCCCTCGAGAATTTTTTAAAATTTTGATGTCAAACGACGCATTTTTAGGCTTTTTATCTCCTAACTAAGAAGTTGTTGTTCACTGTAAATAGTTTGCATGATAATAAAATAGAAAATATGAATATTCATTTGCATAATAATATTATAATTTTTTATTACAAACACCCATTAATCTCAAATTATGTCTAAAAATCAGAATTTATCTATTTATTCATTTATTATTTCCTTTAATTTCATTCTTTTTGTGGTACGTGTTTCATATTCAAAATTCAATATTGCCAAAAGTATGAATACTTAGTTATACAAGATAAGTACATTAAATATGTATAATTTGACCCACGTCATGGCCAGCGATGGAGTTAACATTTAAGGAGAATATTTAAGGGAAGCGATGGAGACATTTAAAGGAAATATATTCCTTACCACCGAACGAGTCAGTTAAACAACAGAACAGAAATGCTTAAACTATAAGTGAAAAATGCTTCGAAACCATTTCTCAGTTGTAGTATATTCTCCTATTGGGATATCTAGTATCACAATAGTATGTAGTATCTAGAAGCCAAAATGTTACTTTTTTTAAATACGGATTTCCTGAGGATCGTTCAGAAAAATTATTTATTTAACAACAAATTAATTACCTATGAGAGAAGCGACCAGAATCCATATGATAACCTGACAATTTGAATCCAAAAGAGCACCACATATTTGGTTGGCAGTTATTGTACCAAGGCGCGCTGACATTATAGTCAAACAAACTGCCATTGCTCTGAAAGAGATGAACAGAAGAATTTTAATGATCAGACATCAATGACAACAATAATTTTTTACATAATCTCCCAGCATCTGGTCTGAGACTGATAAGCTATAGTCTTTTTTAATAGAGGTTGCGCAAATCTATGCTAAACCCCCAACACTAACACTAAAGAATTCGATAATCCGTTCAAAATCATTCTTGCTCTGGTACAAGAAATAAACCAATACAACGGAGTATCCAAGGACCCGACGAATTTACATGAAATAATAATAATAATAATTATTATTATGATTATTATGCGCGTATGGACCCTAATGGATCACGCAAAGCATTTTGGTTCTTCCTGTCTCCAAATTTCTCGCATTCTCTCTGCATGGATTCTCTCTCTTTCTCTGCTCCGTCCACTTTGTTCCTTGTTTCTTTGGGCGTTTACTCCCTCTCACTCTCTCACTCTCTGATTTTACATTCCACTTACATACCCTGTCTCTTTATGAGTTTCTGTTTTGAATTTCTGATTGTTTGATTTGTACCTGTTGTAGGTGTATATGTGTACTTATTTATCCAAGATGCTGTTGATTTCATTTACTTTTATGTATGTAAGGATCCTGTTGGTAAGCTTCTGTTGAAGAAAGCATTACATAAACATTATGCGGTGTGATTCATTGAAATCCTTCTATATCTTTCCAAATCTACCTTATAAAGAATAATCACATTTATAAAAAACTGATGTGCACTGTCACTTTTCACACTACCTTAATGAATTATTCAAATAATTATTTGATTATTGAAGAAAGTGATAAATAGGCCTATATGCTAATTTTCAATCATAAGAATCTAAATTTATTGGACTTGATTGTTATCACAGTATTATTATTTTTGTATTAAAAGGCTTTTCAGTGTCATCTATGAGGTATGAGGCTCTGACATTATTATTAACTTTTGGCTTCTGATGGTGTGGAGACTCTTAAGGAAAGTTCCACCTCACAGTTTCACATTCACAGTTCCACATTCACAGTTCCACATTCACAATTCCACATTCACAGTTCCACATTCACAGTCAATGAACAACAAACCACTCATGTCATAGATGACGTTTTTGTTCATTTTCCAAAATTTTAAATTTTGAAATAGCAGCCCAATAGATACGGCTATTGAAGGCTATTGTAAGCTTGATTGGCTACTGCAGTCAAATATTGTAAAAAAATAATAAGTTGAAAAAATATATCAACAATTGTGAAGATTGCACTATTCTACTGTATCATTGCAAGTAAGTTTATAAAAATAGTATTCCAACGAGATTTCCAAATTCCAGGTGAGTGAGGTTGGGAACTACTGAAGGTGCTTGAAAGATACCACTGAGAATGCAAAATCTTGTTTTTTCCAATTGAATTGCAATATTGAGTTGTCAATTCATCTAGGTCATGTCTGAGTTCAGCTGGCTATTCATCAGTTTTCAAAACTGAAATCTGTCAACAATTATGCATGAAGTAAGTTTTTTCATATTCACTGCGAATAAGTATGCCATCAATTTCTATTATCATGTTCCTTTTATGTATATATATATATATATATATATTACCAGGAGCTTGAAGCGCCATCTATTGTCGGTATTCTTTTAGTAAAAAATAATATAATTTTGTAATTTTGTATTTTTATTTAGTTTCTATACAGCTTATATTGAATTCGTTTCTTTCGACTACTAATAAAGTTGTAAGACATTGAAATGTTCTTTTGATGTAAATTTGTTAATTTGAGAATATAATATCTATATATCTATCTATAGTTTATGAACCGATACAACAAAATATACAAGATAGGAAGATTGATGAGAGGCTGATCTTCAAATAGAGCTACAATAGGGACTAGAAAATTTACCTGAAATTTGTTGGGAAAACGTCAACCACAAGATTTGTTATGATTGGAATAGACGCTCCTGTGCACATCAACATAGCACCCATCTCAACCATTAGAATGTAGGTCCCTTCAGTAAAAATGAGAAGACTTGTCACAGCAGTAGCAGCGCAAATAGATATACCTGGAGAATACTGTTTCTATTATTATGAATATTACTAGTATAATTAAAACTCAAATACAAAACTATATACAGTAATGATAAAACTATAAAATGGAAATAATGCTAAATATAATTCTAAATAGAATAGGAGATTTATCAAAAGAGCAATAAAAATGTGTTTGAATTTTTTACCAAAAAGGTATGATGATTATTATCGTCAAAGGCATAATTATTAAAGCTTCACAAACATAAGTGATAAGTTGCTCACTTTCAAGCGTTATAACACATTTGTGATTAAACTGGAAAAGAGCGAGAAAGAATTCAATAAACAAATCAAATCACCTCACTTCTTAAGACATAAGCCTACACGTTACAAGTTTTTCTTTCAATAGAAGCTATTCATATTTATATTAAGCTCCAATATAGTGTATTCCGGCCCTGTCCGCTGTCCATTTAGTCCGAATCCACGAATTAAAAACCCAGGCTTTAGTGAGAGATGTTTGAAACCAACTTATCAGGACCCGTTCATATTATTGTTGAAACGTTAGAATTTTGTACATCTACTTTGTCATTGAAGGGCTAATTCTGATTAATGAATTTTTTTGCGAGTTATAAAGAGTACCGTACGGTACCTATAGATCTGGAATGAGCCTATCAACTTAATGGATCAAATTATAGAATCGTTCTGTCATAGAACTTTCCAGTTTTTTGTATTTGACATCTTCCAAAGTTGGAGATATTCGGAGTCCTTGATCAACACCACTGAATCGGTATAGCCTTTCTTTTACAAAAATTAGGATTTGCAATGATATAAAATATTATTTTTCCAATTTGAGGGCAACATATTACTTCACAAAAGTGTCCCCTGAAACACTCCAATAAATGATATGCCTACTTGCAGAGTAGGCTATATAATGAGTTCAAATTATAGAGAAGTATAATTTATAGACGCACATAATATACGACTTATAAATTAATAATATTATGAGACATTAATTTATAGTGAGAAAATCTTAAATAGAAAACTGTTTTTCAATTTCAGAGAATTTTTAAAAAATCATGAAGATCAATAATGTTTTTGCTGCATTTAAAATCCATGTTTCAAAATGAAATTTTTTTACAATATTAAAAATTATAGATTATAGGTACAGTACTGTAATGAAAATTTTCGGTGTTGGAAAAAAAATTGTTTAGGCAAATTAATGGTAATAAGTTCTAATTAACGTATGCTCTTAGTTTATCAAACACATTCTTATTACAAAAATTATAAGCATGGCTGTAGCTCTCATGAATGTATACTACTGTACTTAATGGGTAATGTGGGTACAAATACACAGGCAGCGACGCGAAGCAATGCGACACAACTAGATACAATATCAAAACACAGATGGCGTGCGATGTGACGCAAAGCAACGTTAAGTTTTACAGCGTCTTTGTGGTATTGTTAATAGTCCTAAATGGGAAAAATTTACTAGATTTGGTTCTGTATTGAAAAGATTTGTCAATTATTTAGTTTCATCACTATTAAGTATTGGACATCAACTTGAATTTGGAAAACTTTGATAAACTATAGGTACGGTATATATAGACTCTTATGTAGATATTAACTTTTTATTGTAGATTCACCGACTTGCAGTCAATATTAATTGTGAATAAATAACATTTATACTCACTTTTTGCAAACGTTTTCGAGTCTCATTTGGCCAAAATTGAGCAGAAATATTGTTCATTCACAATTACAATTGACTGCAAGTCTTTGAACTTATAATAAAAAGTTGAAAGTAAATGTTGAGTTAATTAATTATTTTATCAAGCTACTTACATAGTACTGCTTTCTTCGGTGCATATTTCGTGAGAATACTCAAAAATACCAGCATAAGAGTAATGCTTGATGCCATTACGAACATGGTAATGTAAACTCTATCACTCACAACAGCATTGCATTCTTGTGCTGGACTTATAACATCATCGTTTATTCTAGAAATGTTGAAATTTGAATTCAGTCCATTATTATGGGTTACAGTCTTATTAATGGAGCTGTCAAAGTTTTGAACAATGTGGCAAAATGTTGCTGAAGTGCCTTCGTTTTCAGCCACGAAAATAGCAAGACGGTTACCAGTTTCTGGCAGCCAGAGAAAAATGCCATTGTTGCATAAATAAAGGAGAAATTGTATGCTACAAATCAACGCAATGTCTTTTCTAAACGGAGATTTGAATAATGGCACTGTTTGACTCCACACTAAAGAAATGAAGGCACCGACTTTGCTGGATCCATTCTTGATAGGATTAGTTTCTTCAAATGTCCAACTCAAACTTTTTACCTAAAACAAACGATAGGATAGGTTTACATAAGGAAGTATTAATTAGCAGAGTACAGAGAGCATCAAGATGCCATATTTATAGAGATGCATATTGGAGTTGCGTAACTGGTATATATATTGTATTGGATGTTAAACAATGAGCGTAATATATAACAGAGATATCTCTAACAATAGCTACAACAAGGCTAATTCTTTATCAACTGATTAATTGAAAAAGTTGTCATAGTTTTTATAAAATATTTATATTTTTGCCACCAATCTTCATTCAAATAGGAAGATTTCTTATGAATCAATATATATAATATGCTTTTGCTCTTTCAGGCCCAGTCTAGTAAAACAGTAAAATAGCTAAACACATTATACAGTCAACATGCCTGTCAATTAAAATTTAACTCAGTTTTTAGATGCCAAGCTTTCCCACAACCTCCTCCAGCCAGGCCAAGGTTCTCTTGTCAGCCAGGTGAATTCCCCGGAGTCCCCCTTCATAAGAGAACACCGGGTAGTCATCCACCAAGTGCTGCATGGTCTGAACATCCCCACAGTGCAGTATATGGGTCAGTATTCCCCATCTGGTCTGTGCTGGAGCGCTTCTACTTGCAGATGTGCGGAACCTAGTTAATCTGCACCACAGTTTTCTCTTCAAGCTCATGCCTGGCACTGGCAAAGATGAATCTTGAACTAAAGACTTGTTCTTTGCAGTAGCCTAGTCCCATTTCTGCTGCCACATAAGTCTGACATCTTGTCTCCCAACTTCAGCCAGCCTGAGATAATGCCTTGACCTCAATCTCTTTGGGGGTGGGTTGAGCATATCCTTCATAAGAGGGAACTCTTGTCTGGAAGATAAGCGACTTATCAGCTGGTCTGTTTTTTCTTTTCTTCGCATATATCATTTGCAATATATTAGGTTAACTTGGATAAAATCTTCCTTTTAATTAATGATTAATAAAATCATACTTATCATTTGAATACAATTTATTTCTTGAATATTCAAACTAAAAGGCAGTAATCCAGTCTCATAACTTGTAGTGAAAAAACAATTTGTGGATCTATTTCATTATGTACCATATCTACTCTTAGATGAGATTACTAAATATTAGTCAGATTAGCAAGTGAGATTTTTCAACCTGAGTATTATTATGTATAAAACTAGTGCACTTACGGTGAAGGGGCCAGGAACCTTTGATCCATTTTCTTTGTGAACTCTTCTCAATACTTCTAATGCTTCCTGTCTTTTATTCTTGGCCATGAGGAATTTGGGACTTTCTGGCATAAAACTGATTGCAATAGCACATATCAAGCTCGGTACACCAAGCAAAGCATAGTACAATCGCCAAGGTCTGATGATAAACGATGAAGAAACTTCCAGCTGCCAAGAACCAGGAATGACAGCCCAACCAACAGCTGGATAAAAATTGAGAAAATGATTGTCTTATAATAACATTTGATCCATTAGAAATCATCGAATAATGCAACTTAGGTCTCACAACAGTTCATTTCATTCATCTTATTGAAGGAGAGGAAACTTTTCACTATATTCAAGGCTTAACCGAGACTCAGAAACTAGAAAATTTAGGCATGCAATAAAATCATAGAGGCGTTTATGTTCATTCAGTAGTTCAAGCAGGGGCTCTCAATAATAATGACATAGGAATTAGCCATGTAATAATTTCAAACTCAATCAGTTCTATATGGCACTCGAAACTATCTTGTTAGATACTACCTAACAGTATCTTGTTAGTTAATTATTTTGATCTTATTAGAATTGTTGATGGTCATATTTTGGGGACATTCATAACAAATAATACAGACAACAACCACTAAAATAATTATTAAGTAATTATTTGTGGTTGTTACAAACATCTGCATTATTCGTTGATTATTTTAGTGGATGTGATAGCATCTGTATTATTCATTAGTAAAATATTCGTTACTTAGTTAAATTTTCAAACAATATTATTATTATACAAAGCCCACTCACTATTCACTATAGTTCATGCAACTAAATAAGTAACACTGAAAAATTGCGGTGTTGCCAAATATAGGACCATGCCAACAGCTGAGTAGAGAATACCCAACCTTAAGGCAAGAATTGGCAGCACTGATCATATAATGTTGCCAAATCGTAAGGGCCCTTTCAATTCAACTGAATTTGTGTGGTACACCGCATTTGTATGTACTGTATAATTTCATCCCACGGTTGTCTCCTAAAGTTATCAATTAACTTTTCAACAGCTATTCATTGCATGACTTGTTCAAATAATATTTTTTTGCAGATGAAATTCAGACATACAAGTTCAGTGTATAAAAAATTTCTAGAATATTGCATACTCAAATTTGTAAAATGTGTAAATTCAAATTATATTCAAGTTCCTATTACCTGTTAAGTAGTAGTAACCAGAACAACTGAAAATTGATGCAATTAAGAGTGATTTATGTCGGTGCTTGTCAATGTGAAACTCTCCAATATAAGCATAGATTGGAACAACAATTCCACATGTCCTGTATACAAAGAAATACCTGTTACACGTTCTTAAAGTACATAACAATTCTTTATAATCAAATTCTCTCTACTAGTGAAGCAGTGATTCAAATATAGAATGAAATTTAACATAATTCATTATGTATATTTTATATAAAAAATAGGCTATGGTAAATGAAGTAATCAGAAAAAAGAAGTGGAACACAGCCCCTGATGTTTGAGGCTGAAAAAATCAATTGACCAAACGAAGTGAGGTCTCGGTTCCAAGTAGACCGTACGTTTTGCATTTGTCTGTCTGTTTGTAACGTATTGCTATAAATGCAAGGAAGAACGGACAGGAATTTCCAGCGTAATAACTGCATAATGCCAGGAATTTTCAGCGTAATAACTGCGTAATACCAGCGTAATATATGTCTTCCGGTTTATGATAGGCGGGCATGTTTTGTTTACTCTTCCTCTGCCTCGGGTCGCCTTACAACCAATCCATTTGGAGAGTTCTGGTCGGTTTTTATCTTGGTAATTGGAATGGTCTCGAAAATTGGAGAATGTCTTATCTGTTCACTTTAGAATTTGATGAAAAAATAGAGAACCCTCTCGTCCTTTCCAGAATATTACAAATGTATATAAAGCAAACGCTCTCATAAACATTAGTTCAGTTATGATTCAAACATTAATGCGATAAGTGGCAGAGAGTGACTGTACAAACCGTATTACCAGTGAGTAAATACAAACTGTGTTATATGAACGTTTAATGAGTTAAGTGATAAACATAGTATATTGTTCAGGCTTCTTTAACAGTTTATACAGAGACTCGTAAGTGCTTGTAGTGTTTCAACTGTTATGTTTTAGACGCTCCTTCTTGAATTGTTGAACAGTTATTACTTAATATTTGAATGGCCTATCAACAGTATGTTAGTGATTGGTTTTTATACAGTAATATTGCAAATTCTTTAGCTGAACATTATCCGTTTTCTGTTTCTGATTGCTTTATTTTGTGTAAGATAAAACTGATTAATGCGTGTTGTAGATAATTTGTGTAAATAAAGTGCGAGTGTTAATTTTAAGTGTTGTCAGCATTATTTTAGAGATAGAGCCTGTAACAGTATTTATGGCTAAACGCATGGACCAGATTCTATGAAATTTTGCATGATTATTTTTTTGAGGAATGTCCATCAGCAATGAATGTGTAAGGATTCTCAATATTTACTTACATTTAAAGAAAGTTAAAAGGAGAAAAAAAGAAAGGCACTCAGACCTTCTTCTATAGGAATCATAATTATGAACAACCTGTGAGAAAATATCACAGAGAATCTTATGACTTTAAAAGTGAGGTTTTCCATCATATGAAATCGGAATCATATTTCAAGATAGCCCACGGGCGTTACTATCTATCTGGTTGAGCCTATGTAAAATAGGCTATAGTAAATTTGATTAAAACGCTTGTATATGATAAGATAAGGGACTCTGGCTGGCTTCGTTTCCTACAGCCTTGGTTCAAATCTCATTCAGCCATGGATGTTTCTCATCATTCACCTCATTACCCACGCACAAGTCTCCAGACTCATGTGGGCATGCATCATCCGTAATATATAAAAGTAGACTAAAAGCAAATTAAATCAATGGTTAAGTCTAATGATTGTGTTCATGATATTGAAGATCCATCTTATTGTTTCCACTAATATGAATTATAAACTTAAAAAACACTTTTAAATGGAAATTGACTAAATCAATTTCCATTTAAAAGTGTTTTTTAAGATTGTGTTCAATTTAGCAATAGTGATTATCATTGAGGAGTACATCCAGTATGTTCGTCTGTGTGAGCACCTTATTCTTGATGGGCGAGACGATCTACACTGGACTATATAGGCCTACTTTTCAGAGAAATTATTATTATAAAATCCTGTTCAT
Organism: Conomelus anceps; assembly: GCA_948455865.1. Lineage (NCBI taxonomy): Eukaryota > Metazoa > Arthropoda > Insecta > Hemiptera > Delphacidae > Conomelus > Conomelus anceps. The sequence goes on from OX418220.1 coordinate 34,430,975, forward strand.
GCAACGAAACACAAGGCAATAAGATTCAAACTCACGCAAATCCGTGGAAAAATCGGAAAACTAGAAAAGTTGAATAATAAGGCGATAAACTTGTCAGAGCATACAATACTCCATCTATCCAAGCACACCAAAGCACTATCTTCCTTCTTCCTTTTGTGTCAGACAGGAATCCCCACATATGACAGCTCAATATTATACCTGGAATAGGAGGAAAATAATTTAGACTGTTAATCATATTATAAGTTCATTGAACTTCTGCCTGAAGAAGAAAGAGTTGCTGTAAAGTAGATTATTTTATTAATCTGATAGTCCTAGTACTACGACCTACGTTAACTGATAGAAGTAGTCATAATAAATATTAGACCGCTACATACCAGCATAATATAGTTCTGTGAGCAGTAGACCTCACTCGCTGATGATAGAAACTGCAAACTGTAATTAAAAAAGTCGAAACATTTTTATTCCCTAGAAATCACCCCTTATCATTGGGTTACCATGCATTTTAGCTGCTATTAAAATAAATTTCCAATCATAAAAAGCAAAAAATTCAAAATTTGTTTAACCCCCTTTTTCCGGTGAAATTTACATTTCCGCCCCTAGTTCCGACGGGGATTATTTCTACAATTTTTTTGAATGTGTCTCCACTTTTCTCCTTTACCTGATGAGAAGAAGAATTTCCCAATTATCACCATATTTGAGATTTTTCAATTTTCTGTCCCCCCCCCCCCCCCCAACCATTAACATTTAAAGAATAGATCAGTATCAACCTTCTTCTTCTTAGTCTTCTACTTCCAATCGAAAAAAGCAGAAATTATTCACAACATTAATGAATAGTTAATTTTCCCACCCATAGCCCCAAATGCTCAATTTATTAAAAAATTCCACTCAACACAAAAATCCCTACCATAACAAGAAAATAAATTTGAAAAAATTTCAATATTGTGAATTTTTAATATTCAGAGCCTTCCTCTCTAATACCCGTTGGGTTTATCGAATTTTTGTCATGGATCAATCGACCTTTCAAATCGTCTCAATTTTAATTTAAAACCACCCACACCCAAACCAGACACTCAAATAATGGGGAGTAAATTTGGCCGCTAAAAATTGATTTTTTCACTAGATAGGCCTTCAATATGACTTACACAAAATATAAAATTTTGAATTTTGAAAGTAAACCGTCTTTTTTATGTTCTTATTAATTTATTCAAGAAATATTTGAAATTTTACATTATTTGATTTTTTGACATATTGAACATAAAATAAATATTCAGAATTTAACATTATTTGTCTTTGATATTTTAAATATCAAATGAATATTATTTTATTTCATATATTGAACGTTTATTTATGTCAAATCGATAATATGCTGCGATATGTGGGTATTTGCACTCAAGGGCTTTATATGCCTGCTGAAAGTATGATTTATAGGTGCCTGATCACCTATGAAACCAGCTTATATTTATGAGTGATGTTTTCTATATCAAAAGCAAGGCTAGATTCATGCTCACCTATGAAGCCAGCTGATATGAGATGTCCTTTATGGATTGAGTTCATTTCAAGGTCGCATTGAGCTGAAGGAAGAACCAAACTGACTGCACCCACAGCAATGTAACTGCATGCAATAGCAAGGGCCCCGATAGCTGTGACTTTAAAATTGCACATCCCATAGCCTGGAGAAGTAAGCATTGAAGTTTACAAATTTTCAATCATTACTTGGTCCAATGATAATTATCGTTTATTGTTTGGTAAGAATTTAACACAGACAAGTGTTGCTTACAAACATTACCATAGTCATTTTTATAAATATGTGCTGGTAGTCTACATAATAATTTTTAAAATATCTATTCATACTCATTCAAAAAATATGCAAATGTACTGATTGGTATATACAGAGTGTCCCACGAGTAACCCGACAAACTTCTAAGGTGGTTTCCTCTCATCAAAATAATGAAAAACGTTTATATAAGCATATGTTCGGAAATGCTTTGTTAGGGAGATACTAGTCCAGTAATTTTAGGAAATTAAAAAAAAAATGATACAAGCAAGAAACTTGGCACATATGTACTACTTTTCATGCTGAATAACATACTAAAAGTCGTCGGCGATAAAAGTTGTGCTTCAGCCGCCATCTTGGAAAATGGCGGCCAAATTTCAGTTTTTCCCAGTTTTATCAAAAACCATCAACTGCATCGGAAAAAATTTCAAATAAAAAATGTTTTTATAGATTCATGTCTACAACTTTTGTTCTTTGCATTTTTTCAATATCTCCAACCCTTACGCCATAAAATTGAAAATAAAAAATCACCTTTTTTGAAATTTCCTCAAACATAAAGTTTGACTCATGATTTCTCATTGAAATCAAAGTTGACAAGGCAAAATTCTCACCAAATCGATAAACCATGATAGGTAGCTCATTTTTATGATGGTAAATCAAGGTATTTATCACTCTAGAATTGTACAACCCTTTATCTCTCACCAGACCACCCCCTAGCTTCCAATGTGGAAATTCATCTTATGATTTACAACCAATTATTTGCAATTGAAATGGAAATATCATGATGATTTATTACAAATAGGATTCAAAATGATAAATTTTAGTTTTTCAGTGAAGGAATCTGACACATGGCCGCCATATTGGAAAATGGCGGATAAAGTCTAATTTTCTTGTTTACTTGAAAACTATTGCTCAGATTGGAAAAAAGTATAAATAAAAAATTATCCTTACTCTGAAACTTTTGTTTACTTTTTCTCATATATTATCACTTTTTTGATATTTTCAACCCTTGAGTTGTAAAATGATCTCAAAAAGATTTTAATGTTTCCATTCACAAGACTACACTTGGAATTCTCAGCAAAATCAACTATTCCAAGTGTAGTCTTGTGAATGGAAACATTAAAATCTTTTTGAGATCATTTTACAACTCAAGGGTTGAAAATATAAAAAAAGTGATAATATGTGAGAAAAAGTAAACAAAAGTTTCAGATCTTCGAGTAAGGATAATTTTTTATTTATACTTTTTTCCAATCTGAGCAATAGTTTTCAAGTAAACAAGAAAATTAGACTTTATCCGCCATTTTCCAATATGGCGGCCATGTGTCAGATTCCTTCACTGAAAAACTAAAATTTATCATTTTGAATCCTATTTGTAATAAATCATCATGATATTTCCATTTCAATTGCAAATAATTGGTTGTAAATCATTAGATGAATTTCCACATTGGAAGCTAGGGGGTGGTTTGAATTGAATTGAATGGCTGCCTTTATTTTATCCTGGGAGGGCGAAGTTAGGGCGCAACCGGCCCTCTCTCCCACTTAACCCTCCCATACAACACTAACTTGTAACAAAAATTAAAATTAAAAATAGTACAAAGTGAAAAAAGTAGTAAAGACAGAGGTTGCCAAAGCATAAAAAAAAACAAGCCTCTAGTGAAAAAATAAATGAGAATAATCTCGAAAATAAAAAGCTTCTTGAAAAATAATTAGAAATAAAAAAGAAAAATAGAAAAAAGAAATCTAAAAAATACAAGAAACTTAAATAAAAAACTCAAAATCTTTGAGTTTTCTACTCAGAGGTCAGAAACACTACAATAGTGCATAAAGGCCATCACATCATGCATGAATAAGTGTTTATATTGACTGTTAAATGGTATTTTATCATCAATTTCTAGTAAAACCTCAACGAATGCAAAAGGAAAATGGAATTACAAATAACTATAGCATAGTAGAACTTCGAAAAAAATTTTTATTGTGGACGATGCCCACATGAGTCCGGAGACTTGTGCGTGAGTAATGAGGTGAATGGGTGAATGATGAGAAACATCCATGGCTGAATGAGATTCGAAACCCAAGGCTGTAGGAAACGAAACCAACCAGAACGCAGAACCATTTATCTTATCACAGACAAGCGCTCCAACCAACTGTGCTACCAGAGCCGCCAAATCATTTCTCAAAAATTGATGTCGGTTGAGTGTGGTCAAGTGGAGGTTGTCTAGGGTTCTTTTTCAAGATTTAAAAAAATCAAGTCTCAAGGATTTGTGTGAATGAATTTATATAGCCTATATATGTAATGAACTATTCTGTGTTAGTTGATGTTAACTGATTTTTAAACTAAATTTGAGTAAGGTATATTTGATATTTGAGCCAAACGTGAGTGCCACCCTCAATAAATAATATAATAATTATAATAATAAAAATTGAAAAAAAAATAATAGGTCTAATAATAATAATGATGATGATGATGATGATGATATGACTGTATCACAGTGATACATTCAATGATGAATAAAACTTATTCTAAGTCTCACCTGTTTTCGCTAAGGCATCTTCAAACTTGACACTTTCTTCCTCTTTTTCAATAACTGCAATAAAAAGAATGAATTTTTCTTACGTGCATCGATAGTGCTGGTGTATCATTTGCAAATAATTATAATACAGAGAATCATAGGAATATAATTATTACGGTGATGATAAACAGAATATAGTGAATAATCTGCAGAACAGAGTTGTAAATAAGCTTTCTTTGTTGTATAAGATGCACGGAATTCCCTTTCAAACATACCATAGGCCTAATTTTAAATTTGATTCAATTCCTGTTTCTAAAAGTGATAAAATCATGCAACTTCAAAAGTTAAATGGATGAATAAATGAAAATAACATTTAGGAGGAAAAACTATTATTAGTCTGCCGTAGATGTAACCAGCTCCCGTAATCGACACCGACTGCCCTGAGATACTCGTTTTTCAGCACAATTTTAGTTGTCATGAATTTCCACTCAACATATATTTTTCTTTCAATATCAAGCTATGGCTATTTCTTTCTTTTTGTGAAAATTCAAATAAATGTGAATGGCAAATAAATTATGTTAATACATTACATCGAAAAATATAGTATGTTTCAAATGCTTAACGTAATTAAGTGTTATAAGCATTTCCTTCTTTTCTGGAAGACTCATTCATAAATTATGATTACTTTTACGACCTTTAGAAAGAAAAATCTTGAACTATTCACTTACGTGGTTGTAACATATACGTAAGATTCACGTGAGAAAAAGAATAAAGCAAGCACAAAATACAACTTTAAAAAGCACTGCCTATACGCAGCCCTGTGACCAAAACTAATCATTTTGAGTTTGGGGTCTGGCGAGAAGCGTCATAGTTGGAATAGAAGCGTCATAGAAGCACCAGTGGTGAATGTAGTTGTGGTAGAGGGGTGGCGATTCATGTAAAATTCACGAGTGGGTAGTAATCTAGATCTGAAGTGAGTTAATTGAGATAGTAATAAATAATTTTATCAGAATATAGAATCTTAAAGTAATTTTGATTTAACAGAGTAGGTAATTACCACAGAGTATCAATAACTTCACGTTATCTATTTCCTGATCATTAATTAGGTGCGTTCAGACTCTTTAAGTTTAGGTGCACCATATATTAAAAAAAAAAAAAAAAAAAAAAAAAAATGAAACGATAGAATAAGAACAGTACTGGTAAGCAAATTTTTCCATGAAATTTGTAAGATAATTATTATCATAACATGTGCCCGAACTTTGAGAAGCTATCAGAAGAATCTAGGCCTAGTCGAGTTGCAACTTTTATTATATCAATAAATCACAAATAAAATCCACTTTAGACTCACCTTTCTTCTGTTCAGATGTAGCAATCGTGAAGACCTCTTCTTTCTTCATGTTGCTCAATGCAAATCACAATAAATTATCCCAACGCTGATCACATCAAGTGTCTATTCTTGTGCTCTGGCAAATATTGTGACCCAAAGTCACGCTTATTCAATTGGTGGCCTTCTCTTAGAATTAGAATATCAACTGCACGTTTGCAAACAGCTCTCCCTCAAAAAAGCTCATTGTACAAAATATACCATTCTAGAGATCAATTTTCATGGAAATTAACTCTAAATATTTCAGACAACCTAAAAATGAAAAAATTGACGTTATCAAGAGATATTTTTTAATAAATTATGCCCAACATCTCTGCGAATTGTGCACGCGACTACCTAATGTGATTCAAGAGCTTCGACTACTTCTAACTGTTAAGACGATAAGAACTTTAATTGTGAGAGAGACATTTCAAACAAACTCACTCAAGATTGCATAATTATATATTTATATTGCGGTACGACGTCTTTATCATAATTTATAATCCTCTGTGTTTCTCAAGTACCGTACTAATAATTTTTTAAAGCAATCTCCATGTTGGCCTCCATAGCTGATTCTCATTTCAACCATATTATTTAAATCAATGTGTAATCGACATTACTACCATGATGATGTCTAGTTCTAGCTCACCAGAGTTAAATAGATATTTAAATTTTAAAAAATTAAAAAAAAATATTCACAGCAATAAATTTTAGGTAATATTTCAATTTTAGTAGGTGATACTACTCTGGTACCATGAATAAACATAATAATGATCTCCATTCTGCATTTCACTAGATAATAGCCTAGGCCAGGGGTCTCCAAACTTTCCAGCCTCTGGGCCAAAATAAAAACTCCTGCAAGTTCCGCGGCCAGAAAAACTATTCTCATTTTTTATAATCGTCCATCATCTTAATATCTAGAGCAGTCGTCGAGAACAAACCTTAAGCAAACATACTATTGCTAAACTTAATAAAATTCGGAGTTTGATGCATAATCATATAAAAGTAGCAAGCTAGAACCAACTGTGATAAATTTGTGTCTTTTGATTCAATAAAAGCCACTTTTATGATATATATGTGCATGCTTTTTCTATTGGGTTGTTGAACAGTTTTTATTCAGGATTAAATTTTCTGTAAGCTTTGTCAGAAAAAACTGCAGGTTGTCAAGTAAGTCCACTTCAAACCTGAAAAACATGTTTTTTGAAATAGTTCATGCATATGTTGTGAGAAGTACTTTTAACTGGTTTTATTTTATTTCTCTGTATTTTTTATAATATAAAACCAAATAATTCAAAAGTAAAATAAAAACACTACAAGTTTATGTTGAATAAAGTAATAGGGATTACTGCTAACTTCGGACGTTAGCAATTCTGTAACGAGGCATTTCTGGACCATGTGTTTAAGGATTTCTCTCATTATCTTGATTATTATTACAAGCCCAAGAAGCTAACTCTACCTGAAATATCCTATATAAATATGCAGAATGAATATATTGGGGAAAAAATTTCAGAGCATTTCCATACCTTTGTTCATATGAATTGTTCTTCATTATTTTGATGTGTACAACTATGCCCACGAAGTACAGTACTCTATGCAAAACGATCAAGTGATTGTGATTCTTTACCTTCCAAAGACTCAGTAAAATACATTTTTTTAACGGTTGATTTTTAATATTTCATTTATTTATATTCCTTTCATTTATGAAAGAAACTTCATCTTTCTGAGCCTTGAATGACCTAAAGACCTAGTAACCTTACCATATTGGCCAGCGGGCTGTAGTTTGGAGACCCCTGGCCTAGGCTATTGTCTATCCTCATTCAATTGATTTTTTCATTTGTAATCAATTAATAAAGAAATATTAGGCTCTAACACGTTGTCTCTACAATTACTTGGAATTGAAATTTTTTACACATCCTCACAACTCATTTCTTCATTTTTTTTTTTAGTATTTAAAACTACTACTTACTAGGTGAAAAATTCATATTATGTATCATTTTGTTTTATTTTTGTACTGTGGAAAATTGAGGATGAATGAATAAAATAAACCCACTTAGATACCTTTTTTGTTACACATAATTTTATTTATTTTTTCAATTTTTTTTTGAAATTTCAAATATAATTTTGTATGTGGTACCTATAAGTACAATCAAGGATCCAGGCATGGTTTGTGAAATGTCACTTATTATTAATTACATTAACCAATTTCAGTATTATTATTCATTTTTAAACTGCAAACCTAATTGTTCTAACAGATCCAGGATGAATGAGTAACCCATATGAGATTTTAGATCAACTTTATTTCTAATAAACCGATACAATGGAGTATGCAAGGACTCGACGAGTTAAATTTAATAATAATAATAATAATAATAATCCTATCCTCTCCTTTTTCCTTCGACCAGGTACCACCAGAAAAAGGGAGTTTATTTAATCAAAAAGACAATACAAATTGCAAATTATCATTTTTTAAACTAGAAAACATTATATTGTACTGGACGAATAATATTATTCAAAAACCTTCAAAAGAAGGTTTGACTGGAGCAGTCGAGTTTTCATTTTCGTTCAGACCGTAAATTCAAACGTTATCCATCGTATAAAAAAAACATCAGAAAATTAATATACAATTTAGCACAGTAATCAATAATATTATAATCAATTAATAAGATCATTTACAATTAATTCATGTCCGTGTAAGAATTGTTAAGCGTTAATAAGTATCCAAAGGAAAAATTATAACTTTTTTTTAGGATAAAGCCCTCATAGGTCTGAGACCTATGCGTTGGTAATTAGTTGGATGATGGTGAATGATGCGTTGGACCTACAGTTTTAGGTGGGTTCCGAACCACTGGGAAGTGATTTTACAGCAGAGAACAGTTTCTTTTTTGTTGGCCAATCTAATCGGTCACCCTTACAAAGAGTGCCTAGGAAACCGCAGCTTATCTCTGATTGAACAGATACCTGCTATGGCTCACTGCTATCGCTCCTCTTTCCAAATAAATTCAAATTAAATTGTTATCCATCGTATTAAAAAAAATCATCAGTAAACTAATAGTCAATGTAGCACCACTGTAACCAATATTATATTATAATAAAAAATAATCAATTGAAAAAATCTAATTCAATCAATAATCTGTAGACAAATATTAAAAGTTATTTTTTAACAAGTTAGTTCAAAGTAACTGACAATTTAACAGACTGACAAAAATATACAGAAACAGAATTTATTAATTGCAAATCCCTTCAAGTTCTATTAATTTGTACCGAAGACTTCTGCAATGGCGGATATTGACAACAACATTGAATAGCTGATTGGAATGCTTCTGTACAAAAATATCAGTCACCACCAGAAATCGAACCACGGACCTCCTAATTGCCGGTCGGGCGCCTTAACCACTGACTACACTATAGAGACTTTTCTGCACAGCAGCAATCATTTTAAACTTGGTCATGTCATCTCGTATCTCATAAGTTATTTGTATCTCAACAACTTCAAAATGAATGCTGCTGTGCAGAAAGGTCACTATAATCTAGTGGTTAAGGCGCCAGACCGCTAATCGGGAGATCCGTGATTCGATTCCCGGTGGTGACTGATATTTTTGTACAATAGAAATATTTTAACTCTATCAATTTTGTATGCAATAATTGTATTTCCCCATACATTAACACCATCTAACAACAGACTCAGCTAAAGTTCTGTAAATGTTAAATATAATAACGTTTTCTTTGGAACAGAATACTGCAGGTTGTACAAACAAGCATGAGTGGAGGCGCTTACAAACACTATCAATGTGAGGATCCCTCTTCAACCTATCATCAATCAAAGCTCGAAGATATTTTTGAGTTGTAAGGAGTGGCCGTAGCCGAGTGGGTTAAATGCTGGTTTGCTAGCCCAAAGGTCCCGGGTTCGATCCCAGTTCTGACCGAAAGATTATACCTCGGGCCACTCCCGTGTTTCGGAGGACACGTTAAGCTGTCGGTCCCGGCTGCCTAAAAAAACAGTCGTTAAGTCATGTCAGAGGCCCTGAACTTATTCAGGTGCGACCTGATAACTCTGACACCAGACCTGAGCCAGCCAGGTCACACGATATTATTATTATTATATTTGAGTTGTAACCTGCTTCACGTTCTCTTCACAATCACAATAAGAACCAAGCATGTTTATAAGCAAATAGTTCAATGAATTCATCACAACATTTAAAGGCTTCGAAAGTTTATGCAGAGGCCTCACATGCCTGCATGTAGTCTTTTTAAAATTAAGTGTAAGTTCATGGATCAATCTCTGCATCTGATCAGTCTTTTTGTAGTAATTGTTTTGCTACATCAAAACTAGTAAGTAGCCACCATCACTGTGTCATCAACATACTGAAATATTTTAGTTTCTTTCACAACTTCTACCACCGAAGCCACATGAAATAACTGAAACCGGATAAAGTAGGGTCCAAGATTAGATCCCTGAGGAACGGCAGAGCAAACCACTTCATGATGACTGAAAGTCTCCCCTACTCTAACAGTTAATCTATGGTTATGCAAGTAATCAGTTAACCAATCTATACCTCACCTTGATATCCCTATTTTCCCCATAGAATGGGCAATTTTATCAAAAGACAGAGTGTCAAGTGCTTTCTTAAAATCTGAAAATAGAATAATATCATGATATTTTCTGTTCAATTTATTATTCATATAGTAAAAGAATTGAGATAGCAGTTGATCATTATTACCGTTATTATTACCATTATAATTATTATTACCATTATTCTCAGCATTATAATAAATTACCATTATGATAACCATTATCATTACTATTATTTTTACCATAATTAAAACCATTATTATAACTATAATTATTACCATGTGAGTGGCCGTAGCCGAGTGGGTTAAGTGCTGGTTTGCTAGCCCAAAGGTCCCGGGTTCGATCCCAGTTCTGACCGAAAGATTTTACCTTGGGCCACTCCCGTTTTTCGGAGGACACGTTAAGCTGTCGGTCCCGGCTGCCTAAAAAAACAGTCGTTAAGTCACGTCAGAGGCCCTGAACTTATTCAGGTGCAACCTGATAACTCTGACACCAGACCTGAGCTAGCCAGGTCACACGATATTAATATTATTATATTATTATTACTATTATGATTATGGATTTTATTACTATTAATTTTACCATTATTATTAAACCACTTCATGATGACTGAAGGTCTCCCATACTCTTACAGTTACTCTTGTAAGTAATCAGTTAACCAAGTGATGTCTCTGATTGGGCATTGGTGGCAGCAGGTGTTCCTCAGGGATCTGTCCTATTCTTGTTCCTGGGTCCTCTCCTATTTTCTATCTGCATTAATAATCTTCCCACGTTTCTCTTGCATTCCTCTTATCGTCTTTATGCCGACAATTTACTATTTTATCTAATATTCTCTCCTGTAGAGGCTGATGAAGCCGTTTTGATAAATAGACTGAATATTTCAGTTTCTTCTGCTTCTTTGTGTCAGCTTAGATTCCAACTTTCTCCAATATTCCTTCATCCTATCTGATCTCATGATTTCTGATCTCATCTGCAACCTCCATTCTCTTTTGTCTTTCTGGTCTTTCAATGTTAAACTTATTTGTTAGTAAAATTTTGAAAATTTTCACTTTATCTGGAGCATGTTTTGATTTTAGACCAATTTCTTGAAGATCCTTTAGAGTTTTCGAAACATAAATACCTTATGTTTTTCCATTAATATTCCTCATGACTAAGGCTCAGTTATCGAGCATCCTGAGTACTGTATATGGAAGAAATGGGCAATTCTTCGTTTTTTCATGACGCTGATAATTGACGCTTTCTATATTAGCCTACTGTAAACTGTTTTATTTGCAGCGATTCTCGTGGCACCATCTTTTTGGTAACTTTTGTTTGTGCATGTCCTAATAATTCTTCTTTTGATTTTTAGTATTTGGTCAGTTTTTATAAAACCATTTATTATTCATGGGATGGTTAAATTTATTTTGATTTTCAAATGTATGCCCTCAATTAGACCGAGTGAGTGCATCATATCAGTCCCCATTATGTCGGTTTTTTGCGATTTTTTCTATATTATCCTTCATCGGTCTATGGCAGTGGGGAAGATATACATTATACAAGAGGTGTAATTGGAGAAAATACTTTTTAGTTCTCTGCCTTTGAATGTGAGTTAAGACAGTCAGAGGAGAGATTTCAGATGCTCAAAAAGCTTCAAAAGTCACCAATTTGCTTAACATTTTCCTGGGGCTCTTGGACCCCTTTGGGTGGTGGTGGAAGAACCCTTCTGCGATGACCGGTGAAGGAATCCACGCCTCGCCACTGTAACTTATGACTCCATTTGCGCAGTCCAAAGAATTCAAAGAGCGTACTACACAAACGAGGAGTAAATAGTTTGTGATTACAGAACAATAGAGTGGCATAATTGGGTTGTCAATATCTGTTGCTTCCATTGAAAATTTGTTAAGACACCACACAAATGAAAACTCTGACTTGAAGATGTCACACCTGATGTTTTTATGGAGCACAGACATTAGTTATACTGCGCGAATAGTGAACTTATGAGTCCATGAGTCCATAGATTTCAAATGGTAGTAGAAATTTTATAGAATAAAACAATAATAAAAAGTTATTTGAAAATCTGATTTTGCAGTGTGTAGGCTATATCAGCTTGAAATTATTTCGAAATCCTACTCCAGATAGATAACGATTTTTGTTGATACTATAATATAGCTTGATTGTTATTACTGTGTTCTCCTTCTTATTTATTGTCGCCCGATTGATAGAGTATCAGCTTGAAATCCACTCTAAGTTTTATTTTGGCTACGTACTTGACTCAGCTTATGTAACTTCACAACTACTCTGTTCTAATGCATTGCAAAATATGTTTATTGGCCATGTTATCTGTCAGGGTTGAGATAGATGCTGATGGAATTTGCTATGTTTTAACGACTGCAATATTAAAATGAACCTTTATTTTTTAGAAAAGAAAAAGAAGCTTTTACCTTCAGTTTGTGATTACTTGTGAAGAAATTGATTCAGTTTTGGAGTGTTGGAAGCGGACTCATTAATCTTATCAGGATAGTTTGAACTGTTTGTGAATGTGATTGATTTAGTAACTTGATTTGGAATTTGATGAGGTTTTTTATTTTGAAATGATAAATATAATTTGTGTAGTTTTATTTGTGCTTCATAGTGCTAGTAAGTATAAATTGTCTAAAATCATATCTGTTTGTTGAATGATAATTAAAATACTTGCAATCAGCAGATATTAGACAGCACTTAATAGCCACTAATAGCTTACTATCCACGAAAAATCATGATTTCCATATAAGTTACATATCAAAAATTGAATCAAAATAGTCTTTCAACCTATTAGCGGTAGTTCATTCCATTCGATTATTCAGGATCTCTAGCCTACCATGATGACATGAATAAATTTTTACAAAACGCCGTAGGCCTATACATAGTACAGTAAAATACTCAAGAGCATTTGCATAAATTTGAGTACGCTAAGAGTAACCGCCTTAGAGTATTAAAACTGTGAGACTGCTAAAAGTAACTGCTTCAAGAGTACGGTATTAAACTTTGTGAGAAATCCAATTAGAAAATAAGAAGTTAGTAACATCGTTTTTTTCAAACTAAATTCTATTCACAGTAACATTGTTGTACAAAAATGTATGCCTTCTAGCTTTAGCAGCCCAAGCAACATTATTAGATGCACAGCTTTAGTTAGTTTTATCAATCCATAAGGAGACAATTGAACATGAAATTAAAAAAAAAACATGCTAGCTATGAAAACACTATGAATACGGTATGCAATTATATGGCTATAAACAAC